>VXAA01005414.1:10366-21232 GCA_013399115.1 Anseranas semipalmata
ATTCTCCTCCTCTACTCTGCTCTCATGAGATCCCACCTGGAGTACTGCATCCAGCTCTGGGGACCCCAACATAACAAGGACATGGACCTATTAGAATGAGTCCAGAGGAGGGCCACAGGGATGATCAAAGGGCTGGAACACCTCTCCTATGAAGACAGACCGAGGAAGCTGGGGTTGTTCAGCCTGGAGAACAGAAGGCTCTGGGGAGACCTTATAGTGGCCCTTCCAGTACCTAAAGGGGGCCTACAGTAAAGCTGGAGAGGGACTTTTTGTCAGGGAATATAGTCATACAACAAGGAGCAATGGTTTTATACTAAAAGAAGGTAGATTTATAAGGAAGAAATTCTTTACTCTGAGGGTGGTGAGGCACTGGAACAGGTTGCCCAGAGAAGCTGTGGATGCCCCATCCCTGGAAGTGTTTAAGGCCAGGTTAGCTGGGGCTTTGAGCAACCTGGTCTAGTGGGAGATGTCCCTACCCGTGGCATGGGGGTTGGAACTAGATTATCTTTAAGGTCCTTTCCAACCCAAACCGTTCTGTGGTTCTATGAAAGTTCTGTGTCCCACCATGATTCCTGTTTGAGATTTGTACAACCACATATACAAGGTATCTAATTTTCAAATTCATGGTATATTACCAGGGTAACTCATGAACTTGGATGACTTAATCAACTTGTTCTAAATTTTGGATAATGTCTGAAAAGTTCATCGCTTGTTTGAATTATGCAGTTCAGGCTGTTCATTGTCATAACAAAGGAATACAGTGTGAGATATAATTAATGAAGTAAAAGAATGGGTTGGGTTTTATTCCTCATTACCAACCATTCTCAGAATGGTTGGTAGACTTCTTAAAAGAAGTCAGAAATACAACTTTAAGTGTCAGGGGCTACACCAGTTGATGCCAGTAAGTAGTGGAGCAGAACAGAAGTCTTCCAGCAGGAGCAATGTGGAGAGGATGTCCCTGCACCACCGCTGTGCACCAGTGGCCATGTTGGCACCATCTGCACCACAGGGAGTTCTGTGCCAGAGCGGTGGGGTTTTTCCCAAGGGAACCCCATATCATTTCTGCTGTTCTGTCATTCAGAAATTTGTAGCTGTCTGGCAAGAAAACTGGAAAACAAGAGATGCTGTAGAAATAACAATATATTCTGGAGGGGACAGGGGATGTGAACTGTTTTCTGTACAGCACAGTAAACAGAACATTAATGTTTGTTCTGGCAACAAACTCTTGGGGTTAGATAAAAGGGAATTAAGACTAGGATATGTGAGGTATGAAGAATGAAAATCTATAAAAGGAACAGGTTGGAATACTGAAGCCAAAAGCAAAAGTGCTGCAAAAGGACAAGGAAAGTTTAGTATGCTGTGTTAAATGCACTTTTTGCCTTCCCTGTAGCGTAACAGAACACCTTTGTTTACTTTAGCCAACTTTTTTCCAATATATTTCTTTTTTCATCGCTTCAGCTCTAGCTGCAAATGACACAGGATCAGGCAAGCCCCTCTTGCACATGATTTTCAGCTCTGTTCTGAAATCTATCAGATATATTATTTCTTCCAAATGAATTTGATTACTACTTAGCTTTTTTAAATAACAGTTTTTCACTAGCTTTTTAATAATCTTCACCAAGCTCCACAACATTGAAAAACTGTCTACTGTTCATTGGCTTACAGAGCTGACAACACAACAATTTTAAATTAATGTTCTAATTGGGAGGATTTTGAGAAATGTTTTTTGTCATTTTCATAACATTTTGAAATGTATGGCAATACATGGGGAACATTTCAGCTGGGTCACTTACCGCAAGCATAATGTATTCTTTGACCTTTAGCTCCTACTTTCTATTCTGAAGTTAATAAAATATTGTGATTTGAGGGAAAGATCTGAAACTACACTGAGTTAGGCGAGAATGGAAATATTTAATTGTTTTAGAAGACAAATGGAAAGTGAAAGCTATTCCCCTGGCTGTCCTACCTCCATCCCATCCCATCCCATCCCATCCCATCCCATCCCATCCCATCCCATCCCATCCCATCCCCTCCCATCCCATCCCATTCCGTCCCATCCCACCTCATCCCCCTCCTCTAAAGACAACTTGATTTTTTCCACATTACCAGTTTAGTTACATGAATATTAAAAGATGACAATTGGTCAACTGTCCAGTTTCAACGTCTTTTGGATTTAAAGGATAATTCCATGTGGGATGAAAAAATAACTGAAATGGATTTCAAGACATGTGGGAAAACTAAATTTTGTTCCTTCTTCATATGTTCATTCCTAACCACATTCTCATAATAATTATATTAAATAAACCGAAAGGGGAAGGATGAACAAGGAAATAGTTCTTTCTGTCAGTCTTCAAAATATCACTGTTCATTGGTTCTCTAAAATACAGGGCAAGTTTTCTCAAGTCTTTTTTTGAAAAAAAAAAAAAATAGCAGACTAGTTACCTCTCTCTCTCTCTCTCTCTCTCTTTTAGATTCTAGTTTTATTCATTCTTTAGGCTAATGGAAATCTGGTTGTTTGTAACTAGCGCTCTCAGATCAAAAGAAGGGTGAATAGTTTGCAGTGTGTGTTTTCCTTTGACCTTTTCTGTTATACTTAAGGTATAGCAATGGGGAAATTCAGAAGAAACTTTTCTCTTTGCTCTCTTCTCCCCAGAACATGCAATTCAATGATTCAATGTAAAAGATATTCTTTCATAAAAATGAAATTGTGAAGGGGGAAAGAGAAGTGGTTTTCCTTTGGTCATCTCCTATAAGGAATACTATGCCACTGACCAGATTTTCCATGAGGTCTACAGGTAGATGGCAATGCTTTATGCTATCAGATGCCATTGTCCAGCTATATGATATCAAATCCTTGACTTTATTTGTCCCTATCATTTATTGCTACTATAGCTTTCTCTGTCCTTAAGCATGTTACCTGATAAGGATAAAAATTCTCTTTTCAGCAGATGTTAATGTCCTTGCTGACATGCAAAGGTAATGATCTCTTCATAGATATTCTCAGTATATTTGGATTATCCTGCCTCTGGTCTGTGACAACTAAAAGCCCTATAGCCAAGATAATCAGGAGCACAGCTCAAGAGTATATGCCCATAAAAGCATTAACAGTAGTTTAGCATCAGAATAATGTGCTCAAATGGACTATGAGGTGCTCAAAGCACAAGCAAAAAAAAACCCTCATATATAGCCGGCATATACTAAATAAGAATACAGTTAACTTTCACTGCAATGAGACAGAACAACTTTTTTTGTCAGCCTTATTTTCTAATGACATATATGCAGCTTCTATAATAAAGTTCCAAAGACAGCTTCACCTTCATTCATCTATAAGGTATTTTGAAGGAAAAACATAGCTTAAAATAAAACTGGAATATTTTTGAATGTTAGAAACTAAACTTGTTTTTTCTTTCCTTCTTTCCTTCTTTTTCTTTCTTTCTTTCTTTCTTTCTTTCTTTCTTTCTTTCTTTCTTTCTTTCTTTCTTTCTTTCTTTCTTTCTTTCTTTCTTTCTTTCTTTCTTTCTTTCTTTCTTTCTTTCTTTCTTTCTCTATTTCTCTATTTCTCTCTTTCTTCTGTTTGTTTGGTTTTTGTTTGTTTTGTAGAGGAAGGGGACAAAAATTAACACTTTCTGTAGTGTTGTAAAATTCTGACTAGCTGTAATCAGTGTATCATCTAAAATAGAAATACTGTAAACCTGTAATGCATTGTGACAGACTGTCATGAAGAGGTAGTGGTATTGATGTTGCAATCAGCTGACAACTGAGTTTCATTAAAGCAAAAAATATATATATATTCAAAAGGTGAATCATCTTTTCATGAGCAAAGATGGGTATTAAGATCAAATCCTGCTATGATTTCTTTGTTCCTGTCATTCTGTCATGACTTCTTCTGTCCAAAAAGATGTTAGATGCAAGAGGATAAAAAAATATATATATTTTCAACAAATCTTATCATCTCCATTGCCTTGTCATTTCTTTATTGATGATAACTAAGCTTCAGTCAGAAAGGTAGAAATATTAATGAAAGAAAACTGTATTTAACCTTATGAAAGTATCTTGCAATGTAGGAGTAATAAATGCTCTTTTATTGTTTTGGTAACCAATACTTTTTTTAATTATTATTATTATTCAAATAACCTAAGGAAAAAAAATAAAAAATAAAAATAATAAAAATAAAAATAAAAATAAATAAAAATAAAAATAAATGTGCTTGCGAGATGACATGCTATATAAACCTTTCCTTACAGCTCTCTGTAATACAAGATATCCTTTGTTTATCTTTATCCTTTATAGTTCATAAGAGTGCATGTTGTGGTGATAGAGAATAACTGGTAAAGCCAAATTCTCTCATTTGAAAATAAGCCTGAAAAAATCTCTCTCTCAAAAAAAAAATGTTTATCTGAGGACATTTTTATTTGTAAAGAATTTCCTGAATGGATAGTTTCCCTAATATTCTTACATTTTTCCTCCTCTCGCATAAACATCTAAGTTTCCCAAGAACAGCTGTGGACACCTGTTTTGTCACCTGACTTTAATTTCTTATCTCTTGTGTTACTTAGTCTCCCTAACTAATAGATAAAAAGATGTGTCTCTACATTAGGTCACTCCCCTATATTTTTCTCAAGAAACCCATACCTCCCCATATCTTTGTAGGAAAGCCTGCTAATTCTGGAGAGCATTTCACCTAAGTTATGAGTGTAAAGATTAATTTTTGTAGAAGAAAACCATTTTAAAAAATGTACAATCATGTTTTTCTAAATAGGGATCCCTCTATAAAGGAGAAGGACTTATTCTCATTGATGGAAAAAAAAAAAAAAAAGGAAAGAAAAAAAAACTTTTGAAAACTGTTTATTCTAGAATAAACAAATGTATTTTGTCACAGAACGACTTTTTCAAAATCGTTTTTCCTTCAACTGTAGCATCTTCTTTCCTCCAATTGTATTAATTAGTATGGTGTTAGGAAAACAACCCCACACACCCAAACTCTCCCTAAAAAATTTGATTAATTAAAGATTTAGACCACAATGTTTGTGTTAGCAGTAGTATCCAGCTGTGTTGCCATGCTGTAGTATAATTAATTTGCAAGAGCAAATGTTCTTGCTACCATCGGATATCAAAAGAAATACTGTTAACTTTCATCCAAGAGCGCTGTGAGCTAAACTCTGCAAGTTGAGGCCAGAAGGGTCAGAATGAACACTCTGAAATGAAAAAGGAGGAAGGTCTCCTTTGCAGCCTGAGTGCTGTTGCAGAAGAGGAAAATCATGAGAATCCTCAGCCAATGGAGCTCCTACAGGAGAACTGTACTTCCCCCAAACAGTGCAGTCACACCACTTAACTAAAACACTGGCACGCAGCATTCAGACTAGTGATCTCTGAAGGATGTTTTGCAGCTCACTGCTGTGTCATCCCGCACAACCTACATGGTGCTCTGTGAAGTGGAAGCACACTGTTGGGAGACCCCAGTGGTTTATGAATCTGCACGCTGGGAATATGTAAACGTAGGGCCAGGGAGCAACACCGTGGTGGCTGGGACACTCAGGGAACAGCCCTGGGCTGGCTGCTGAACCAGAGATGTGAGGAAACAGCTGCATCTCGTAGGAGGGGAGGGAATGGGGAAGGAGCACTGAGGCTTGTGTATGCTTGACAGAGCCAACCAGCAACAGTGAGGCTCACCTACCAAAAAAGAAGGAACCTATTATAAATCTTGTCCCCCCCCCTCCAAAATGCCAGTCCACTGCAGTTTTGAAATCTAGCTGCAGGGAGAGCCAGAAGGGTGTTACCATATAATCTGCTGACCTGCACCGCACCCTGGGCACTTCATCAAGAGCCAGACCAGAATAACTCAGGGAAGACAATGTTTTAAAATGTCTACACTGATTCCTTCCTCTTTAAAGGGCCAGTTGCATAATCCCTGCATGACAGGCCCTGCAGATAAATTTGTATGGGTAATCAGAATAAATAAATATGAAAGCATTCATGACGAAAATCTAGCAAGAAAGCCAAATAGAAAGAGAATACAGTATTGTCCAAAGTCTCTGGCTTGCAATTAAAGTGAAAGAGACCTGTCTGCTGTAACACATCATAGTTCTAGTTATTGGACATTGAAAATATTCTTTACCCAGAGCTGGGTAAAGTACTCCCTTCAGCTTATAATCTTTTTTTTTTTTTTTTTTTTCGTTTTCTAAGTGGGATTTCTCCATTACTGAGAGCATCCACTGGGTGTTTCAATGGCCGTAGTAAGACCTCATTATCATTCTGGCCCTGTAAACATTGATGGCTGATGACAATAATCCCTTAGTGTAAGCTGTTTTATAGAGTTGTATAATATTATTGATGTTACTAAGGGAACAAGAAGCAGGTGGATATACCATCTGTCATTGCTACCTAACTGATAATTTACAGAAAAGTTTTAAGAACAGTTTGGTTCAGCACAAAGTAATAAAAGAAACTGAATGTAAATTCTGTGAAATAATTGCCAATACCCAACAATTTTTTCTCTGTTGTTTCCCCTTTGTTTTATTCTGTTTGTAAATAAGAGCAGAGATAGAAGGTGCATGCCTGGTGAACATGAAGAAAACAAGACATGAAAAGCATATAGCCTCTTCATTTATTATTTCAGGATTTAAAGGACAATTGTAATGTTTTATCATGCAGCAATATTGCTGCTCATTGAGACGAACTTGGAGGCAAAGACTGGCTACATACTGAGAAGCAGCTTTGGCTCTTGGTTATACATGCTGACTTTGTCCCAGCTGTGCCCTGATTTCCTTGTGGAGGGAAAAAACAGGAAGGGTGTAGGAGCACAAGATGTGTGATCTGAGAGGTCTTCAGGTTTGCTGTCTTGGGAATCAGAACCATGGAGAGTGTATCTACTGCTCACTTACAGGGACTTACTGACAATACCTTTTATCTTCACCAGTTTTACCTCTAATTCCAACTTCTAAGATGCTGGGTCAACTTTTCAAAAGTCATATGGCAGAATTATGATGTCCATTATGTATGTTCCAAATCTGGCTCTTCCTAATATGTCTTTGTGGAAAATCAGTAGTAAGTGCTTTTGAGTACTCCATCCAAGCCCAAATAATAAATAATAATAATAATAATAATAATAAATCAAAATCACGATTGCTCCATGTCTGTTTTCTTAAAAGTATGTCTTTTTTTTTTTTTTTTAAGTATTCATAAATATCCTATGGGTGAAAAAGCTAAAAAGTGATGAAAGTAAAATTTTAATGCTACATCAGTATTGGTAGAATAAAGAGGAAACATATTCCAGAGAAAGGGTGCTCAAGTAGGGGGTCTAGCATTTTTTCAACTATGAACATCATATGTGATTTTAAGCAAACCCCTCTATTTCAGTGTGCTCTCTTTTCCTTTTTGCATGGTATCTTGCATCAGCAAGTTGTAAAACCTCTGAAGTTTTTTGTGTATGCAATGACTACCTCAGTGGAGTCCAATCAGAGCTGTGGGCTACAGCTGTTAATTAAAACAAATGCATATACCAGTGAGAAAAAGGTAGTAAGGGCACAATCTATATAGCTAGTCAATGCAGCAAGAATTCTGAAGTTCACGTATTAGCCATAAATCTTTCATAAGACTGTTCATATAGAAAACACATGCACTGTATCATTTATGAAGAGATTACCAATTCATGATTTTTGGAATTCTACCCATGTTTTAACAATACTTCTTTCTATTACTTGAAAATTCAGCTCGCCTTCTAGCAAGAATGATGAATCTCCAGTTGTCTGTTACTGTTTATTGACATTGCCTCCTGTTACCTTTCCTTTTCATCTACCATTCCAGCACTCCTTGGAGTGAAGATGAAAGCCATGAGGCATAATCTCATATAGAGGTTAGGGCAGATGATAAAAGAATGTGAGAGACGCTAGTGGAATTTCTGACCAACTTATTTAATGAAGATGCAGAGTTCTGCACTGTCAGAGTTCACCTTGGCAGGATTTTCAGAGAGAAGGAAGAAATCACTGGGCTGCTTTCATTACATAAAACCTCTCCACCAGTGAAGAGAGCTGCAACTCAAGCTGGCTTAAAGAGACCAACACAGGTCGTTGGTTGGTGAGTAAGCATGGGATGTCATTTGCCTTTCATTTGCCTCTTGAGATCTTGGTATCTTAACAGACTGCCTATTTTGACTTGTCACGGAAAACGTAGTCTTCTGAAATACTTGGTTGTGGGTATTTCAGGCAGCTGAGCTCCACATGGCTGCTCACTTACTGTCCCCGTTGGGATATGGGAGAGAATTGGAAAGGTAAAAGTGCAAGAACTCGTAGTTGAGAAAAAGACTGTTTAATAGGTACAGCAAAACCTGCACGCAAAAGCAAAGCAAAACAAGGAATTAATTCACTGCTTCGCATTGGCAGGCAGATGTTCAGCCAGTTGCAGGAAAGCATCACAGTTTCTTCAGAAGACAAACACTATCACTCCAAATGTCCCCCCCTTCCTCCTTTCCCCCAGCTTCTGTTACTGAGCAGGACACCATATGGCATGGGACACCCCTTTGGTGCATTTGGGTCAGCTGTCCTGGCTGTGTCCCGTTCCAGCTTCTTGTGCACCCCCAGCCTCCTCGCCGGTGGAGCAGCGTGAGAAGCAGAAAAGGCCTTGACTCAGGGCAAGCACTGCTAAGAAACAACAAAAACATCAGTGTGTTATCAACATTGTTTTTCATCACAAACTGAAAACTCAACACCATATGAGGTACATGAAGAAAAGTAACTCTATCCCAGTCGAAACCAGTATATACTTAAGTTAATTTTCCAAGTGATGAGCTTTAAAAGGATATGAGCTGATGTTTCTTGTTTCTGAAATTGTTATCCTTATAATCACGTAATTGGCTACTTTCAGAAAATATCTACATCAGAAAAAGAGTGTTTAAATAATTTAGCAATGTTTGCCATTATAACCACTTAATCTGTAATTAACAAACAGCCTAATTTGTAAGATTTTTGACCATTCACAGAATACTTGCCCTGTTAGTATTACAGGGCTTAAAAAGGGTCTTAGAATGCTCACTTCACATCTACTTTCCCATAAAAGCTGCTTGCAAAACTCCATGGATTAGAAAGTGGGTAAACCATGGAGCCCTCACATCCAATGCTGGTCAGGTTTGTGGGGCAGTCTGCAGGGCAGGCTGGAAGCAAGGGAGGTGAGGAATCCTGCAGATCCCAGACAGTTGCATGTAGGCAGAAGTATATGACTGGCTTGACATACCCCAGAAGCAAAGGAAGGTCTCCATTTCTACTCTCATCTTATTCATCACCTGCAAGTCTGGATAGGGTCTCACCTTCCAAGTTTGGAAACTCTTGGTGGAAGCTCAGTGTTTTAGGTAGTGCTTTGGAGCCCTCAAATAACTGAGGTTGCCCAATTTTCTCATCTGTACTCAGTGAAACTGGATCTTTATGATTTAGGTGGGCTAAATCTAAATCCCACCAAAGCAAGTAGAACTGGTAAGTATGCTGATTTCAACTAGATATGGGGCAGTCTTGGCCATATCATAACACAACACGAAAATTAGAATGGCTTAAATGGTGGGCAAATCACAAGGGATGTGTAGATACTTCATGAACAAAGAAGAAAAAAAGAAGGTAAGGTATCTGGTAAAGTTATTTACAAATAATCACTTTCCATTTTTCCATTCCGTATCTGCTACCAGGTCACTGATTCATGGTGACAATAAGATCCAAAGATGATTTGTGCTGGTGTCATCATCAAATATCAAAACCTTAATTAAGCATGAATGTGTGTGTTCTGCTATAATTGCTGTAATCTTTTGCTGGCCTTTTTCTGGTAAATCCCACTGGAGAAATCTAATGGAAATACATATATGTGTTTATTTACATAGGATATATGGATATTTGTAATGATGCTTTGGGAGTATTTTAGGCTAGTGACTGAAAACTTAGTTTAGATTATTCTGTGCCAGCAAGGTTATTCTATTATTTCATCTGATTTGTCAATATTGTTTTGGGTTGCTTTTTATTCCTGAATCTGTTGCAGCTTTTACACTGTTGTTGTTGTTGTTGTTGTTTGCCCTTCTAATAAAATTTGTTACTTCATCCTATTACTTTATCTCTTGATACCTTCACCACACATTTCTTCAGAACTGCACAATGGGATTTATCCTTCTGTGCAGTAAAATAGGCACTATAAAAATATGCAAATTAAATATGAAGCTATTGATTAAATCTTCAATCTAATATTGAAGATGTCTTCAATATTATGCAAATGCTGATTTTTATGTCAGAAAGAAAAATCTTTTAAACAAATCTATCCAAGTTTAGTTTACATATTCATTGAACATGTAAAATAACTTTTGTTTCAATGCTGTGCTTGAAATGGATATACATAATTACATTGGTACTGAATCCTACTGAGTTAAGGCAAAAACAATAAACAATGGGTAAGAGGTAATGAAAAATTTCTACATGATTTGTCTAACGGTACTGAAGCGTGTCATTAGCATCCTCCTTAGGAAATAAGTAACAGGTGAAACAAGGAGAGGACCAGCCGAGGCCATATCTATGGTCTAGACGAGATCCAGGAGCCTAAAGAGCATGCACCAACTGAGAAGGTGAAAAGTTCACCTCTGAGGAAGACGCCTTACTTCATCAGGACGACCACCTGGACGACCACTAGAGGGGCTCTACGCAAGCGCAGAAGAAGGAAGAAGATGATTAACATATGAAGCGGGGCTAGGCAGGGTTAGAAAATGAATATGTATACTGGTTGCGAAACTTAATGCATATGTAATACTTTAGAGAATAAAAAGGAGGCGTGGGCTAACAACAGGTGAGCGTAACTTTGCGGAGATATCCCTTACGCTCCCGGCGCCGAAATAAACGCATACTTTAC
>VXAA01005414.1:22267-44221 GCA_013399115.1 Anseranas semipalmata
AAAAAAAAAAAAAACAGCTGAAAATAACACAATATGAGCTAAAGAAATATGCATATGCAGCTGTAGATATATTAATATTATTTGATAATATGTAGCATACATTACATTAGTAAAATAATACTTATGTAATCAAAATATTAATATTATTTTGTGTATTTCACACTTGGTAACTTCCAGGCTTCTACAGCTTGATGATACCTTGTCAATCATGTTTTCACATACATATACGCAAGCACAATTTAAACAAATATGGTAAATATCTACAACTAATCATAATTCACATATATACATATAGGTATACAGCACATCATCGTCATCTTTCCATATAAACTTTGGTGGTTCTGGCAAGTAGCATTTTATTGTAAGAAATAAGATACTAAATGGGTAAGACTGCATTTAAAGATAAATATTTATCTTTCTTATCTTTTGTTACTTGTAATACCTGTGTACTAGATACTTTCAGTTCAGTTCCTCACAAAGAACTGAAAAAGAAGCGTGTGACCTTTCTGTACTGAATGGAGAAGCATATTAACACTAAAATATTTTTATTTACTTGTGAAACTGCACTAGTTTAAAAATCATTTATGATTCATAGTTAATATTACTGTTTCCCTAGGTATTTTTAATAACAAGATATATCCTGCATCCTGCTCCTCCCTCACTACAAGTGGAATACATCCATTCATTTTGCCATATATGGAAAACAATAGATGATAGAGCAATGAGTGACAAAATACTTTATCTGGAAATGTAATTATATTAAGAATGATTTTTCCCCATAGCTATTCTAATCACTCTTGACATAAAATTATTCGTAAACACTGTGGACATTGCAAGCTGTTTTTTTTTTTTTCAGGCTCTTAAAACCATGAAGATGGTGCTTTAAAATTAGATCTTGGCTGAACAAGGACAGATCTTTGGAGTAAGAATTTTGGTGCAAAAAGAAAAAGAAAGATTTCTTGCAAATGAATATCAAAAGAATATAAAATGATTTTCTAGGAGAATACTTTTTCCATCTATGTATTGTCATCTCCCATCTCCTCTCAGACTGTCCAAACTCATTAGAAGCATAATTTTAACTGTCTGCTCAAATACTCCAGAACAGCGATGGCAGAATTTTCTAGTTTTTCTTTTCTTCCCATTCCCTTCAGAGGTAATGATTATGCTGTGCCTGTGGCTGATGACGTGTGAACTATGGAAAGACTTGTACAGCATCAAACCACTAGTCTATGCACTTGTAAGACAGAAACTGGCAAATAATATATTGAAAGTAGGCTTTTAAGAAGTGATGGTACTCTTGCTGGAAATTCAGATATGTGATCTCCAAAATCCACTAAAGCAAGGGTTATTGACTGTTCTGAAAGCCAAAAAAAAAAAAAAAAAAAAAAAAAAGGAAAAAACTCNAAAAAAAAGATGTGAAAATGTCAGCATAGTGTGAATATTGGAAAAGCCATTTTAGCATGTCTTCTTGTGAGAATGTCCATTGAGAAAAAAAAGATTTTCCAATATGAAATAACAAATTAAGTACTCATTGAATACTCTGCTTAGAATTGAACTGGGTAAATACTGCTAGTATCATATTTAAAATGCATGAAGATTAGGTAATTTATTATTATATGAAATATTGCAGCCCACATTCTTCCCTGCCGATATCTTTCTAATTTTAATGAAAGACCTGCTTGTTAGTGCTATGATTCCAAGGCTAGGAAAACAGCAAGAGGAGGTAAAGGGCCTGCTCTCTAGCTTTTCCTAGCTCTGCTAGGTCAAAGACAACTGTTTCCTTCCTCCATTAGATCAAGGCTCTTCATGGAAAATGAAGGGGACAAATTCTTTCTCCAAAAGATGAGGGAATGAACTGTGACTTGGATGCATGTAGCTTGACTCACACCAACCTGTGCTGTTGGGCTAGTACCACGAGGTGAAGCCAAGGAGACTGGGTATCAAATGTGACTTCCTATGGACACCAAGGAGCAGATGCTGCAGAAATTTGCCCAACAAGAGCACTGGCAAGATTGCCCCACATCTGAAAGGAAAGCTTACAAACAAGCACTGGGAAATGATTGTAACCAATGCAGAAATGAAGCTCCATCAATTATTGACCAGAGTGCAACAGCTGGAATGTATGTATTTTCTAAGACAGTGTAATTCTGCTGTTTCTTCAGCTCTTCCATTAAGCTTGCCTTATCTTCAGATATTTTTGTGATATGGTGTCAGTGAATTAGCTGACATATGAGTCAAACTCCTGTGCAGATAATAGGCAATCTGACACCTAAGGAAATGAAACTCAGTATCTGATTCTGTATCAGAGCTATATGACTTACAGGAGAATTGTGATTATCAAAATATTCTATAGTGAGGAAAATGTTCTTGCTTTCAAATTTTCAGTAGTCTAGTTGGACTTGAGGCTAGTAATAAAATGCCAAAACAGAAAAAGCTCACTTCCTTCCTCATTCTCTTGCAAATGGTATACCTTGAAGCATTAAGCTCCTTGATGAAAAGCAGATTTCTTTCTCTAGTCCCGTGTTTACAATGGAACATGAAACAGTTACTGCTTTTTTCAGCTTGTAAATGCTTGTAACTGCAGATGTTCTGCAGATGGCTCCCATTCATCTACTGCAGCAACACCTATTTGCCCTGCTGGTAAGCAGCACTGCATCATATGAAGGCAGCTTACAGGGACTTTGGCAGTGAGTGGGACACCTGTTTGCTTTCATATTTTTTCTTTTTCTTTTTTTTTTTTTACTTTTCTGATTGAGGTTTTACAAAGTGATTTTTTTTTTTTTCTCCTGCTCTGGCACTTGTTTCTGATTAATTATTTATTCTCTTTTGGTTTGGTTTGGTTTCTGGTTTATGATTTTCTGCAAACTAGATCTCTTGTTTTCAATTGCTTCAGGTTTCCTAGTTTGTGCAGTCCAGACTGTTTAGTCTTTCAAAACAGAGTTCTTAAATAAAAGAGACCTGTGGCTACTTTCCCAGACCTTGTTTGTAGGTTCCTATTAAAGTAATACAGGGACAGACTAAGAAACACACAGCTAAAAATGAGAGAAACTTTTAATTCTGTATGATGCATTTCAGCAAAGGTTTATTTTGTAGCTATCTCAGAACTTCTCCATAGAGTCAGTTTGCAATGACAAAGTGTTTGTCATGAGATGGATCTAGGAGGTTACTTGTAAAATTAACTTCTTACCTTAATGCAATCAGAAGGTCATGAAGCTGTCTTTGCGGTTTATACAATTTTAAAAGATAGTGCAGTGTGGCAAGTTTCTAGGTGTACTTGACGCTGTTTTTTATTATTTGTTTATTATTTATATTTATTTACACAAATATAAAGATATATAATATCTGTAAACGATATTATTTATATTTATAATTAATCTTAAAAACAATAACAGCAAACACTAGGGATCTATCGCTTTAGCCGAATGCTTTGGGGGGTTATACATTCTAAGCAGAGGTACTAGTTCATGTTGATGAGTGACTGTAACAACGTAATTTTGGGATTGTACAGTTGTTTTTCTGTCAATCTTTATATGAGACATCTTCCAGTTTACTAACAAAATGTTTATTTTCCTTTTTCTCTCCTTCCCATCTCTTTAGCAGTGAACCATGTAAACCCAAGAAGATTCAGAAATACTATGAGAAAATCCACTTGAGAAAGAAATACTTCTCTATATTTTGTAACTTCTTTCTACTGCTTTCTTCTTCTTCTTCTTCTTCTTTTTTTTTTTTTATATATATATAGAGTTTGCAAAATTCATCTGGTTGCAAGAATTGGCTCTGAGGCAGTAAAGTAAGCACTACTGGTGTTATGTTTTCCTGGGTGTTTTTGTCAATAAACAATGGTATTAATTTGTCAAGTGTGTTAAGATTCATTAGTCTGGGGAGATTGGGGGTGTAGGAGGGTCTGTCCTTCCTCAGGCACTTCCTAAACATGTCAGAAGTTTCCAGAGTCCAGATGGTAACATCAGATGGTGTTGCTCATTATGTCTGGGGACAAAGACTATAATCTTCTGGCAAGAACTATTCATAATGAGACCTAGTTTAAGAAAGCCATCCACTCCTGCTTCTGCAATACTTTAACCTCAGTGCCCCGTCAGTCAGAAAGCACAGGGATGAAGAATTTGATTATTCTTGCACCTTGTGAGCACAAAAATGAGCTATGGTTAGGTCTATGTAGAAAGAAAATACTACCTGTGATAATATTTTAAAAAGTCTATTAGTATGTCTTAGGAGAAAAACAGCTTGAATTGTGGAAGTTAGCAGACAATTGGGAGTTTACGGGGCTGAAGGTCTGAAATTGAACTTTGAAGACAACTCAAATGGTAATGGGCTAGCTGCAAATTTTGATGACACCTGGAATAAGAAAAACAGGTTTGTCCTGAATATATTAATTAATAAAGAGACATGACACAGAACTTCCAGCTGGGAGACTGACCACATGTTGTGATTCTGCATGTTGAATTGTTAGACTAGGGAAAATGGGGCTTGGTGTTCCTGAAAGAAGAGGAGTATTAAAAAGGGGGTTCCCCTAATATTGATGTCAGAGAGAGGAAGGGGTCTTGGACAAGAGGAAGACCCTTGCTGGAGGAAAAGATCCTGGAGACAAGAGAGCTACATGTGGACAAGCACCAGGGGATGCCCAGGGATGGTGTTTGGTAACACATGTGGATGGCTGCACAGCACTAACCCCATGACTTTCTTCCCAGCCTCCCCAAGCCAGCAGTGACCTCTCTGCAGGAATGGGCAGCTGGGACCTCGTGAGGCTAGTGCTGGGGGCAGAGAACAAGTTAGCATGGGGAATCATCAGGTAGCATCCCAACTCTGATCTCATCAGTGCTTAAATAGCCCCAGCATCCAGATCCACCATGGGCTGAGCTGGGCTCCATCTCACCAGTCACATAGTGAAATACCATTAAAAATTACAGGTCACACATGCAAGTTTGTGGGAGTTAAAACATATGTGCTTCTATTGTGTATGTCCCTAACCCTTGTGTTCACTGTGAAGATATTAGCACAAAGAAAATGAAACTACAAATCTGTATTCCAGCTTACTTTGTCATGATATTTAATCAATATGTAAGCCTGAAATCCTTCCTTTGAAGATGTATTTTGATTCTTGAGAGCCCAACAGTACCAAACAATCATCTACATCTCTCCAATGTCTCTTCATATTCTTGAACTACAAAAAGTGTCTTCTAATGGCTTCAGTCCATGTGGAAAATTTTTTTTTTTTTTTTTTTTTTGTCTTTAAATTTGAGCTCCTGACTTTAAGGTGTGTCAGTCTGTTTATCACAGCTGTTGAAAGAGAGCACTGGTGAATGGCATAATTTAGTATCTTTTGAGCCTATGATCTCTAATGGTGCTGCAAATTAATTTTTTTCGACTTATTAGTTTAATATAGTTTGTGTATGCCAGATAAGCTTTTAAAAGACCAGTGGGAACAATTTCTCACCAGTTTTAGAAAGGGAATATAAAAAAAAGTCTTTCTATTTCCATGTGGCTGGACTTAATGTACTATCCGTTTGCAGCCTGTGATCCCAGTCCAAGCAGAATTCAAGGGGTGTTATCAATACACTGCTTAGGTCTGCTGGAGCCAGTGTTACTGTTTTGATTAATTTTGTAAGTATATTATCTCTGCAAGTAAGTATTATATTATATCTTATCAAATATTCTGGCACGCTGTAAATAAATCAAATAAGCATTTGAGCCACCATTTCATCTTAAAGATCAAGGATTCTTGGATCAAGTTGTGTTTTGCACGGAACCTCTCTAGCTCATGTTACTATTAGGGTAGATAACTGTAAATCATTGGTATGCAAATACACCAGGAAGCCCCAAGAATCTCACAGCTCCTCAGCACCTCAACAGTACTTCAACTTGGTTGGTGTGATCAGTGGCTTACCAAAGTCTTCTGTATACAGTCTTTGAAGCATCAAGTGTTAGCTTGGAGGGTTAGCATCAAGGGTCATAGCTTGGAGAAGGCTGAGAGGGGATCTTATCAATACATACAAATATCTGAAGGGAGGGTGTCAAGAGGATGGGGCCGGACTCTTTTCAGTGGTGCCCAGCAACAGGACAAGAGGCAACGGGCACACACTGAAACACGGGAAGTTCAGGCTGAATATGAGAAAGCATTTCTTTGCTGTGAGGGTGACAGAGCACTGGAACAGGTTGCCCAGAGACACTGTGGAGTCTCCTTCTCTGGAGATATTCAAAGCCCGCCTGGATGCGATCCTGTGCACCGTGCTCTGGGTGACCCTGCTTGGCAGGGGGGTTGGACCAGATGATCTCCAGAGGTCCCTTCCAACCTCAACCATTCTGTGATCCTGTGATTCTGTTATTTTGTACATCACAGCAACACACACATGCAAAATCAAACCAAAACAAATTGAGAAGGTATGATTTGTGCATGGACCTCTGCCTGGGGATGGATGAGGTGCTGACTGAGAGTTTATGGGCTGGGATTATAGGGAAGACAAGGTTAGGTGACATTATGGTGGGGGTCTGCTACAGACCACCTGACCGGGAAGACCAAGTGACTGAGGCCCTCCACATACAGATAGGAGCAGCCTCGTGTTCACAAGCCCTGGTCACTAGGAGGGGACTTCAACCACCCTGACATCTTCTGGGGGTACAACACAGTAGGGCATAAGCAATCCAGGAGGGTCCTGTAGTGCACTGATGATAATTTCCTTCTCCAAGTAATAGATGAGCCAAAGAGGAGAGATACTACACTGGACCTCATTCTCACCAACACGGAGGGGCCTTTGGGGAATGTGAAGCTCAAGGGCAGCCTTGGCTGCAGTGATGATGAAATGGTAGCGTTCAAGATTCTTAGGGCAGTGAGGAGGGCACACAGCAAGCTCACAGCTCTTGACTTCAGGAGAGCAGACTTTGACCTCTTGAGGGATCTGCGAGTACTGTGGGACAAAGCCCTGGAGGGAAGAGGGGCCCGAGAAAGCTGGTTAATATTCAAGGATCACCTCCTCCAAACTCAGGAGTGCTGCATCCCAAAAAAGAGAAAGTCAGGCAAAAACACCAGGAGGCCTCCGTGGATGAACAAGGAGCTCCTGGACAAACTCAAACACAAAAAGGAAGCCTACAGAGGGTGGAAGCAAAAGCAGGTAACCTGTGAGGAACACAGAGACATTGACTGAGCAGCCAGGGATGGAGTTAGGAAAACTAAAGCCCAGATAGAGTTGAATCTAGCCAAGGATGTCAAAGGCAACAGGAAAGGCTTCTCAAGTACACTGTTGACAAAAGGATGACTAGAGAAAATGTGTGCCTCTCCTGCAGGAAACATGAGACCTGGTTACCCATGACAGTGAAATGGCCAGGGTACTGAATGCCTTCTTTGCTTCAGTCTTTGGGAGTAAATCTGGCCTTCCGGAAGCCCAGGTCCTAGAGGCCAGGGTGAAAAGCTGGAGCAAGGAAGATGTATCTTTGGTGTCAGAGGATCAGGTTAGAGATACTTGAGCAAACTAGACATTCACAAGTCCATGGGCCCTAAAGGGATGCACCCATGAGCGCTGACAGAGCTTATAGATGTGATTGTGATGCCATTGCCTATAATCTTTGCTTGATCATGGCAACTGGGAGAAGTGCCTGAAGCAAATGTCACTCCTATCATCAAAAGAACGAGGACCCAGGGAACTACAGGCTGGTCAGCCTTACCTCAATCCCTACGAAGATGATAGAAAAGCTAATCCTGGAAACCATTTCTAGGCACATGAAGGACAAGAAAATCATCAGGAGTCATCAGCATGGATTCAGCAAGGGGAAGTCCTACCTGATCATCTTGATAAGCTTCTATGATGAAATCACCAGCCTGATGGATGAAGGGAGAGCAGTGGATATTGTCTTCCTGGACTTCAGTAAGGCCTTTAACACTGTCCCTCATAAGATCTCATAGAGAAGCTGTTGAAGTATGGACTAGATTGGCAGACAGTGAAAACTGGGTGAACGGCCAGACCTGGAGGGTAGTGGTCAGTGGTAAAAAGTCTAGTTGGAGGCCAGTAATGAGCAGAGTACCCCAGGGGTCAATACTGGGTCCAGTCCTGTTAAACATCTTCATCAACAATCTGGACAATGGGGTAGAGTGCAGCTTCAGGACATTCACAGATGACACAAAACCAGGGGGGAGTGGCTGATGCACCAGAGGCACACATGGCCATCCACAGGGGCCTTGACAGGCTGGAGAGGTGGGCTGACAAGAACCTCATGAAGTTCAACAAGGAGAAATGCAGAGTCCTGCACCTGGGGAGGAACAACCCCATCCACCAGTACATGCTGGGGGCCACCCAGATGGAAAGCAGCTCTGCAGAAAAGAACCTGGAGGTCCTGGAAGACACAGAGTTGAACATTAGTCAGTAACAAGTTGTAACAACAATTAAGTAGCAATTAGTCAGTAAGTGCCCTTACAGATAAGAAGGCTAATAGTATTCTTGGCTGTATTAGGCAAAGTATCACCAGCAGGTCAAGAGGGACCATCCTTCCCCTCTACTCAGCACTGGTGAGGCTGCACTTGGAGTAATATGTCCAGTTCTGGGCTCACCAGTACGAGAGAGACATGGACACACTGGAAAAAGTCCAACAGAGGTCCACTGAGATGATCAAGGGACTGGAGCACCTCTCCTATGAGGAGAGGCTGAGAGAATCAGAATGGAGAAGAGGAGGCTCAGGGAAGATCTCATCAATGTGATTGGTGAACAATTGGCTGACGGGTCAGGCTCAAAGGGTTATAGTAAATGGGTTTACATCAGGCTGGTGGCTCCCCAGGGGTCCATTTTAGGGCTAGTTCTCTTCAGTATTTTCATAAATAACTTGGATGTAGGAACAGAAGATGTTTTGAGTAAGTTTGCAGATGATACTAAATTGGGAGGAGCTGTTGGTTCCATCAAGGGCAGAGAGGCTTTGCAGAGACATCTTGACAGGTTAGAGAGCTGGGCAATCACCAACAATATGAAGTTTAACAAGTGGCAGATTCTGCACCTGGGAAGGGGCAACCCTGGCTATACGTACAGGCTGGGGGATGAGAGGATGGAGAGCTGCACCGCAGAGAGGGATCTGGGAGTTTTGCTAGACAGCAAGTTGAACATAAATCAACAGTGTGCCCTGGCAGCCAAAAGGGATGACTGTACCCTGGGGTGCATCAGGCACACCACTGTAGCCAGTCAAGGGAAGTGACTGTCCTGCTCTGCTCTGCAGTGGTGCAGCTTCAACACAAGTACTGGGTGCTGTTTTGGGTGCCACAGTATAAGAAGGACATAAAACTAGTAGAGAGTGTCCGAAGGAGACCTACAAAGATGGTGAAGGGACTGGAGGAAAAGACGTATGAGGAGCGGCTGAGGTCACTTGGTGTTCAGCCTCGAGAAAAGGAGACTGAGGGGAGGCCTTGTGGCAGCCTGCAGCTTCCTCACGAGGGGAGCAGAGGGGCAGGTGCTGATCTCTGCTCTCTGGTGACAGCGACAGGACCCGAGGGAATGGCACAGAGCTGCATCAGGGGACTTTCAGGCTGGATATCAGGAAAATGTTCTTCACTGAGAGGGCAGTTGGTCACTGGAACAGGCTCCCCAGGGCAGTGGTCACAGCACTAAGGCTGCCAGAGTTCAAGAAGTTTTTTGACAATGCTCTCAGACATATTGTCTGATTTTTGGGTGGTCCTGTGTGGAGCCAGGAGCTGGACTTGAAGATCCTTGTGGGTACCTTCCAACTCAGGATGTTCTATAATTCTATGAATCTATAATGTCTATAAATACTTGAATGGAGGATGCAAAGAAGATGGAGCTAAGCTCTTTTCAGTGGTGACCAGTGCCAGGACAAGAGGCAATGAGCACAAACTGGAAAGCAAGAGGTTCTGTCTAAACTTCAGGAAACACTACTGTGTGGATGACTGAGCAGTGGCATAGGTTACCCAGAGAGGCTGTGGATTCCCCCACCTTGGAGATCTGCAAAAGCTATCAGGACATGGTTTTGGGCAACCTGCTCTAGGGGTCCCTGTTTGAGCAGTGGGGTTGGACCAGATGACCTCCAGACATCCCTTCCAACCTTACGCATTTTCTGATTCTGTGACCTCCATGGATTGATTCTGACCTGCGGATAACTGGGAGCAAATCTCAGTAATATAGAGTAATAGAAAAAAGAGTTTACAACAATGATAAAATAAAAGCCCTTAAAGAAACAGATGCAGGTATAAGATAGATGATTTAGGAAATAGATCAGAAGCACCTGACTTGATAATGGTTTCTTTGTTAAGTAGGGTTTACTCATTTACTGTTTGAAATTGCTGTGTTTAATTAATTTTTTTAACCAAAGAAGTAATTCCCATTGCTGAATATACATTACAAACATTTGTTTTTAGTAATGTAAGCTGATGATACATGCAACACATCTCGTTCACATTTTCATGTGACTCATGGTGACTTGCATTAATCTGTTTCTTAGTCATATACTGCAGGTCTGCTTGTCCCAGTACTACCATTCCTGTCTGTGGTGTAGAGTTTAAGTTTTCCTATTCTTTCCTGTACTGAAGAAAGTGTTTCCACATACTTCTGCAAAGCAAGTTTGAATTCTGTCCTCACCAAAGACAACAGGATAAGGGCTTCATCTTAGATTCCTGGGCTGGAAATATAAGAAGAATTCTCCCTGCTGGAGTCCAAGGCAGTTCTTTGTCAGAGTAAAAGAATAAATTCACTACCCATCAAAAAAGCACATCAATGACACTTTGGAAGGAAAGTAAATCACATTCTTTGGGCAATATAGAATTCTGTCTTAAAAAAGAAAAAAAAAAAAAAAAAAGATTTACAGTGCCTTTGAATATGCATACAGGAAAGTTTTCCAAAATTAATAGTGGTCCTCTTACAAGAGCTCTGTACATGTTTTTCATTTCTACTTCGTCCTTCCCTGCTCATAATAATAATTTAAAAAATAAAAAACTGAGCAAGCTTCTGTAAGATTGTTGAATGTGTACCTGAATTACCCCTTGTCTGAATGCAAGTTTTACAAATATGGGCATGCATTATCCAACAGATGCTGCTCTGACAATGCGGCACACAATTAAGACTGAACTCTGTAACTGAAAAAGCATAAAATCATGGAGACAGTACTACATTATATAAACATGTACTTTGCAAATATACATCACTGTAGAAAGGAAATTTTGTGAAAAAGGTGTTTTTGTGAAAAGTGTTAGGGCATTGACATTATACCGATAGTTGAAGGATTAAAAATGTTTAGCTATTCATTATTTATATGTTTGCATACTACGTTTTCTCTGTTCCATGCCACATTAAACACGTTAGTATTTTTCTGAAGGTAATATACATGCACTAAAGTTAGCAACACATCTGGAAAATGTGCTTTTTGTTGGGAAAGACAAAGAGAAAATAAGTTATTATTGGAGCAAGGAATGATTTGAAATATCTTCTTTTTGCTTTAAAATAGTTTCTTCAGTTTTCACTCCCCTATCTGCACTTCAAGGATATTGAAGCTAATGAAGCAAAGCTCTTCCAATGTCTTCTATAAAAGAGAAAATTCACCAACAGAAAATATGATTCATCTGAAATGCCCAAATATATTAAAACTTCAGATGTTTGATTTATGTTTTGCAGTTATATGCTGCTATATTGTAATTTCTATTGATTTGACCTTTCCTATCTAAGTTAAAATTCTAAATGAGACTTAATCCATCAGTTTAAAAACTCACATCTTTTTTAAGTCATAAAGGAAAGCCCGTATTTCATGTACTTTAAATGCCTTCTATTTATTTTATTTTTTATTAAAAATTCAAAAATCTAAGGGAAAAATATTATTGGAAGTTTATGATGTTACGTTATTTCATCATATTTCCAGGTACTTCTCATAGAACTATCTCTAACATGTTATGACACAATTTTGGTCCTGAAATACTTGGGTTTTATTTTGCTTTAAAAATGCTAAACTGCTGCTGGTATTTAGTGCTGACTGAAGCACTGTTATAGATTCTTTTCTGAGTTCAGTGTAGTAATGAAAATATGTCAATTTTACCAAAAAAAAAAAAAAAGGACAAAAATATCAGAATTTTGAAGGGAAGTGACTTGTTTTAAAAGTTTCCTTACAGGCTGGTTTTAATAAATGTCAGCATCAAGGTTTTTAATGTTTTAATTTGGACCAAAACAGCATTTGCAAGAAAACAAAATAGTTTTGAAGGTATCATCAGTTCTCAGTCTTCAGTGATGGGTAGTCAGACACTATAGAGATTTCTACATTTGAAATATTAACCAAAAAAGTGTTGCAATAACTTTTAATAGTTTTTGCAAATTTGGGTGAAAACCTTTGATCACACTGAAGTCAATGGGAATTAAGATTATCTTCTGCAGTGTAGATTTGTTTTCTTTCCAACCGGGTCAATAAAACTGCTGCTGGAGATTAATTTCCTGAATCAAATAAAATAAAAAAAAAATTTGAGTGATGGCTTTCAGAAGACACAAAGACAGAAAGAAAATGTCTTCTAATTGGTTATCCTGGCATGTTAGCTTCTGTTTTACAAATCCGTTTGTGTTTCATTCAATGGTAATCCTCTTTAGTTTCCATGGTACTTAGATAGATTCAGTTTTAAGAGGAAGCTGTGGTTACTAAAGTGTTAACTTTTTTTTTTTTTTTCAAAAATAGTGACACCTAGAAAAGTACAAAAGAAACCAAAAGTAAGAAACTGTTGATTAATTGGCCTCTGTAAACACCTGTTCAAGAATTTCTTAGTTGGTCAAGTTGTAAACATTCATTAAAAATCAATTATAAGATTGCTGTAATTCCAAAAAGCACTCTTCAATTGTAGTCTTTATCTTCATCATGTAATGTGCAGCTAAGCTTCCCACTGGTACAATTTAATTTCAGGAAGATAACAAACATACTCTTTGATACTTTTCCAGTTGTAATGATACTATATCCTCCATAATGTGAGTTCATAATTGCACAATTTGAAATATGTCTTCCAGTTACTGTGCTTGTGTGATATTATGCTTTTTATCTATGACACATTGGGATCATCTGTTACCCAAGCAAGAGAGACCCAGGTTATCCTTGTTTTTTTTTTTTTTTTCTTTATTTTCTTGTTTTTTGTTTGCTTTCAATGAAAGGTAGAGCTGTTTGAAATAAAGCTGCATATTTTCCAAGCTTAATTGGAAACATATGTCAAAGCAGGAATTATATGAATTTTCTAAGAAGCTGTATAATAACAATATACATTTTTTTGTGTGTTCTGGAAATCTTTTTAAAAGCCCTGGCTGCACAACTGCTGGATGGAGGAAGTGTTTTGCAATTAGAAATAGCAGAGTGAGAGAAGGTTCTGGAATACCTAGTATAACCCTTACTAAAACAGCTCTCCATTTTTGCTTAACTTAATGAACAATAACTTTTTGTTTCTGCTAGATCTTGCTCTAAACATTTGTGGAACTAATTTATAGAGAAGGAAAGAGAGAGGGAATGTACCTAAAAGCATACATAGTGAGTATTTCACATTTTTAGAAACAAATGAGAGTTTCTTTATACCAGTTTTAAAGATAGGGAAAGATGATCAAGATGGATAGAATTAAATCAAGAGTTATAACTTAGATCTTTTCTGAACAGGTTGCATCACATTCTTTAGGCAGAACCATAGGCATAAAGCGTCCCAGTTAAATTAATGCAGCCCTGTGCAAGTTCACTATATTGTGTCGTGTGCAGGACATATTTCCGATCCTATAAAAACAGCAACGTTTTAGTGAATACAACTGAAATTCCGTGGGAAGATGGTGATAACAAATATAGTAGATTTCCCGTTCTTCCACAACATTCAACTCATACAATTAAAATCTTGTTTGTTTGCTCGCTTGTTCTAAGATATAGGGTGCAGATGGTGCAAGTTTCATATCTTAAATGAATGTCCTCTAGCTTGCTAATACCCATAGGATATAAATTAGGCCTTTGGCTTTTATGGTCAGAGACATAATATACATCCTAGCAAAATGCTCTTTAGGACTTGAAGACTAAAATATATATTCTTCTGAAGTATCACCTTAAAGGCTCATTTTGATGAAAGAATAGCATAAAGAAAGTAATACTTGATTACAGTATGCTTGCCAAGAAAGTACAGTATCTCTGAGACTTAGTTTAATACTTTGTAGTCGGTAATGCTTTCAATATCTACTAACATGTGAGGCGCAGCCAAAACGAGTGTATGTTTTTCCTGCAAGCACCAACAGAGCTTTGAGATAAGTGACGTGCATCGCCCAGACACATGACTCTCCATCCTGATTTCCTGGAAATTCCTACCAAAGACCCCTGTGTGTCTCTAAAGAAGGGGAAAAGGAACACACTTGCCTGGGCAGAGTTAAGATTCAGAGCTCAGCTTAAAGGTTTTTTAGATAAGTCTAAGCAGTACAGGTTAAAAACTTATGAAAATAAGTCTGTTCTTTTATTTGAGAGTTTAGAAATATCATTTGAATTCAATGGGCAATTGGGCCCCAGTTTGTGCTTAAAAAGGGTGAGGGGAAGGAGATACACAACAATTAAAATACTCTCATCACTTGTTGCAGGAATAATACTAAAACAGGTCTGGCGCTGTTTTCTGATGATTACTAAATCCAGCTTCTGACTTTCTGCTGAAAATAGCAAATGTCAGGTATTGGTCCTCTCTGCAGAAACTGTTTTGCCACTGGTCATATAGAAATTGAAACCCAGAAACTAATAAGAGTAAGGAAACAGCTCTGTGATATAAAAATAATACTGTTTTGTGAGCCTCTGTTTTTGCAGTGTCTGGGGTCTGCTACATAAGTAGAGGCAATTTGTCAGAGCAGAGGGAATGTGTTGCAGAGGAATTTCTTTCAAGTGTCTCTTTCATTCCGTTTCTTCTTCTGTTTTGCCTCTTTCTCATCGTCCCAAATAAATCCATAACGAAAAAAAAATCTCTGAATTGAAAAAACACCGTTCAGGGAATAATAAATACCAGCCATGGTCTTTCTAGTCCAACCATGATGGACCAGAAGGTGTCAGGATCTCACCCATAATTCATTCCAACTTTGCTGCTTTATAGGTTTTTATCTAAACCTTATTTAATTTCTGTTTTAACATGGTGACTTGAACATAGTAATTCTGTAGTCTCAGATTTAGGGAATTATCTGTCCTGTGAACTGTTTCAAAACATTCTGCATATCCTTAAGTGTTATTCCACATAGGGATGGATGTAAACTCACATATCTTCTGAGTTCAGAATTTCAGTCTGATTTGGTGGATTTTATTGCTTATTAGGGAAGAAAAAAAAAAAAAAAAAAAAAAAGGCCTTTATGTTCTCCAGGCTACTGTTATAACCTCAAAATTAATTATTAGGAATCTATTGCTTTCTCACATGGCTGGGTTTGCTTTGGTAGAGCTGATTGTTCTTCTCAGCTGTGTAAGTAAGAAGCTAGTGGTTATTCCCCTGAAGAGCATGGCGACTGAAAGTTAATTCCTTTCTTTATTGTCTGAATTTAGTGCATACGTTGACAGCTTGTTGGCTTTTCTATGGATAAAGATGTCTTTCTACTACTAGTACTTTCTATCAATAACAGAATATACACAGAGATGACCTCTTCCACCACAATTAACTGCCTGTAACCTGAGCCAATGAATATTTAATTGTTTTATTTAAAGTAGAACAAATCAAATATGAGACAGAGAGATCTTGATTCACTCATTTGCTGTTCCCAGAAGATGCAAGAGAAAACTGATCACTTACAGTGTAAATTAAGGGACTTGATCATCTCTGAACATATGTATATTTTAAACTCTTATAATTTCTTATTTCAAAGGAGGTATTGAATTTATATCAACATAACACTAGACTTAAGGAATAACTTCTCTGTTATTTACAACCAGAGCCTCAACTACTCTAAATCACTGTAGCTACACTTACTGTGATGGAATTATAATGATTTAATACCTCTTGAACATTTTCATCTCTGAAAATTCTTGTACCAAGTGTGTTTAATTTGCATAAAAGAAAATTTGTAAAGCTGAAGTTCATGCATATCTGCTGCTGATGTTATGCACATTGCTGATCAGGATTCCTAAAAGAGAGCTTGTAGAAGCTTGGTTCAAAAGCCTTAAATGAAATGGCTTAAGGACTAAAGTTATGGTTGGAAAAAAATGTATTTTTTTTTTCACATGAGCAAACTTAAAGAAACAACCTGCTAGAGGGAAGGCTGGAGAATTTATTAGGTAGATATAATTGATTATCTCAAAACCATCTGGGTTATAAAATCTTCCTAATATGAAGTCTGAATCTGTCTGAATCTCTTCACATCTTCATTTTTATAGGCAGAGAATAGAAGGAAGTAGTACCTGCTAGCATGTTCTTTCTTCTTTGAAACAAAATAAAGAGAGAGCTATCAGAGCAGTGTGATTTGTATATTATAGACTTTAATTGCTGAATGCAGTCATGTGAAACATGGTGCTGAATATTTTGTGATGAGACAATGCAGGCGACAGAATGGAGACGGGGGAGAGAACAGAATATTTGACAGGAATCTGCATTCCTGACCAGTTAGTACACAAACTAATGTATGAAACATTGTAGGAAAATATTGTCCAGTGTTCCCGTTCATCTAGGTCATTTTGATCTTGTTCCATCACCGAAGGTGAGTACTAAAGAGTGACAGTCACATACACATCACTGAGCTTCAGCAGTTGTATCTTAAATTCATATCTGTGCAGTGTTTTTTGTACAGTACTTGTGAAGTTTCTGTTCCCCTGAAGAATAAGAAATATTAAGCTGTGGATGCCCCATCCCTGGAAGTGTTCAAGGCCAGGCGGGATGGGGCTTTGAGCAACCTGGTCTAGTGGAAGGTGTCCCTGCCCATGGCAGAGGGGTTGGAATTAGATGATCTTTAACCCTTCCAACCCAAACCATTCTATGACTCTAAGATGATTCTATGTTTCCAATAGAGAGGCAGAAAACCCTTGGCACACCAGGTATTTTAAAGAGATCAGTTATTGCCACGTTGCAGACATTCTTTCCCTAGCAAATGCTGGTGCTGTTCTCCCTGCTAACAAGAAAGTCATGTGACCAGGACACAAATTCAGCTGATCCATCTGGTAATGCCTGTCTCACTCTCCTTGAAAAGGAGAAAGGCTGCACTCATTGAACACTTGCACTTCAGCCTTGCCCTTATATTTCAGCTTACTTCGACTACATTTACACATGATCTGACATCACACTTGAAAAAATACAGGAGTGCACAGAGGCAAACTCAAATGCTGCTTGTGGCTTGTGGGAATCTGATTGCAAGTACTGAAAGTAACAGCTTATTTACAAAGGACTCCAAAGACTCTGCTGTTCTGAAAAAAAAAAAAAAAAGTTACAATAGAACCACAATAACAATTCATTAGTTTCTTGCTAAGTAGGTCATCATGTGAGGCATTTGGGCATTTGCAACTTCAGGAAAACTCTATCAGTGTCATGTAACCAGATGAAACATTGAGAAATAAAAGATTATGGACCTCATAAGGAGACTAGACCCAATACCGACCTAAAGATCACATTTTTAGAAGAAATTTCAATTTTATTTATCAGTCTGTTGGTTTAACTGATTACTGTTGCATTGGCACTGGAATAAAGTTAATGAGAATTGTGTTCCTTACTTTGCACGCATGTTTACAATTTTTTATTTTTATTTCAAAAATGAGCAAAGAGAAGAGAATGAAGAAGGAAATAGTCCAATTTTGTGGTTAACCCATTTAATGGGTGTGCAAAAAAAAAAAAAAAAAAAAAAANCATTTGACTAAAAAAAAAAAAAAAAAACAGAAAAACATGATGGTAAGAAGTAAAAATGTTTCTGAAGTCTTACTTGTTGTCCTTACTCTGTTCTCATGATGTTAGCTGTGAGATTGTCAGAGACTTCAGGGAAAGAAGTTAAAACAATACTGGAAGATTTTTTTTTATCTTATTCATGAGATTTCTTGTTTCTGATAGATATTCTTTATTCAGCAGTGGTGGAGTTATGTGAGTTAATGCTATAGTGTTTAGAGTGTTAACTGAATAGTACAAAAATCACAGAATCACAGAATCATTTAGGTTGTAAAAGACCTTCAAGATCACCTAGTCCAACCTATGACCTAACTCTAACAAGCCCTCCACTAAACCATGTCACTAAGCTCTATATCTAAGCGTCTTTTAAATACCTCCAGGGATGGTGACTCAACTACTTCCCTGGGCAGCCTGTTCCAATGCCTCACAAACCTTTCAGTAAAGAAATTTTTCGTAATATCCAACCTAAACCTCCCCTGGTGCAACTTTAGCCCATTCCCCCTTGTCCTATCACCAGACACGTGCATGATTTTCTCCTTAGGTTTATACACCTAGAATTGACAGCTCATCCATTTTTGACAACCTTTCCCCCCACAAAGTTATTTTTTGAAAGATTTGAAATATTCTAAAATTATTCATTAAAGTTCCATGTTTTGTCCCCTCTTATAATGTTCAGGGCCTGTTCACGTGTACAGACAGTGTTAGGAAAGCCAAAGCCCATTGGCAGTTGAAGCTGTGGAAGAGGATCAGATTAGGAAACATTTAAACAAACTGGAGATACACAAGTCCATGGGAGCTGAGAGGCTGCACCCATAAGTGCTGAGGGAACTGCTTGATGTCATTGCAAGGCCAGTCTCAATTATGTTTGAAAGTTCATGGAGATTAGAAGAGGTTCCTCAGGACTGGAAAAGATCAAATGTCACACATCTTCAGGAAGGAATACCTGTGAAATTACAGGTACGTCAGCATCACCTTAATCACTGTGCAGGTAATGGAGCAACTAACCCTGGAAGCCATTTCCAAACATATTAAGGACAAGAAGGTGACTGTGACTAGTCAACATGGATTTATGAAGATGAAATTGTGGCTAACCATCCTGATAGCTCTCCATAATGAAATGACTGGCTTGGTGGATGTGTAGAGAAAATCTGATATTTTTTACATTGGCCTTCACAAATCTTTCAAGGCTGTCTCCCACATATCCTCAAAGACTAATCACTTGAGTATGGAATAGATAAGCAGACAGTGATGTGGCCTGGAAACTGGCATAACTAATGGTCTAAAATGTTTTTTATCAATGGCATAAATTCCATGCAGGCCATTCTCCACTGTTGTGCCCCAAGAGATGAATAGTGAGTGCGCATCTTCATTAATGATCTGGATGATGGGGCAGAATGCACGCTCAGCAAATCTGCAGATGACACAAAACTGGAAGGAGTGGTTGACACAACAGATGGCTCTGCTGCCATTCAGAAGGACCTAAGCTGACTGGAGAAATGGACTGACAGCAACCTCGTAAAGCTCAACACAGGGAAATACCAAGTCCTGCAATAGGAGAGGGAGAAATCTAGGGACCAGTACATGTTCAGGGCTGATCAGCTGAAAAGCATCTCTGCAGAGAAGGAGCTGGGTGTCCTGGTGAACAGCCAGACACCCTTGCAGCAGAGAAGACCAATAGCCCCCAGGACAGAATTAGGAAGAGTTTTGCCAGCAGGTCAAGGTAGGTGATCCTTCTCCTCTTCTCAGCACTGCTGAGATACACTTGAAATGCTGGGTCCACTTCTGGGCTTCTCTTTACAAGAGAGGCATGAGCTTACTGGAGAGAGTCTAGTAAAGGGCCACAGAAATGATGAAGGGACTAGAGTATCTGTGATATGAGGAGACACTGAAAGAACTGGGTCTGTTCAGCCTAGAAAAGAGAAGGCTGAGGGGGATCTTGTCAATATATATAAATACTTGAAGGGAGGGTGTCAAGAAGACAGAGATGGGCTCTCCTTAGTGGTGCCTAGTGGCAGGACAAGAGACAATAGACACAAACTGAAATACAAGAAATTCTATTGAAACATAAGACCGTGAGATGCTTGACCACTGAAGGAGATTGCCCAGAGAGGTTGTGAAGTCTCTGTCCTTGAGGATATTCACAATCCGACTGGACACCGACCTGAGCAATCTGACCTAAACGTCCTTGCTTTCAGCAGAGGATTAGACTAGATGACCTCCAGAGTTGCTTTCCACTGCCAGCTGTTCTGTGTTTCTGTGCTTTTAAGAATAATCTCTGGGGACTTTTCTTTATCTGAAGGATTGTTTTAAATAAAACAACTATCTGAAGATGCTCAGATTGTTTTAGTTCTAAGGAAGTATCCTCAGTAAGTCCGGTTGTTTGCCTTACCTGCCTTCCTTCAATCAGAAGTACATAGTAGAGTCATTTAACACATATCTTGTCAAAACAGGTTCTAAACCATACAGCAATCCCGTGATAACACATTCATGTAACACATACCTGTTCATTTTGATAAGGATTTATATCCTATGGCATACAAAAAGGTGTTAAAAGCTGAAGTCTTGAGGCTGGGTATACTGTGAGACACCCTTTACTCTCTTTAAGAAAACTCTGTTGAATAAATGAATTTAAGTGAAAAATGTTTGCTTTAATTACATTCTTCAGCTTTATTTACATTCAAACTAAAAGTTCACGTCCTTAATATCTTTAATTTCTATGCTTATGCCTTGTCTGTAAGATACAGATATTTTTGTCTATTTGAGGATTAAGTATTGCATTAAGTATTCAACTGATAAGGCAGAAGAACACTTGGTGAAATGGCACATGTGATCCTGAATGTTGTTGATTAAAATGGAAAACTCAGTTCAGATCTCACTGCTTTCTATTCTGTATTGACAGATTGCCTTTGGGGATGTATGTATTGCATTGTTTTCAAACGACTCGAATACATAATGTCTTTGTCAGGTGTTCTCCAGACTTTCCAAGCCTCTAATTTTGTTGCATAAAAGGGTCCCACAGGACCTCTCTCCTTTGATTTAGCATAACTTCATTTGTATAATAATCCTTTGCCTAGAATATAAGAATAGGTTTCACATGCAATATATATTATCCCTGACTGTATACTGAACATTAACAGAAGAACAGAATTTTACAGTTCACCTTCCAGTAGGGGGTTGACACAAAGACTAAATATCTCCTGGATATGTGTAATTTGCTGTTTTTCTGTTTCTATTTCTATTTTAGTTCTACTACTGAAGCAACTACAAATGCCATGCAGGCAGTTCTCTAGTCCCAGATCTTAACCCACTTGTTGATGCCTGGCTCATACAAATTTTTTCTATCTTATGTATTTTTGTACTGGAAATCTAGAGAAAGAAACAAGTTACCCTCTGGTGTAACAGAAATTATACTTAAAATTACTTTATTAAACAACAGAACCATATAACATTTATTCAGGTATTGATACCTGGCTTGTATGTGTACACAAGCTGCAGGACTTTAAAAATTAAGCTATGTAAGTGCTGTCCTTGTGTCGTGTATTGATTGACTACCAAGGTCTACCCCAAGAATGCCAGTGAATGACAAGTAAGGGTAACTGGATTAAAAGACTTTAGATTTAATCAGAAATAGTTAAGGGACTGAGGGTAAGGGACTGATCATTTTTGTTTTCCTCCACTTCTATGAAAATTAACTTGAATATTCAGCCAGCAGTACCTCAAATTCATCACTGTTTCACTTCAAGTAGATCAATTTGTCACTTTTCCAGGACTGAGTTATGCTACAGTATACAACTTCTTTTGTATTGTTTTCTTTCACTCATAGTAATTCTCTAAATATTTTTGTTCCATGACAGACTTTTAACTAACTCAGAAAGAAAGTATTTGCAATTACTGATTGTAGGAATTACAGATTGCATTTGTAAGCTATAAAACCTGCAGCTTTTTCCATCCATGGGGTAAACCCCTCAGCCTCCCATGAATTCTACCATAATCATTGTATGCTTTTGGTGGTCCTATTTGCTCAGTCCCTGGTGATGTCATTTTACATCCCAGGACCATAGCTAAATTTCCTTACTGCCCTTTCCTAGGAGACTGCTGAATTGCAGTTGGTACCATTGTCACAGGCCTGGTTACAATAATGCTTCTTTTTTTTTTTT
>VXAA01005415.1:0-114121 GCA_013399115.1 Anseranas semipalmata
TATATATAATATATATATGTTTATATAGATACAGTTGCACTTCCTGTCTGAATGGACTAAAACCATGCTCTCCTGCATCATATTGAAGATACTTTTCAAAAATACATAAACTGTATTATCTTTAGATAAATCAAAAAAGCTAACAGAGAACAGCTTTAAGTTGTGGAAGGGTAAATATTAAAATGTCTCTTTAATTCAAATATCGATATTTAATGGTTATAAAGTATCTTCAAAATTCTAAACAATTATACGAAATATTTTATATTTGCAGGAGACTTATATACAGAGTTGAAAATTAATTAAAATAATTCCACACCTGCCGCTGCCATTCTAACACGATTGATAGGTCTTCTAAACTATCTTTTTTCTCATCACATTTCCTAGAGTGCACATTCTGTGCTGGTCATCAAGAAATACAAATGTAATATACTTTGCAAATCATAGAAATAAATAAGCATGAAATTAAATTAAATGAAGTAAGAGCCATTCATAACAAAGAAAGAACAAAAGTTTTGTACTGGTGACATGACACAAATATTCAAAGTTCATATTTAAAATATGTCTTGCAATTTCAATCCAGAACCCACATATTATCTACTAACACTGTAGAAATATACTCAATAAAATAGCAAATATCATAATTTCAAGAGGGTGAATATGTTTCTGCATAAAGTATGTGCTCATCCTGTTGTGAAATTGCAGGGAACAATAGGGGATATTTATTTGAAGCTCTCAAGGACAATCTAGTTTTGTGTGGTATGTACATGAGCCTTTGTAGTATCTTACTTGTACTTTTGAGATTAATTTCAAGGGATTCCTGATGGCCTGGGACAAATGTAACAATTTTGCCTTGCAAGTGCTTATACTTACTGAAATTAAAATACACATACGCATACACCAAACACAAGTAAATAAACCTAGCTTTTTATTGGCTTCCAAACAAAGAGATTTTGTAGAAGGAATATTACTTTAATCTCTCTGTTTATCACAGCTATTCCAAATACATATACTGCCTCCACAAATAAGAAGCTTAAGAGCAATGAATATTAGAAAGCAATAATAAACTTTGAAAGCTAATGCTGGTGAAATTTACATGACAATTCGAAATCTGTCTCCACAGCTATTATGTCATCTTGTAATATTCAAAAGCAGGATTTGGGTAAAATGTTACTTCGTGTTAAGATTGAAGCAATAACGGCCACGGGAGACTCAGAAAACCTCAGCTTTGCAAAGCATTAATAGAGGGGCAGAGACCTGACTGCACCACGTTGCATTCTTTTCCACCATAATTATTAGAAGCTTTGTTCATTTACTCCAGTACTCCATCTCTCCCTATAATGACTCCTCTTTGAAAGACCAAATACCCACTTTGTATTACATGGGGATTATAAAGCAGCAGCCATTATTTATGAAACTATTACCTAGTTATATTTGGCAACTATCTATTTATTTAATCAATACCATGAATGTAAATGTTGCTCTAAAATAACCTCTTTAGGAGCGAAGGAGAGCTCTTTTACAAGACTACATTACAAGACCATATCAGCAAAAAATCATAGCTATCTAGTGACACCTACATTGTAAATTACTCTTCTTCTAAATCATTGCCAGGTGAACCGCAGAAGAGCTTATGAATTAATTGCAAAGCATTTTGATCCTTCTCCTCCCCAACCTATTCTAAAATAGCAAATCATTTTTCCGTGCGACAACAGCTGTTCTATTAAGGGCTCAACCTCTACATACCCAAATACTCCCTGACTTCATGCAAGGAATACAGAACATGGCTGTTCGTGTTGAAGAGGGCGGTATAATCCATTTGAGAACTGACATCTCTGAGAACCAGCCTCACCTTTTTGGAAATACAGGTCTGTGGAAGCCGTTGCACTAGGTCACTACTTCACTCAGAGGCAGCTTTTCCAGATGTCTGAGCTTGGTACAGTTGGAAGGAAGGTAACGAGGTGGAGGGAAGGATGAAGAAGAGGTGTGCAAAGTCAAAATCTAGTAATGAATAAATAGGATTCAGTTTTTAATTTCAAAATCAGTTTTTACAGCTATAATCCACAAGCAAACTTAACACCTTAACGTTGTGGACAACAGGGATTCATTCCAGGAGTAGAAGGGAGGTGACTAATATGTATTCCTGTAGTTATCCAGCGTACTTTGAAAATTACTCTGACTGGTCTGAAACATCTTTTGAAATTGTTGTGCTCATCCTTGTAAGTTAAGAAAGGCTCTTATCTTCATCAAATGCATGCTTGGGAATTGCCTAGGTATTTCTGTAAAAGTCCATTACAGAAAGAAAGGAAAAGAAGGATTAGCCAGAAAATCAGGCTAGCACAGGCAGTTGTTCAGAACTACTGAGATTTTTTCCTCTTTATTAATTTGTTGTCTTCAATGGAGTGAACAGAGCAAGTTACATGGAACAGACACAGGAGCAATGATTTTTCTTGAGGTCTCTTTTCACCAATTAAGCATTAATGGCTTAGTGATATCTTCAGCCAAATGGCAAGGTTACGTATCAGATTTCTTATCAGAAATGAAATCTACATATTGAGCCCCACAATTCCTTAAAAACTGTGCAAGAAGGAAACAAATGAGACAGGATAGGAAAAAAAGTCTTGTTAGTACTTGCAATAGTACTAAAAACACTGTGACCTGCTGTGGGTGTTGAAATGGCATGCAAAATAAACCAAAAGTTACTAACTGGTCTGTGTAAATTGTTTTTAAATGTCAGTCTTTGTTAAGGCTCAATCTAATTTGAATCTCCTTCCTGAGCCATTTGTTCCCCAAGGGCCAGAATTACAGAAGCAAGAATATTCTTGCAAGATTTGTAGTGTGTCAGAATAAATAGTGGGCATCTTACATGGAGCTTAATACAGCCATGCTGCTGCTCTCACCAACCCGTAAGACTTTCTAAATGGTAAAGCCAAGACAGCCTAGCAGAGCAGCAGCAGACAGCACGGGGAGCACGGTAGCTGTGTTGCCACAAGACGGATGATTTGAATGAGGACTCACACTTCAGTTATGCCTAGCTGAGGCATTCAGTAAGATGAAAATGATCTCAGCCCTGCATCTATGCTCACATGATACCCAGACAGAACTGCTGAGAAGGACCTTGACTGAGACAGTGTTTCAGGCAACTTTCTCTTTTACTCCCTTCAGAAAAGTAGTTTACAGAAATTATTATTTTCTAGTAAGTTCTTCAAAACTTTCTCATGGTATTTGTCAAGAAATAAAAAGATGAGAATTCAGTTTCATCGGGATTTCCAGATAGTATTAAACACAACTCAAAATAGCATTTGGACCCATTTGAACTTAATTCAGTATCAAAGTGATATGTGAGAACTTGTCACTAATGGAGTGATAAAATTGATGTATTGGAAATGAAAGGAAAAACAGAGAGAGAAAGGAGATGGAACAGGAGAAGGAAGTGCTGATTTAGATATTCTAAAGCAATTTGAACCATATGTACTGAAAAGTCTCTGATAACTTAAACTGGAGTGAATTAAATAAGCTATCTCACTTTTACTTCTTAGTGTCAGTCAACCCAGACTATGTCCTGAGCAGAATCACAGAATGGTTGAGGTTGGAAGGGACCTCTGGAGATCACCTAGTCCAGCCCCCCTGCTCAAGCAGGGTCAACAATCCAGGATAGAGACTCCTAGCGTACATTCTGGTAGACGTGAACCCTAGAAAGAATTAAAACCTAGAAATTTCATACAGCTCTATACTGATTCTACAGGATGCTTAAAAATAATACGTGTATATAATTTTTGAATACTTGCAAATTGCACTCTGTAAACATATTAAAAAGAGTACTGAAGTTACCAGTTTCTAGTAAATTCTTCAGAACATTCTCACTAGGTTTATTAGAAAAATCTAGAGTAACAGCCAAAGCAAAGTTATTAACAAAAATTCCAGTTGCTTCTCACTGTAGAGTTTTATAAGGGAGGTCTGTTTTTTACTGGAAGTTTGCCCAAATCAAACTCATAAAATATTAGACTCCTAAAATAAAGCTGATCGGAATCCAACCCTTCGTACATTACCAAATACTTTGAAGAGAGAATGAGTTCAGGGCCTCATGCTGCTAGAGAACATATTACTTAGATTATTGCTATTGTGACCTGTTGTATTTACAATTGTCTGAACCCCTTTTCAGGCACATGCAAAACAAGGAGGTAGCAAAAAATGACTGAAAGCTGAGAAGTTAAAAACCAGGATGCAATGATGGCTGACAAAACAAGCTTCACATTCTGACTGCAAATGAGATCTGGAAACTAAGGTCATTTTTCACAGACAGTTCTGTACCCAGTACAGGTACTACTAAAAGATGTAGAGAGCAACTTCACATGCCACGAAGGTGCATGTTGGGAGGGAAGTTATCATGAAATTTGCAATGGGAAAAATGGTGGAATTATTAAAACTTTTTAAATTTATTAAAAATTATTAAAAATCAGATCCTACTTGTTTTCTCTTCTGTAAGATTACGTTGTGTCAAAATTTAAAGGCAAGTGGGAAATGAAATATTTATTTTTCTAATTTAATTTAATTCAATATTCCGAGCATTCATCAATGCCACGTTTCTTTGGTAACTGGAGGAATGCTAGGTCAGCCAGTACGCTCTTGCCAGTTCTCTGTCTTCTACTGTGTTGCTATTTACCCTTATGGTGAGAGACAGAGAATTTACTCCATCCCTAAAAAAAAACAATCATTCCATTAATTTCAGCCCATGGGCTTTGCAAGTTTTGATGTTTTCTGTGGAAGTTACTGTGTGATTAATCTCATCTTAGATTTGGAATTTTAGGAAAAAAAGACAATAAAAATGAAATAGCTACTGTAACCTCATACATACATTTTTAGTTGTCAAACTTCCATTTTCAAAAGTATTTTGAGATCACTTTAATGGAGTAGAATAGTTGCAGAGAGAAACATAAAGCTGAGACCTGCTCCCTGGTGCTTCTAAAATCTCAAGCTCAAAACTTCCCTCTCTGTGGAAACAATAAACATGCAGCAGACTACTCGCAGCATACGGAAGTGCATTCAAGACAGAAATGGCTTTTTGTCGTATTCCTCTTAAAACTGACTAAAAATTTCGCAATTCATTGAAAATTTTGCCGAGGTCCAAGTCTCCAGTCCAAGATCTCAAGAGAGTAACAGTTTTCACTTATGCTTCTGACATTTGCTTCTGCTAAATCCTCCTTAGCATGAAGGTCAATCTTACTTAACATGAAGGTACAAAGAGGAAAGAAAAAAGACTGTTTTGGATTATATCATCTGGAAATTCATTTGTTCAAGAGGAACCCTCAGCTGAATCTCCAGGGCAATTTTCTACCTGATTCATAGACATTTCAAAATGACCAGAAAAGAGGATTTTATGTGTGAATTGTCACAAAAGCAGCAACTAAGGTGACAAGTGCATAAGGGAGAATACATGACATACAAGGAGTTTCATTTTTTCATTATAGATTCTGGGAAAGTGTAAGTGAAGTTCAGCACTGAATAAAGAAAATTCAGTCTCTAATTTCACTATAAAATTGAATGCTAACATAATTACAGGCTCATTATACAAATGGGCATTTTATAAGCTTTCCTTTCATTTCTGATTTTGATAAACAAAGGTCTTAGCCAACTCCAGCTAAAAAGGAGAAAAGAAATGCATCAAGAGAGCTTGGTTGAGATCCTTAATGACTTTTTTTCCCTGCAGCATGCATGGTGAAATTTCATACTAGAGGTACAATCGCTAAATGAGGGATTCGTAAGTTTAAAACTGTGCATTAGAAATAAATGAGAACAGCTATTAATCTGGGAAAAATCTTTCAAATGAAGACCTGAGAAGCCAAACTTGTGCCATTGCACATGCAGAAAATGACAGGCATTGGGCATTACGTCATTCCATAGGGCAACAGGGGAGTAGAAAATGAAAACCTTGAATCATAATGTATAAGGGAGCACAGGAGAGTAACTTCCATATCTCTGACAAAGGCAGCTTGGGTTCAGCCAGGCTGACTGGACTGAGTTCAGAGCTGGCCTGTTGGATCTGGCTGCTCTGGACCCAGTGATCTCCTGCAGCTGGTTCCCAGTAAACTGTACCGTGAGAGGGTTTATTAGATATGTGGAAGTGCAGCGCAAATTTAAAAAATCACTTTGGGCAAGGAATAGTTGGCTTATTCAGAGCCTAACGTGTTTGAGTGTGCACAGGAGAGTCCTGCAGGTGGCTCTCTGTACGGATCACCTCAGCTCTGACATGGGATGTTAGCCCTCACTCACTTCCAACCATTGCGGACTCGAGCTCCTGACGAGCTGCTTGTCCGTGCCTGTTCAGGCAAAAGATAGATTAGACAGGACGTGATCTGGACCAGACCTGGTTACACAGGCTCTACCTTATCACTGGGTACAGTCATACAGTCTTCAGTAATGATTTTAGTGGCTCGAAGGGTTGTGGGGATTTTTTTGCCTCCTCGACATGGTTAAGTCACAATTTGGGTGACTTGAAGAGTTTACTTAGTCTAGTACTTCCCAAAGCCTTTGTTTCTTATCAAATTGGATCTCCATGGCCAGTCAGTGGAAAGGGGCAGTTCCTAGGAATAATCTGGGGCGCAATTCACAGGTTCCTCGTTCTAACCCATTTGTCACACACATCCCCTCACTCTCTCAATGTCCGTCACTCTCCAAACACTTAAATATGAAATTTTTGAGCAAAGCAAAGGAAAGCCCCTCCTAACAATAAGAAAATGCCTGAAGTGTGTTACTCTGAATAATGTCTGCTCCTGCAAAGCTGTGTGTATAGTTATGCACACACTGCTGATAAATGATGGATAGAAGTACATAATTTGAAAGTCTGACAACTTAATAAATGGATATTTCTACAAGTTCTAAAATATTGTAGGGATCTTAATTCAGACACTTAAATTTCTAGTATTTATCAACGCAAAGTTCCTTAAATTATTTGAATGCCTATCTTATGAAATATGTGCATCATTAAAACACAGAACATATTGACAAATACCGGAAACACACAGATGTGTTTAAAGGTCTGTCTTTGTTTCTCTCCCTCTTACTGTCTCTTTGTCAATCGATGCTCTGCAGACTTTAAAAGACCTAAAGCTCTACATTAACTTTGTGGGAATGTTGCAACACCAATTTTTTAGCAAATTCTAGCCTCTCATATTCACAATCTAGTTGAAAGATTCTCAGATTACAGAAGAGTACAAAAATGTTCTTGAGTCTTGTAAAGTATTTTTGTTTCTTGATGGCAGTTATTTTCATGTATGCATGTATGTGGATTTGATTATTTATTAAGTGTGGCATGCAGTAAAAAATGTGAATTTGAAGAATTTCTCATGTGTTACGTTTTGCTGCTGGCCGTGCCTTATCTTGGAGTGCACAGAATGCTGTTAGCTAAACTGAAGCCCCATTGAGTGAAACAATTGGATTCATCCAAGAAGAGAAGAAAAATGATCCTCTTAGTAGCATTCCTTAGCACAAAAGAAAAGTGCTTACCTTGTGATGGTTATTGGCAGTTTGTACAAATGACACTGCACAGGGTTTTAGGTTAACCTGTTTAGTTTTACATGACCTGAGATATTAAAAATATCCTTACTCTGAAGGGCTGCCAGGCGGTAACTCTGCATCACATCAATTCTGAAGGTGGTATCATTGAAACGGTATACACTGTTACTGAATTTTTAGCATAGAGTGAATATTGGTCAAGATTTATAATAATTTTTAAAAAATCAGCATTTGCAACAGGATTCTCTTATCTCTGAAAAGCGTATCTGACAAGCAGTAGCGCATCACAGTTTTGATTGCTATTTTTTTTCCTGGTACATATGCCAGCTGCATAACAATATAGCGAGTTTTTGACATGCTGCCAGTCCTTGCTCCTTAAAGGAGAGGGAATTGTTTTTAACAATGATTGGAAAAGTAGCAAATAAACAAACAAACAAACAAAAAGTCAATCTTTCTTGATCAAAGTAATACACTTATACAAAGGAAGCTCAGATACTTCAGCCAAAGACAGCACAGCTGCAGGTTTTACATTGTTATTTTTTAATTTGTTCAGAAATCGCCTACTTATATTTCAGTGCACTCACGCCAAGGACTTAGTGACAACACTTCAATATTTACGAGTGCAGCTCAGAACACTTTACCTCACTCCTCTGTATTTCTGAAGCTTCCAAAGCTTCCTGGGTCATTTGAAGCTTTTGATGGGTAAGGTGGCTATATTACTCCTTGCCTTTTTTTATGGTTTAAGTCTATTGGCTAGTGATCTTCAAACTGAAGAATCAAGAAGAGCTCTTTCTAAATAACTTAATTTGTAGACAGTTTGAGTGTGGGAAAAAAAAAAAAAAAGAGAAAAATACAGCTCATTAACTGTACCCTTCTTTGAACACTATGTTTTGGAAAACTATATACATTGGAAATCTTCTGGTATGTTCCCACGTGAGGAAATAATACAGACACTCAGTAACACGGCTAACTGGGCCTCTATTTTTTACTTTCTTAACAAAGCTGTCCACCTCCTCATGACATGAGCAACTGGTAAAATCACAGATGCTCTGGCAATTAGAAGATTATGCACTACTACGTATCACTGAATCTCTACTTTCTGGTTTTTGGCTTCTCCCATATTGACTAGAAAGATCTGGCATCAGCTTTTATCTCAAGCTGGGTATGGGTTTCGCTGGACTTCTCAGGCAAGACCTTTCTTTCTCCTTATCCTATATTCATCCACCGTGGCTCAGGCTGAAGGCAGTTATCATGTGTTGATTTGTGTCCTAGATTGATCTTCAAACTCTGGAATTTTGAATACTCCATACAATAGCTTTAAGAATAGCAAATACAGACCTCTGGGAAGGACCTGCAGAAGTGACAAAGTCCTGTTTATTTAATGAACTCTTATATTGAATTTAAATGGGAGAGTTTTAATTTTTTGTGTTTACTTCTCATCTGCCAATTATAACGAGTAAAATTTATACTTTGTAGGTACCATTGTTTTAAGTGGGTTTTGTCTGATACATTTAATATCCATACACTAAATTAGCTAAATACAAGCAACTAAGGTCCTTTGATTTCTTATAGGTTACTGCAATATCTTCCTATGAGGGAGTTTTGTTTTTTTTTCATATCCATGCTGAGATTGCACTATTAAAGCAAGTCTCTGTGAAGTGTTTTGCTTTTCCACCTGCTTTTATAATATGAGAACAGTATGTTCTTTCTGATTCAGACACTGTGCTACTTTTCTCTATATTTAAACTAAATTAATGCGACATGTTGGATGAAGAATTCCTCACTGAGATCGCTGAAACTGAACCCACACCAGGTTGCAACTCCTCGCTTACCGTGCATGTGTTCACAGCATAACAATTTTAAACTGAACGCTGGGTTGCTCCGTAAATACTCAAAGTGTTGAAATGCAATTTGGGGCACTGGTTTTAATTTTTAAAATATCCTATAAATTTTGGTATCTGCTTGCCTGACAAACGTCATATTTCCTTGCTCAGAACTCAGGAGAGATCTAAGAGCTGAAACTCTGCTAATTTACATGAGAGGGAAGTGTTAGTAGGATAATTTTTTCTCAAAAGACTTTTTTTTTTTAAATACTGCCTTCAACTGAAATGTTGTCATTGACTTCAAATAAGGTCTGGATTTCACACTTAAGATCTAAAACACGCCTTCCTCTTAATTTCACTCAGCCTAGATTTCTTGGCCTTCTGAGAACGCTCCATACCATGTAATTCTTCCTAAGAAATGAAATGAAATGGGAATGGAGAGATATAGGGCTAGTCAGAAGGTCTACCATCATCACTCAGGAAGCAATGAAGCAACGAAATGTCTGTGTGATTCCTGGTGCTTTATATCCCTTGTATGCATTAGGTACTCAAACGAAGAGAGAAAAAAAAATGAACTAGATATATACTAAGAGAGATGTAGGAATTAGAATGCTTTTTATGTTATTCTGTAAAACTGAGGCAAATGAACCTGTCTGCATGGGTCCCACAGAATCCCCATAGAACAAAAATATGTGTTTTGACATGGGAAAATGGGATCAACCTTACTGACAGCAAACTACGCCAAATCCTTGGCAACACACTATCAGATTTTCACTGCATGATGCACCTCTGTATCTTGCAGCCTACGGATTACAGTACTAGTACATGACTGTCAGAGAAAGTCTGTGTCACTAAAAAATGTGTTTCTTGAATTTGGTATGTATTTTCTATATTGTTTAATTGACTGAGAATTAATAACTTTTCTTTCTTTCATCTGCTTGTGAAAAAAATGCACAAAACAAAAAAATGTACAACTGAAATTTTTCTGTGGAATTTTTTACCTCAATCTCTCTTTGCAAGCCTACTTGAAAATCATCTCTGTGAGAACTTAGGGTACATGGAAAGACAAAATATCATTCGCACACATTTATTAAATCATTCCTTACTCAAACCTTTCATCAACATTACATATAAGACTGTGCAAAATGTCAGGTCTGAAAGTGGCTGAATTCTGCTAGTAAATGAAGTAATTAGTACATAAAAATTATTAAACCTTTATCATTACATTAATCAAAAGTAGCAGCTAGTAATGATTCATACAAGGATACATAGTGGAGTATATAGAACAAACCTTTGAAGCTGCTAGGAAAAGTAAAGAAGTTCCCTCTAAAACCAAAATAAAATCTCATCAGCATATAGAAGTTGATTTGCAAAATATACAGGCATCTGTCGTGTAGATCAATGGCAAGTCTCCCATCAGCTTCAACCGGAACTTCATCAATCCCAATGGGCATTGCAGAGAGATTATCAGAGAAACCACACCTCATCTTTGACTGCACACAGTTTTCAACCTCGATTTATGCTACAGCTAAGGGAATAACGCCGTGTTTACTAATAGCACAGCTCTTTCTTTTTGCTAAGTTGGGCATGTTTCATTAATAGTCCTATATATTGGTACATCGCATGAGGAAAACTTCGCTTCAATTTTGATAATAATCAATCTTTTTCTTCCTGAAATTCAGCCTGCCATTGGTTTCTCACAACTGTATGGAATGTCTTTATTTTTCTTTGTAGTCAAATCAGTTAACATATTTTGAAGGATATATCGCGTTCTATTTGATCAGTTTAATTTAAAGCTACAAGATTCCCTCAGAGAGCTCATCAAAGAATGTAGACATGTCAGTACATTACTTTTTTTTTCTTTTCTAGTGACAGCAGCTACTAAAAGGTAGTGAACATTATTTACTTAAAAAGAAATGTTTTCCCTTATGCAATAATTGCTGGAAGAATCATTAGCCACAACAAAAGTTCAACGAGTCAATTAAATATATGTCTTATTTTATAATTTATATGCCTTTTAACAGCGTAGCATCCCTTGGGTCACGTTTATGAGACACAAAAAGGACACAGAAAACTAAATAATATTCAATATATAATCAACATGTAAGTTAACCGGAAAATTGCTTCCTCTTAACTACCAATTTTTACATAATGACTCACTATCTCTTTGGTCTCTCCTAACACACTAAGAGATAGCACATTGTGAATGTTTCTGAAGTGCCAATTACAGCTCAGACTTAGTAGACACAGTTTATTGAAAATATGCTGGGATAATTTAGAGCATTCTTCAGAGTAGGTTACAGTTCTGCACTGACTTTATTTTTTCCTAATTTATAACCTCATGTCATCATTTAGCAGTTGAATCATAACACCTGTCCTATGTAAACTTTACAAAAACCTCTGCTGTAGTATCCACGTGTACCAACTTCACGATACTTTGTCTAAACACAGAGTGAACAGATTTGTATTGTAAGAGAAGTTGAGAGTATGCATTTCCTAAACCAACAATGCAAGAAATATTCAGATCATTATATTTATCATTAATAAAATCCTCCGAGCCATCTTGAATTTAAGAACTATTTACATTTATGTTAATCTTATCATGATGGCTATACTGTCTGAATATGAATCAAAGGACAGATTAAAATGGAAAAGGCTGAGTTGCATTAGGATGTGAGCAAGCTGAAAAGACTGCAATATAACTTAGGAAGAGCTGGCTATTAAACTGAACTTATTAGACACACTTTTAAAACTGATTTCCTAATTGCATTTTTTCTCTCCTATAATTTGTTTCATTTAATATTCATTGGCCTTATTGTTACCATCCTTCATCTACTCTAACATTTGAGGTTCACTGACCACGAGGTTCCTTTCTATTATTTCATCTATTCATAGGAGTAAATTATTTTTGTACTTCTATTTCTGACATGTTGCCAGTTCCTAAACATTATGTTAAACCTTAAAGAAATGTGATCAGAATGATATCACACATTGTGCTATTTTATTTTAGTTACAAATCCTGAGCTCAAAGACTTTGATCTCTACATTGTTTGGTCCAGATGACATGTGGTTAATTTGGGATATATCACCAATATATCAATCATATCATATCTATGTTTTTCTAAAATCTCACTGTCTCTGATTTAGGAATGGGAAGGTTTTATTTAGAAAACGAGCTAACTTCCCTACAAATATTGATTTGTTCCCTATTTTGTGTTGTCTTGTCTTTTGCACATTTTCCTTTGTCAATGCCACAAACAAGTAATTTTCAATACTTTCTTCACTGATTGCCCTCTTAAAAGATCTTCCCTTATATTGAAGTTATTTATTTTATTAATTTAATCCAGTTGCATTTGCACATACCTATGTGTTGCATATTAAATAGCTAACTTTCTGTTTGGGTCTTACAGCTCTGGGTTGTCTATCATAGCATGTATATGGGTCAGTACTCTGAGAGAGGCCATAAGTGGACTTTGGCCACTTACCATAGTATTGAACCATTTTCAGGTAAACCAAGCAAACAATGTGACCTGCATCTGCCTGAGCTCTTTGACCTCATTAATATGACACATAATACCTATTAAAAATCATGTGAGGTAACGTTGTATATAAGTTGTGAAAGGACTGCCAGATAGAATTGTTATGTGTAGGCCTTTTTTGCATTGGGTTACATGAAGTTATTCCAGAGGAAGGTGTGGCAAGCATCCAGCACTTTTTTCTCTGTTTTAATCTCTTCAAAAAGAGTCCTTTTTTGGAGGCAGAGTTGTTCCCTCCTAGTTAGATATCTGGGCTGCACTGGTATTTGAGATTAGATTCCTGAAAGACAGAAGTGCATTTGAAATTTATCTACTGCTTGAACGTATACTAAAAAGTTGTACTGAAAATATATTCTGGAAATAAACTCCTTTTTCTTTAAAAAATCTTCATCCAAGAAAAACAGAATTTTCCTGGGAATAGGTAATTTCCAGTTTCAGAGAATAAAACTATACAAGAAAGACTTCAAAAACTCTGAAACAAAGCTTTCTGGTTTTCAGGTCTGTTTGATTTAACTGCTTGGTTTTTGCTTTGATTAAAATTTTACATTTTTGAACTGGGGCTCTTTTCTGAGATAGGAATCTTTTGTTCCAGTCTGGGATAGAACAAGTGTAGCAACACTTGAACACATTCTTGTGTTCAGGTAGGAACATCTATACCTGTGTTTGGATAAAAGTCTTCTCCAAACAGAGTATGCATTACTGGGTAGAACAGGCAGACCATTTCATTCATACTGTCAGGAAAATTAAGCAGCATGATGTACTTGCATGTATATGACACAAAGTTTCTGAATATATACATGCCAAATGACATAAATTGAAATGGGTTTGTAATAGCTAGTAAATAAATAATGTGTTGTAAGTTTGTTCATTGCATTCAGGTATGAAATTATTCACAAATGTGACAGGTGTGGAGCTCAAGGATGCATGCCCATGGCAGGCAGGTTAACCAACCATTCCTTCTTACAGGCTTCACAAATCATTGCAAATGCTCTTCCATGGACATGGAAAGTAGGCACTAGGATCATTCTTAGGTGGGCTTACCCTGTCGTGAACAAACCCTTGCACAATGCATTGCATAGGGTAAAGGTTTCCTAAAAGTATATTTATGTTAGCCCAGAAGGTTACTGTGCACTCAAAATGATGCAGGATAACAACACGTTCACGTGCTCCTAATGATGTGCAAATTTGCTACCTAGAATGAAGCAGACTGGAAGTGCAACAGCGTGTCTTTCATTTGCCAGAGAGAGAGAGAATCTCTGTGCACATGCACACAAGTGCAAAGCAATGGCAAGTGACTACTACACGCTTCTGGAAAGCAGATTTCCTTTTCTGTAAGAAGTCTTTGCAGGACATCCAAGGTCATGTGTCCCTGGTAATAAGGCTACTGGTTAACCGCTGGCTTGTCCTCTTAACACTTCCCTTGGCAAATTCAAGACCATGGTGACTGAAATAAAACACACTAGGAACTGAAAGCACGAGGCTTGGATTGAAATAAATATGGGATGGAGAGTTCACAAATCAGCTTTCCCAGTTGCTCTTGGCAAACACAAGTCAGCACAATGAAATTGGTTTAGGATGCATTCTTTCAGCCCACATTACATTCTTCTCATACTTATTTATTAACAAATTCAGAAGTTAATCTAAAGCGATGGTGTAGTATATATTACCTGTGTATGTATGCCATCTGAGACATCATCAGGTTATATATCGCTTGGTAAAAATTAAAATCCTCATAATAAGAATTTATTAAAAACAATATGCTCAGAAATGAAGAAGAGAGAATTTTTATTTGGACACTGGGGTTAAGCCTTCACTGTTCTTTAAATGCAGCCTAAGAAGCAGCCAGTGCTCCAGACAGCAGCCTGCACATTTGCGACAGAGCAGGAAACCCCTACAGTGGATGAAGGCACTGAGGAGATGGGCAAGGGTGATGTGCCCATGAAACGCTGGGAACAATGTGGGGTGTGACTGACCACAGCTGGTGCACAGAAGCTGACTTTATCTCAACACAAAGGAGATTGGAGGGCAGCCTTTGTTTTCCACAAATAGTTCTCGGTTGAGCGGGTTAGCTGGTGGTGTAAACGTTCCTCCCTGAGTTCACTACCCGAGCGCGAATGCCTCCCTGCGATAGCCAGCCCAGCACGGAGCACAGCCTCCATCAGAGGAGGACTTCCATCAGAGCTCTGAGCCTGAGCTGGCCTCAACCCACCTGGGACACCCTGCGTGGTGATGGTGAGCACAGAGACCGGTTCTGGAGATCCCACCAGTGGTGTGGTCACACTGCGTACTGCAATTGCTGTACTGTGCTCAACGTAACTTACGTTTGTATTTTCAGTGTATTTTGTATCACTCTGCTAAATCAAAATTCCTACCTAAAATCAACTATCTTCAAATAAGTAAATTTGGTTTTAAACTTTACACCCTCCACACATGGAGTATCTAAAAGAGCCTGGTCAGAGACTACTGAACTCTGATAATATTGCTAGCAGAAATGACAACAGACAACTAGTCCAAGTGAGTACAGAAGCACCTTAACTACTTAGTACAATAAAAGTAACATGCTGAGCTGCTGTGCAGCCCACTGAATTTGTCATAAGCTCAAGAAAGTGACCTTCAGCCATATCTTAGCATATATTACAGGTTCAATAGACACATCGACAGTCTGTTTAGCTCTGAGACCTTCCTTGAGTCCTTCTACTAAAGTACATTTGTCATCAAATGTAATCAGTTAGATTCCCTCTTCTGCTTCCATTTTTATACCCTTGCGCAGCTTCTTACTTGGAAGAGTTCTTGTAAGTCAGTTGAAGTGAAAGGACGTGCTTCCTAACTCTTGACAGACCTTGGGAGACCTTGACTGCTCTCCTTTTCCAAGCCTAAAACATTTAAGCTACAGCTTCCTTCTTTACTATCGGCTTTAGTTTTCTTTAAAATAAAGATGTGAAATATCCCAACAGCATTTGAAAGGTTTCTCTTCTTGTTTAAAACATTAAAAAGGCATATTAATGCTGCACAGCCACGCAATATAAATATAATATAGTCTTTTAGTTGGGCTATAATAGAAGGCCACTTATGCAGCATAGATGTCCTCAAGTTTGCTATACATTTGTCAGAAGTATCACTCCAAGTACTGAGTACACTCTCAGGAATTAAAAAATGCAGTTATATTGCTTGATTCATCACCGATACTCATTTTCATCTTCTTCCTACCTTGCACTTAAGAAAACAATAGATCTATAGTATATACTTGAGAAAATAGTAACTCATGGGACATACTTATACACGCATTATTAGGCTAGTTCCTAAGCACTATATAAACACAGTTGTACTGTGTACCTATGATCTGAAGATGACTGATATGGGCTTCATAGTAAATGTGATTGTTTGTAGGAGGCCACAGTTACTCAGATAGAGACAGTGTTAACACCATGAATATGTTTTTTTATTACTAGTTTTACTTGTAATGGTCTCACACTTAAGCTTAACGCACTAATTCCTCCTTTCATTTCTTGCAACCGTTGATTGTTAGATTTATTCTAACCTTCTGTGCAGATGGCACTTGAGAGGGAATTTGTTTTTTTCTGAAATGATTGGGGGAGTGTGTGTTTATTATTTAGGATCACTTTAGCAACTATTTCTGTACCGAAACATAACATATTGAGTGAGAGAGAAAGAAGGGAATGGCAGTCATTGGTGAATCTCAGAACACAGCTGCTGGCAAATTTGGGAATTTCTAAAATGGTGTTTATCCTTCTAAGCAGAAACACACAGACATAGAAGTCTGGCAATGATCATGTGATTTACTAAGTTAACTAGATGATGCTAAAGTTCCCTTTTGATTTTCTAGGGTAATGTAACTGTGTCATGCAGAAGCTAACTAACTTATATGGCAGTATTTTTCTTTATCTCACTTGTATCAGTAACTTTTATACTAGGGTCTAATTTATTTATTTATTTTTATTAAAATCATTTCCAAAATTGAGCTATGCATCTCACATTGAGATAAATGTTTTCAAATCAGTTATCACTATTTACAGCTCTGTTTTATTTTCATATGTATGCATCCATTCCTTTCTCTGTGTACAAACATACTTGCTGTTTTTGTACTCCCCCTTTTGACTTTTACAGAAAACTTGGCACTTTGGCTTATGAATTAGCGCAACAGATGTTAGAGCCATCAGACAGATAGAACTTGTGCTGCAAGGTTTTTTATTTATTTTTAGATACGACTGCAGCTAGAATTTCTGATCTTGTCACCCTTTGTATCATTGTAAGAAAGAACAGCAAGGTACAGCAATACTTGTGGCCATACTCTTCAAAAACATTTAGGTCTGAGAAATTGCTTCAGAGAAATGTAAAGGATCCAATGCCCCATTTCCACTGTGGCCTTAACCATAAAGAAAAAGAAAAAGAAAAAGAAAAAGAAAAAGAAAAAGAAAAAGAAAAAGAAAAAGAAAAAGAAAAAGAAAAAGANACAAAATAAATAGTATTTCGGAGAGAGGAGAGGAGAGGAGAGGAGAGGAGAGGAGAGAAAAGAGAAAACATCGGAAGTGGGAAGCAGTTTAAAAAATCTCCTTGTAGCCACAATCATTTCAAAGATGGAGTACAAATTATGTTCAGCCATGAATTGAAGCACTTTCCCTTTCAGATTCCTTTTAACACAATCATGGCCACACTTCTGGATAGGATGGCCACATATTGCTGTATAACATAATCACAAACCATGGTATGAAGTTTTGTTTACCCTTCAAGTAACAAGGTCAGATTAAGCAGGTAGATTAGTATCCGCCTAGTGCTCAAAACAGGCAGCATAAAATGAAATAAACCAACAGCTGTGTTAATATACAGCTCCAATTACTGCTGGAGATAGCATCTACACTGTATAGATCACTTTTCTTTCTAATTAAATCAGAACTTGAAAGAGCAAGAAATGCTTTATTAAAGCTATAATTTCTATAAATCAAGTAGTCTGCAACCATTCTTGTTTCCACGGTGACATGCCTGTCATAAGGACACTAATTTGATGCAGCTGTTACCAGCGGGGGTACATGGACCACATACCGCAAACTACCTGTCTGAGAACACAATGTGCTGTAGATCCCAAAGCTATTAATGGAAGTTTCCCCATACTGTAAAAATCCAGAAGTCATGGGAGCGCTCCCAACTTCTGCTTCTCCGCACATCTTTAGGATAGTTTGTTGAGCTCTCTCAGTGTTTTTCCCTTACTTTCGCCCATTAAGTCAGTACCCAGGTCCTGAAGCCCAACAGCACCTGACCTTTGCAGAAGAAAAATAGTCTTTAGTTACTAGCAATGTTTTACCCACAAATAGAGTTACCTGCTGGGCTCTCAGCCTCATGCGTGGGACTTTTACTTTCAGGTACATCCCTCTCTCAGCATCCGTCACCGGTATCCTTGCATTACAGCTGCTCTACCCCTGTAGCTCACTTACTTGCTAGAACCTACACATGGGTTTGGTAAGTAACATTCTGCAGAGTTAAGCGTTAGCTCACAGAATATGCAAAGACAAGAAAACTTACGTTCCACCTCACAGCATTATTGTCTATGGCTTTGGCATGAAAAAACGGGGGTGTGTTTACCTCCTACTTGCAAGGTGTCTTCATGTTTGAAGTAAAGGCATCGTAAATATCACCTAACACAAAATCAAGTATCTTTTCCTCATCTGTAGAGAATCATGTCAGTTCTGTTACCTTGAAGGTATCCCATACCACCATCACTTCGGTGACAATTTCAAATAAATCATATCAAATATTACCATAAAACAAAATAAGTACCATTCCACATATTTATATCACTACCTTAGCATTTTATTCCTTGTATGAGTTATATAAACCTCCCGTTTTAAAATGGTAATACAATTTTTTCCCATGTTATACTGTATAGTATAATATCAGAGATTTCACTGATATCTACAGTACAGTTTAGATGTGGCTTTCTGTGAGCATAAAGGGCTTTCAATATCAAGTAGAGAAATGTATTTATTATATCAATACATATAGTTTCAGATATATCAATCATTTTAAACTGCTTAGCATTTCCACAAAAATTCAAGTGTTATCCTGTTCAACAATGTCCTTATGACGACTAGTTTTAATTGCTTTAAAATATTTAAAAATATATCGTTTAAATAAAGAGCTCTTGCTCTTTTGTTTGTATTTGTACAGCACAAAATACAATGACCTCTGCAATGTGAGACAAGACAATCCAAGTGAGTACTTTATGATACTGTCTTCTGAAAAGCAGGTGTGCTATATTGCTACACAAACACATTGTAATGGAAACCATCGCTTACCCTCATAAACGGAAACACAAGCTAGTAAATAAATTCAATTATTGTTGGGCCTGCAACCTCAGTCTTTAATTTACTACACAAGTGACCTGCCAGTGAGCTAGAGAAACACTTCCATCAAATCAATTCATGTTAATCAGAAACAATGGGCTCCTTTGGAGAAGCTTCATTTTAAATCTTCTTAAGTTTTATCAATGAACCCTTCCTGGAATCACACAGGACCCAGAAATACAGTCTTCAGGAGACGTGATCTATGAAGTGATGCACTTTTAAAACATGCTGCAAGCGTTCAGGTTAAATCTTAGAAGAATGCCATGGTATTACAATGCTCAACACTAAGAGGCAGAAAAGAAAGGACAACAACCCTCTTTTCTTTCAGCTGGAAACCTCTAACAGAACATACAACTTTTACAGGAGATTAGGCAAAAATGTGACCAACTGTATGACCAAAGTACACTAAATTCCCATTCTGTGAACAGAAAGCCTCAAGGCTAAATGCTGTCTGCAGGAGCGCAACAGAGAGCCAGGCCATTTATATCTCGCTGGTTCTTTGACCCAGCCTTGGCCTTGCCTATGGGCTGCTGTAATTTATCAAAATCCCCAAGGAACGCTGTACCAGACAAGGTAAGTGTAGCCTATGTCCTTCGGCCACCCCTCTGACACTGCATGCCCCTCTCTCCCGGCAGAGCTGTGCTGGGAACAGGACTTCATCGCTTCCCTCCGATGTGGCACAAAGTGCTGAAGGGAATTTGTGTACAGAAATGGAGAAGAGAACTTTTCTGCAACCCCACCCTCCCAGAAACATTTAAGGATGATAAGAAAAGTTATTCCTGAAGAAATTCTGAGGCAGGATGGTGGCAAAAGGTCATGGATTTCCTTCCTCCGGAAATAATCAATATGTACGCATTTGTGTTGAAAGACTGATTGCTATTACTGGTCTTTTTTCTCTATTTATCACAAAATTGACTAAGAACAATACGAGTAAACAAAATATTACATCAATAACCTTTTCACAAAGTAACATGCAAATAAGGTTTTTAAATAAAGTTAATTTAATATTTGATTACATTATTTATTCATCATTACGGCCCACCCTTGTGGGGAAACATTACCTCCTTGTTAATCAAAAATTACTTCCTCTTTGAATGCAAACCACATTAGCACTCCAAAGGGACATTTTTTCTTTTCAGTAGTTTTCCCTTTAACTTAATATTCATTATGCTTGTTTTTTTAAAACATTACCAAGTTTTTATTTGCTTTTTTAAAGGAGTGAGCGAAGAGGGAGAATTTTGGCACTTGATTTAGAGAAGAAGGATTATTGACGGAGTGGTAGCAATACGTGCCTCGTTACAGATCTCAGGGTACGAAGACTGAATAACATAAAGCCTTCCCAAGATGTAGAACTTTTCTTTTTTTTCAATCGAGCGTTTTTCTTAACTGTAACTAACACCTCTTTCTCTAAACTAGCTGCTAATGCAGCCCGTGTGTCGCTCCGCTCCACAAAAGAACAGAAGCGAGAAAGCCTAGAAGAGGAAACGAAGGGAGGAGGGAGGCCAGCTGTTTGCAGGTGCCCAGGGCAGAGCCCGGTCGCTCCTTCTAGAGAAAAGCAGCACGGTTGCTTCAGGAGGGCTGGGGCTCCTTCCTCCGCACTCCCCGCCCGGTGCAGGGAAGGCCGCAGCAGGCCCAGGCTGGCTGCAGCTGGTCCCCGGGCATGCAGCCGCCCGGCCCAGCGTGCGCACGTGAGGTGAGGCCAGGCCAGGCCAGGCCAGGCCGCCTGCAAGACCAGCTTTAAAGGCTGCAGCGTGTAGATCTCAACGGCACTTAAGCACGCGTTTCTTCCTCTATACTTAGCGTGCATACGTGACAGACTTTGCTTTAGTAGAGTAAGAAATGCTAGTGAAAAGGTTTCACTGCAAGCTGAACAAGAAGTGAATACAGTGACTTGCGCTCCTTGTTGATAAAAGCAAATACGCACGTTCAGGTCCCAGGTGGCTTGGAGAGACTGTTATCACAGTCTGCATTTTACAGACTGGGAAGCTAGGAAATATTCATTCTTTCACTGAGACAGCTAAAGGATTTTAGTTGCCTAAGGGTCTGAACAACCAACTCCCTAAGCTGTAGTAAAATCCCGCCCAGTACTGCTTTTGTTTTGCCTCTTTCATATTTATTAGTTGTTTTAATTATTAGTAATGACTCGGCAACCTGTGTAGGAGGCTGCTGTGGGTGATGAGATAAAGATCTATTAGGTAAGGCCTTGTTCTTACATGGGTTACTTCATTAGCAACAATACAGGCACATATTAAGAGGGGATGCCAATTAACACCAAACTGTGGTATTATTTTACAGTAAATTAATATTGTTTTATAACTCCTTAAAGCATGAGAGAAGGAAAAAAAAGAATTCTGAATTACCAAGTAAAACATTTAAGTAGAACACTGAATTCCCCACATAATTACTATACGCAAAATATTGCAGATCAGAGTATGCAGTCAAGTACATTTCCATGCCCTTGACTTACATGCTATTGGACAACTTTTCGAATTCTTCATACAGCAGTAGGCAGTTAACAAAGCAATTATTTCTTATTTATTTACTCATTATTGAAATTGTGCCCACAATAAGCATTTAAAACCTCTCAGAAAACAGTATTTTTCTTTATGAACTGTAGAAAACTAATTATTACTAAACTGGCTTCAAAGTAAACAGATCTCACAACATAAAAACAAGATTTTAAATGCATGAATGAAAGTATATGTGAAATATTTAATTTCTGAAACACGTTGTTTGATTGTTTACATAGACACCACCGTACACAGCATGTTTGGAATTACCATGTCCTCCAATGTAATGCTGTGTGTTATCCACATCTGTTCTCTCCATCTTTCTATATACTAGAACAATATAAACATTTTCTGATCTCAGGTTTTGGAACCCTTTGTGCCTAAATGGCAATGTCAGATTCACAGTTATACAGCCACCATGTAACTCAGGGCCATTGCTGTGCCAATGTGTTAAGCTTTCTCCTCCCTGTTATTACAACAAGTATTTAGATACCTTCACCTGCTTCTGTACACACAGTCAAATTGCAAGTGTAGAGCGATGGATTTATTTTATTATTTTTATTTTATTATATCTGTTTTATTGTAATCACTTTTGGGAAACAAACCCTGTATTTTATCATACATTTTCTACAATTCCAAATTTTTAACACTTTTACTCATATTTAACTTCTTTTGTTCGAACAGCTGTCAAAGAAGACACTTGTTACATATGACTAACATAAACCAGAGGATTTACTGGTTGCTGGACGTAAGTGGAAGGAAATACTTGTATATTTTTTCAACTTATGGAACAGTGACGTTATTTGTGGTTTTTCAATGAAATACCTTTCTGAAGTTGACTTTACTCAAAATAGATTTGACTGTAGCCCCATACTCTCCCCATGCTTTATGCCTCTGTCCTTATATGTATAATGCTAGGAAAAGCAGGCATTTTAATGAACGCCTTCAGACAGCAAGGTCATTTAGTTCTTGAGAGCACAACCCAGAATTAAGATGCTCCCTGTGTACACATGGATATTTATTTGTATTTTGAACAGACAAAAACTTTCCATTATGTTGTCTGGAATAAACTCAAGAGGAAACTTTAATAGGCTATGGTGAATTTTGAAATGTTTCACTATCTGTTCTGAATTCTTTCCTGTAGTTCCTAACATGTAATGTTGAACTCTCTCACCTAGCCAACTGCACTGTCCTCAAAACACATTTACTATTCAAACATTTTACTTTTTACTCTTGGAAAGTACTACTCAAAAATTTAAGTGTTTTCATTGCAAGTTCACTATTTAAACTACTCACATGTCCTGATATGCTCCAGAACATCTGATCCTGGGAAAGAAATTCTAAGCCATCAGTTTTAACAATATAGTAGGGATCATAGCCAGCAGTTTTCTTAACTATAAATTGCCAAACTTCTCAAGAATAATGGTATGCAAGCACCTCAGCAGGGTATTCATCCAAAAACGTGTGTACACATAAACCTTAAGCAAATTATATTGTCAAATCTTCAACGTGGAATAACTTCCCTATATTCTTACCAACAAAATCCACTAGCAAATTACTGCATCTGCTTGATAACTTACATCACTGTAGACACATGCGTAAGTTATCTGTGATCAAGCAATCTGAATTGCACCCTGATCCAGAACAATGCAAGTCATTTCTACATATTTTTCTCATTTCCTATTTCCTATTACTTGCTGCTCATTTCTATTAGACTTCAGTGTTCTTGCATTAGGATTGAACAGCTGAAACCCTCGAGATTTAGGAATAGATTGGATTTTCATGATAGGTGATTTCTATATATCTGTTTGTCATTTGCTTTTATTTGCAATTCAGAAATATTATGTCAGACATGTTTAAGAAAATAATCACCTGGACTGTATAAACACACATTTCAATATTAGATAATATTCCAGGTCAGCTCCAGTATATCACATTTACAGCCTCAAGAGGTGCTGGCAAAATAAAGGGAAAGGAAAGTCCTGTTAAGGAACATACACCTCTCCCCATATTTCTTTTTCAAATAATAAAATAAGGAAGCTAAGTTTTTCTTTCTTCTGTCTAGAAAAAGTATTCTGCTTTTCTGTGCCATCACTGATTGGCTTGGTTAATTTAGAAAACGATAACTTCCCATGCCAGTACATGTTTCCTGTACCAAAGACTCATAACTCTGCTCACTCACTTTGTATATGTCGTTACAGCACACTACATTTTTTACTGGGGAACATCAAGGTCTTGTACATCCTTTTAAGGGAGGATAGATGTGGCTGATCTAAACTTTCATAACTGTTGCATACATTTAAGTTCCCTATGTAAACCAGTAACCCCAGAAAAGAAAAGTGGTGGAGAGCACATATACAACTGAGCTGTTAGTAGTTTATCTGATTCTGAAAATGAGTTAGGGAGACGTTTTCCAAAAAGAAAAAACAAAAAAAACCACACATGGTTTGTTTGAGGATGGTTTCATTATTAACAAGGGAGTAGACAGCACTCGGGAGAAATGGTCAGACCGGTATTAGTGCTACAGGCATATTAAAGACTTGCTGACTGAATATTACCACAAGGCTTTAAGGACGGTTGATTAAAACTTGCAAAAGGAAGAGGTTCCTAGGCTCAAATTTCTAAGGGGTAAGCCCTGCTTTCCAAAGATCTGACCCTACATCAAACATAGAGAAGGCAGCCACACAGTTTGTATAAGGTGATGTATGACGTTACATTCTTCAGTCTGACAATTTTTACTTTGTCTTTATTGTCTTCTGGCTATTAGGCCAGCCGTCCTTCTGGACTACTTTCATACTTAACGTTCCCAAAATTCAGAATAAAAAACCCTATGAACTTTCAATATTTGTTCCATTCAAGAAAATACAAACTTCATAAATATTCAATCCAATCTAATCACTAAAGGATAATGGTATTGAAGGATACAGAAGAGAAGTAAACAAGGACAACACATTTATCCTTGCAGAACTGCGCTACAGTATAGTTATACCACTCCATCTCATATAGTACCTAAACATTTTGGATAAAAGAGCTTAAAACTCTCAGGAAAACACTTAAGTTTGAATGAATGTTCCCTAGAAATGCACTCTTATCAATAAAAATAATTTATGCTTGCAAATGAACATTACTTTACAGCTTTCTCACCCAAACCATGAGGCAAAAGAGAGCACTGAAGAAGGTTTCGATGTTGCTGAAGTAAAACAGACCTTCTACTGAGAAAAGAAACTAAGATGAATTTGCAAAGAATTTGCTCAGTGCTGCTCAGAATTATGTTAAGTCTCTCATCTCCTTTCTTTCTTGGCTTCACTAAATCGAATTCAGCATCAGATCACCAAACCAAGAGTACATACTGGAAAGAAAAACAGCAAAAAGAGGGAGGCAAAGGCTGCTAGAGTAAAACAGAGTAACTCAGCTTTTATGTACATACCTATATATATAAAAAATATACATACTGCATACACACACACATAGCTACATGTAAAAAATAACAAACACCCACATCTGGGGAACCACAGATGTGCACCAAGAACAACTTTGCAATAACATAATGTGGTTTCATAGCAGCATGATTACCTATTTTAAACAATAACATAGCCTTGTAAACATTTAGAGTTACAGTAGATACCAAAAGACAACAGAAGAGATGTAAATGAATGCCATGCTTCTGGACCAGGACTGCTAGCACACCAAGGTTCAGAAACAATTTCCCCTGTTGTTTACAGGGACTTGTGCAGAGAGAACATCTGCACAGGCTCAGGTGAGCAGTGCAATGAGCCTTAGGGTGAAGGCCAGGGACTTGTTAGATTTCTGAGATGTGAAGTACCGTCTATTGCAGGCAATACTCTTGGCAATGATTGTAGGTGAAAGGAAAAAAATCAAAACGACGATGAAAAAACCCTCATTGTTTTCTTTTTTTTTAATCTGGATGACAGGAGGATAACAGTAACTAAATAATATCAAATCTAAACATGTCCTCGCTCCTAAAGAGAAAACAGTTGCTAACAGTGTAGTGGTTAATTCAGGTGAGGTTAAAATATTTAAATGAATTTTAAAAATAGTGGTTGTTCACTTGGATGATCAGAAGGTGTATAACAAAGGGGAAATAAGAGAACCATTTAAGAAGTAGTCCCATTCTGAAAATTCTGGTAAACAACCTCAAATCTGAAGGGTACCTAACATTTGTTTAATAGTCTGTTTTCCTTTTATCTTTATCATTAGTAAAGGTTCAGTGGTAGTGAAGTTCAACATATCCGTTAATTGGGACACCATATGCACACTGTGTGCATATGTGTGCACACACATGGGTCATTATTTACTTGTGAATTAATAAAACTTAAAACAGAGTACAAATATTTTTGTCCTAACAAGGTGAATCTCAATAACCAGAAGTTTATAATTGTAATTACAGAATTTACCATAGAAAAGAAGAAGGCAAAATTTCCAGGAAAGTAAGTAAAAATTTAGGGTGTGGTATTTGGTAATAGAGCTGAAGCAAAGTCATTACATTCATCAGATTTTCATTTTCTTCAATAAAAGCTTGAACTTGAAATGAACTTCCTAAATAGAATGCCTTGTTCCATGGGCTATTCCCTTGGGAGCTCAACGACTGAGCTAAGGACTCCAAACTCCGTAAAGAAACTAGGGACACTCTTGACTTAACTGAAGCCATCGTGACACAAACCTTACTTTCAGGAAAGGTATGATGTTGCTCAGGGTGGGTAGACAGGGAGATTGATTTACCTACTTCTTTTAAAAGAACTGCTTTTCGGAGATGTCCATCTCTACTGAGAATAGAAAGAGCCAAATTATAGGTGGCTAGAGTTGGCAATGAGAGTCTTAGCCTCAATTTCACTTGAAGAACTCTCTCAAGATGAACTGCACTTCTTGTGTCCTTGCATTTCTGGAGACATTTCTTTTTAAGCAGGAAATTTCAGGCAGCCCAGTTTACCCATATTTCTTGCCTTCTTTTCAGTACATGCCTGTCAAAATTACAGCAGCACTGCTTTTGGAGAGGATGCTTGCTGTTTGCCCTCGGAGACCTGGAACCTGACCTGAATTCCTGACAGCAGATCCCACTAGATCACAGTTAAATGAACTTCAGTATGCAAAGCTTGTTTTAAAAAAGGAGTTCCCCGTTCAGCAGTTTTCAGGTTCTGGTTCTGACGAAGTAACATGAAGCCAGGACAGCAAGACAGGGAAGGTATCCTCACGGCCCTTCGTCAGGGATTTCATCTAAACCCTGGGGATTTGCTTTCAGAACTCAGTCCTATGAATCTGGCAGCACGGAACTATAAGCCTATTTAATAGCCTGTCTGCTCTTCAGAGGGAAGCTTATTTGCAGCTTTGTGCTGAACAATACTGATGAGCCACCAATTCTTCTTTAAATCTTCTGGTGCTCTCTACAAAACGTCCTTTGTTGTCTTGCAGGATAATGGAGAATGGAAGAACTTCGTTTCTATTTTTTTCAAACTCACCCACCAAACCCTTCTTTTTGAGTTTAAGTGGGCCAAGCAAAAGATATTTTTCTGTTATAAAGATGGGCTGAAAAGGTGATCTGTCAAGGATCATTACCATTTTAAAATGCTTGGACGTGCTCCTCTATATTTGTGGGGTATTAATAAGCCATTGGACCCTTTCATTGATTTTCTTCTTTCTCCTATTTTCAAGTGCATTTCATTTTTAGTCTTACAAAATACTGAAATGGTAGTTCTTATATGCCTAATTCTGCTGGAGGACATGTTGAAATGTATTATATCATGCTTACTATGTTATTCTAAATGATCTGAAAAAGAAGAGACTGACAGCCTCTATACACAGATTCATGTATATTAAATATGGAACAGTAATTGGCATTAACTAAACCTTAAGGAAAAAGGCAAACTAAGAATCAGTCCCAGTGGTACATACCATTCTTTTTACCTTAGTCTGGTGGTTGTCAGAAAGTAGGTAAGAGCAGGCTGGAAATTTCTGACTTTTCTTAGAAAAAAGAATCAGTACCTAACTGAATACATACATAACTTTGTATGTCCACACACACAGAGGTTGATTTATACCAGTTTTGACACCGGTCGGTAGCTCTCTACATTTCTTCTTCTAATACATCTCATAGTAGCCAATCATTGAGGGATTTAGGTGATGGAGAACAAGATTTATGAGCAAAGCAGATAAGACTCTTGGATTTCAGACTCTCTTGTTGTCAGCTATGAAGCTATTGGAGGGTCTTAGCCTTGACAATCGTTCCTTTCACAGCAGTAACTGCAAGATGAACCCTGACCTGTCATGTACCTGGAGAACGCTCTTACCACTGGCTCAGTCTGTCACTGCCACTGAAATAAGAGTTCCAGAACCTCAGTTTTGATAGGATAATATATATATATATATANTTTTTGCTAATACAGGCTATTATTGCTTTACTCCTGTGATACGATCCCTACTAGGCATTTTTTAAAGTTTTTCAGGCAGTGTAAAGGACACATAATGGTTAAGTGTTTTTGGAAACATTGCTGGGGCAATCTCCAATGTTTAGGTGTATTAATACTTTTAAAGAGCTGGTCTTGCACAGCCCAGCAAAAACACTGGGGATTAGAATCTGGACTCTTAAAAATTCAGACCAGAAAAGCAGTATTAAATCAGGCTTTTTCCTGCTGGGAGTGTGATTAGATACAAACTTGACAGCAGTACCGGCAACAGCTGGAACACTTCTATTTAAAATTATATACTATGCAGAATGGCACAGCTCTTTGATTGAAGATTCTTTATAATCCCAATGTATGTGTTTGTCATAAGGTAATTATACAGTGTGAACATCTCTTTGCATGATGACATCATTCTGCTAACTGTGCTCAAGTACTAAATATATTTTATATGCATTCATATGTATCTGGATGAATTCATGCATGCTCACATGTTAACATTAAATTCTGTGTCTGACACTAATTACATTAGAAGTACATTTATGTGGTGGTAAAATAGTTAAAAATCTCTGCTTTAAAATGTATGCTCTTGTTTATGATACTGTTTGAATTGTTTGTTTGTTTCTTTGTTCGCATAGATGTGTGGGAGATTCATATTCACTTGTTACCCACGTACATCATTACTGTCATCTGTTCCCTGTACTTCTCATCAAGGGACTTATCCTAGCCCCCACAAATCTATTCTACTTCTTCCACACCAATTAGAAATTATAACATACCTCTTAATCAAGGGTATTAAAGCTTTCTAAAAGAAAACAATGAAAAGGGATTTTTTTTTTTAATTTATTACAATTGTTGGCTTTCTAATCTGACAAACTATTCTAAAACACCGGGCTCTGCGGGCCGAGCACGCAGCTGCGCCTGGCATCTCACTACACGGAACTTGCGCCTGGAGGGCCGGCCCGTCATGCGGTCTCAAACCAGAAAGATCAGGCAGGTTCAGCTCCCGCCTCGACTGCATCCTCATCTCTAATTTTCACATCTTATGCTTCGTGCAAGTGTTAATTATGGAGATGAAAGCCAACTTTCCTTTATTCATCCATTCTTAGCACATAGACAAAAAAGAAAGTAACAGTACACATATAAAATTTGCCTAAAGGGGAAGAGGCTGACCCTAGCTAGAGGAAAGTAAAACAGAACATTAATTGATGCAATACAAATAATAATAATGATGATGACGTAAAGAAGGATTTTGTTATGCAAATTTCCTCTGACTTTGTCTAATCAAAGCTCATGTAAAATGAGACTTTGAATTCTATCAGATTTTCTATTATGACTGGTAAAGTCATCGTGGAAGGCCAATTTACACCCCCAGTTTGTAGTACCATTGAAAGAACTAGGACAGGACACTTTGTTTTTAAATTAGTGGCAAAGCCTCAAAGACAATTAGAATGATTTTATATTTCTGTGGGCCTCCATCAAATGGAAAGCATTTTAATTACATATAAAATGATTTATGTAATCATCAGATAAATATTTGAAAGTGGTATGTCTCCTGCAAAAAAAAAAACAGATTTATTTATATAATCAATGATGTATACACAAAAGAATTACTACCTACATAGTATTTCAAATTATTGTTGGTCACTAGAAAATCAAGCTCTTATGATACTGAAATCAGAGCTGCACATTCCCTAATGAATGCATATTTGCAGGAAACAAAGTGTTGGTCATCCAAAAGATATTTACAAATTCAGCACAAGTACTTTTACATAACTAATGATTCTGAAGGACAGATTTACCAAGAATAATGTGACACCACCTCATAACAAATACCCAGTCCAGTGATCACTGCAATTACCCAAAATTTGTGATATGCAGGCTTCGTTCCTGCCTTTATCTGAGAGAATTCAAACCCGTATGTCTTATTTGCTTTAGTAATTCCCATTAAAACTACCATAAGAGATATTCTGGAGTACGCCTGTTTGATTATTTTTTTTAAAGCTTCCACTCTCTGCTGTTGAAACTGTTCCACATGTCATAAATAATTACATAGTCACTGGAGAACTATGACCTAAACATCAGGCTGGAAGGCTTTCCTCTGATTCAGGGACTTTTTTTCTGCTTTTTTTAAACAAAATGAAACCACTCCATCATATTCAGTCAGATAGAGAGAAAAAGCTCGAGCGCATGGCAGAATGATAGTGAAATGAGAGCATCAGTCTCGACTTCCTTTTAGCATAATCTTGTTAACATAAGACTGGCAATGAAGACACAGCCGCCTCAGCTTTCATATGCACTTACAAACGCCATGCAAATTCTCCAAAGACATGAAATACGCACCCTGGTGCACACTGAGGTACTATTAAATCATGCCAAATCCTCCCTGGTTTTATTCAAGGGTGTTAGCTGGAGGTTCCTGTTAGCATGGCAGATACGTATCACATCTATCTTCATTGTGGCACATCCAAAAAAAGGCACTTTTATCTGAGAAGCTGAATAGCTGGGTTGTAAACACCTCTCTAATACTTTGTCAGAGGTGATTAAAATTTCTTTCTTTGGAAACAAAATACAAAATGTCTTTTTCAAACAGCAAGATTTCAGTTCATGTTATGGGGCTTAGTGGGCAGTCAGCCTAGCTTTGACAAAGCAAAAGCTACAGGCACAATATTCCTCCTGAAGACAAAACAGAAGCTTAACTGGTGATACCCTGAGCACTAGAGCAGCGTGAATGATTTTCTTTCTGAAATTCATCAAATTCAAATCCATGCATACATAGTTATCCCAGTGACCACCTAGTCTTTTTACAGTAAATCAAGGCAAGTAGTCTCGCACAGTCTAAGGCAACCTGGGTTTGGAAGTGGGGGTTCTTTCTTATGCTAGGAGAGCAAAGAAGGAGTTTTAGCAAAAATGTTGTTGCATAAAACACAGATAAACAAACAAGAAGAAAGGCAGAGAAAGACCTGATTTTTCCCTCGGTTGTCAACATGATACATGGCAGCAGCATACTGCCCTGCCACAGTCAGGTATGGAAGAGTTCGCCAAACAGAATTTAGATAGAATAGTATTCCAGAAAATGCTGTAGTAGCTGCCGTACAGTTTGTATTACATTTCTCCAAGTCTACTGCCTCCATGGACTTCTCAAAGCAAAAGTGCCAAATGAGGATCTGCAGGGACTGGAGAGCTTTATACGAAGCTTTATAATTTGTTGTGCCTGAACTGCACTGACTCTCCAAATATGCAATAGACTGGACCAATGCTTTGGGGAATACTGGATAAACCTGACATTTTTCCACTCGATAAAAACAACAACCTTTCTTAGAGAAGTACCAGTGATAAGAAAAATGTCTTCCCTTTATTTCGTTGCCTTTGCCTGTCCTTAAACCAGAACAGTTTGATACTCTGGTCTTTGCTGACTATTTAAAAAATATTGTGCTACACTTTAGCAATGTACTGTTATCAGTGAAGAATTTGAGATTTCTTTGTGCTTGTGGATATTATATGCTGTTAACTACATCTTGCTTTACCAAAAGGAATATATCAACAGAAGAATCACTGCTGACTTCCAGGGTGAAAGCTGGGGGATTGCTGGAGCTGTGCATTCAAAAATTCTCCCTTTCCTTCAAAAAGCTCATCAGCATCTGAAGACAATTCTTTTGAAGATGCTTTATAATGCACCTTATGCCCACACAAGATGAGTCATATAAGATTAATGTAATTTTGAAGCAAACATAGTTACACTATATTAAGCTAAAATTATCTTTTAATAAACTTAAGCATGAAAAATATACAGCATTTTTAGCCAAAAAAAAAAAAAAATCCACCCTTTTTTTTGGTCCCACTTTTAACTTGTAATCTATACAACCTGGTCAAAATCAATGCAATCATCTGAGATTTTACAAATCTCATATTTTGATGCCATGAGGGGGGGGGGGGCATGTAGAGTCCTACTTTATTTCTGAAAATAAACTGGTACTTTAAAACTGTCTGATTTTCAGGAAGAAAAAGACCCCTCAAAATTATGTCTAATGCTGCAATTCCTGAACAATCTGTGCCTTAACCTTAGCAGTGAGTGAATTTCTGGTTAAGGCTGTGGAGCGCACCCTATTCCTAAGTCCCCTCTTACAGTGATACCTCATGCAGCAACGCTTTAGGGGCAGCAGCAATATTGCTTGCAATGTACCCACTTTTACCCCACATAAAAGAACACCATGGGCTGATCATCTTTTTCTTTCAGCACTGACTGTACAGGCAGCTTTAGTAAAGCAGAAACTTCATGTGAAAAAAATACATATATACAGGAGCGTCAGGACACAGGACACTCCTAAGGTTCATCCAAAAATCTGGACTGTCCAAGCATACAGCTTCCAAGGTTTCCAAAGTAAGTGCCTCTGAAACATTGCTCATTGTATCCTGAGTTTGCTGTGCTAACACAACTCTCAGCATCAGCTGCTACTTGACTGACATTTTATGAACATAATTGGTGAGATTTTATACCTTGTGTTAATTCTTAATGCCTATACGTATTGAATTCATATTGGAGCCTTCAAAGTTGGAAATGAGACCTGCAGTGCCAAGTAGAGCCTATCTCCTCCAGGATATCCATAAGGGATACTGTACTGTAATTGATTTTAACTTTACAAGCCACATTATTTCAAGTGGAAAAGCTGCTATCAGAACTAATAGGAGCAAAAAAATGTCTAAATAATGAAAAACAAACAAACAACAACAAAAAAACCACTGCCTTGATGAACATCTGAAGTGGCATAAATGTATTTATTCTTACCTGGGAGAACTGCTGCTACTTCATGTAGCAAATTTCTGACTGACTTTGCATAATAAGGAAGTACCATGTGAACACAGAAGCTGTGCAAGGCTTTACGGAGTGCTAAACACAATGACATAAACTTCTGACATTTACAGAAGCCTTAGTAATCCCCTAGCGTGCCGGATGAGAGAAAAACAAAACAAAACAAAAAAACAACGCGGCCAGAACTGATACGTGATTTTCAGATTGCTTAAATTTTGCTGTATTTTTGGTCTATTCCTGGTGCATGGCTTTAACTCAGATTCATGACCAAGGTCTGACAGACTGTGCCATTAAAAACGAAGCTTGTCTCCTTATACTAGTTGAATTTTGCCCTGAAAGCCTAGCTGTTCCTTAGCTTCCAGCTTTCAAAATGGGAAGTACGATTTTTAGTAAATGTTTGAATTACTACTATTAAGATGGAACAATTCACAAACTACACCAGGTGCCACAATTTTGACAAATGTCACTAATGCAAGCCATTAGTACACTGTGCTCTAGGTTTATCACTGGTCTCTGATAACTTATAGCAAAGCATTACAAATAAATGGAGAAGAATATGTCATGAGAGGGAGCCACAAGCTGCTGAGTTATGGAAATACAACCATCTACTTTGAAGACATGTCCAAGGAGAGTACAGACTGCCGTGCTGAAAAACACCACTGATTACAATACGAAATGGCAAAATGTCAGTAAACTTTCTTTACCTAAGGTTCTAAATTAATATTAGGACCAGACAAAGTAACACTTAGGCCCCAATGTTAACTTAACTGACGATGTAAGGCTTCTTCAGTCAGCCCAGACACAGTTCACTAGACCTCGAGGACTACTCTTAGGTACACTGAGGGAGATTCTAGTCTGTGCATCGACTCCTGGCAGATACCACCTACGATCTGAAAAGTAATATGAGAGCTGCTTTTTTTTTTTAAGTATGAAAAAAAATCCTAGATTTCCTCTACAAAGTGTATTTTAAAGCTCAATAACCTACAGAAATGGATATACAGAATATATACGGAATAAAACGACTATAATAAATGATAATTTCAGTTTAGAAAAATGCAGATTTACTTATTTCTAACCTACACTAGGGAAACATAAAGTACCCCACCTTACTGACAACTGGAATAGGAATTATTATCTATACAGATGATTTAGTCAGGGTGAGATAAATAGGCTGTCAAAAGAAAAAGAGGAAGAATGAGGTTCCTGAGAGGAAAAAAACTCTCAAACCATGTCCCATCCCTTGAAAATGAGGACTTTCATAAAGCTATTGTTTACACACTAAAAAACGAGGATATCAGGATAACCCATCCGTAAGAAAAACGACAGCGTGTAGTGGGAGGTGTTAGGGTAACCAGGTGGGAACTGAGGCCGGGGTTTGCCCCGAGGCCAGAGGGAGCAGCGCACACGGACGGAGCGCTTCCCAGCAGCTTGCCAGCACGATGGGAGCTCTTCGGGGCTGCTGCGCTTGTGGTCGGAGAGCAGAAATCAGAATTCCACTCTTCAAAATTTCAACTAAAAAACCCAAGAACACAGATCTATTGCCTCTGAGTCTAGTGCCCTACTGTAACACCAACTCTTCATGAATTTTTTTGTCCGTTTTCCCTCAGGTACAGAGCTGCCATTTCCACAGAAATATCACAGCTCTGCTATGTGAACCGAGAGGCAAGGTACCGAGAGCTTTTGCAAACACTAGGTAGCCACTGGACACAGCAGAGCTTAATTCCTTGAAGACAGCCTTGAACACCTTGTTCAGGTTGGCTTGGGGCACAAATGAGCAAGCCAATGGAGAAACAGCAGTATAAATTTATAATTCCTCTCCTCGGTCTGCAACAGGGGAGCGAACAGTAGCCACAGCATTTCTGTGCTATAGTTCTGCTATTCAAAAGAAAATCAACTCTTTCTATCTATGTGTCTTATTAATGTTTAATGCCATTACTTGATATGCTGATTGATGAAAGCATTAAGCCCTAAAGGTGTAAGCAGTTATAAAACACACTTTATTAAAGAAAAAAAGCACTAAGTTTAGTGTTTACTAGATATTTTTCCCATATGAGAAATAATCCCATAGCCACTCTACTGAAATAAGGAGAGTTTGTATTATATTTTCTCAAGAGAAACCACTTTATCTTAGCTAATGATAGTGAACTAGAAGGCTGATCTGAGTTCTTGACATTGATTTTTATTTTGCAGCTGCAACACACCCAGGGAATTCACTGTCATCAGGTCATGTTTGGTGACTGGAAGGCTGGAGAACTCTGTGATCATAAATAACATATCCCTGCAAACCAAAAATGTTTAAAAGGATCTGATCTCATGCTAAAGCTTATTTCCCTTTAAAGATTTTTTTTTCCTTTGGAAAAAACACATTGGAGCAGTGCATCCCTGCTTAAAAAGTCTTTAAAAAAAACTTCTTAAAAAAAAGGTGTGATCCACCTTAAGCCCAGCAGATTCAGTATTCTTTGCTTTTGTCACACTTCTAAAGAAGTTACATTATATAAATTTCTCTGGAGTCGGAATCTGTGGAGGTGACAATGTGAGATGCTTTTCTAGACCATGGAATAGCTGAAATACGGCTATCGGAAATCAGCCATTACATAGATCAGACACGATCAGCTCAAACAAATGATCTGTGCAGACTGACGCCTCTGAGCAACACAATAAGCTTAGACAATGTTCTTGTTCCTCCCCTTTTCCCCCACATCCTTCATTCTCCGTGTTATACCTTTTTTATTGTGCTTCAGGAAACGCTGAGCAATATTTCAGCCTACGCACATAATTTCAATTGTCATGATATGGTTTTAGTCAGTGTGACTACAAATCTAGACATTTGGGAACTGATGCTTGCACGGGCCACAGAAAGGTCTACGTGACCAGCGAGAATACGTGCTTGTGTCCAGCAGTGTACACAGGCACATTCCTAAGTGAAGTAAGACTACACTGACAGTGAATATGAATACAGAATGTATGAAGGTCTTTATTGTCTCCACTTTCTATTTTTACACAATTGTTTATCAGATATGTTAAGTATTTGGAGCTGATTTGCTTTTCTATTTTCATTTGCCATGCAAAGGCTTTTTTTCCTCTCCAAAATCAACCGCATTTAATACTCCTCCCTTCCCTCTCACAATATGAATTGTTTGCCTTTCCTCAGGCACTTGTCAGATTCTGGAAAGACAGGCAAGCTATTAAGTCATTGTTAGCAAGCTGAAGTTGTGCACTGCTTTGTTGTGTCAAATTATTTGGCTTTTCCTCTAATCATACAAAATTCCAAGTGCTACAAAGACCACATAATCTCAGAACAGGACTAGGGACAACAGCTATTTCCAGGTTTATCAAGTCACATTTTTCTGTTCTTCTACTGCCACCGGTCTCTCATGGAAATGAAACACAATAAAGGACTGCTAATGCCCCACATATTATTCCAACAAAATAAAACTGCACCTAACCTACCAGCCTCACACCTCTTGCAAATACTGTGTGCAGTTAGCAATAGGTAAGCCACTAGTTACATAGTACAATATTTGCAGCAATTCATTTTAAACAAAGAAGCCAAAGGGGAGGATTTTCTCTGTCTAAACTCCTTTGTAATTGTATGCATTTTTAAAATCCTCTTTGCTGTTCCCTTTTGTCTGTTTGCAGTTCTCTTTGCAGTTGTTTGCTAGGAAAGTGAGAACAGGTTCAGATAATCAAGTAAAATACAAAACAAACAAAGGTTTTAAGGTTCTAGAGCTTTCATAAAACAACTGGTTCTTCGTCTATTTATTCTAATATCTGGATTTATGCACTTCCTTGCTTCAGCCAGACAGGTAGCAGACATGCTCTGATTCAAAGTGTTCTTCTTGTACTGTCTCTAAAATCAGCTGTAAATGAACGGTAGCCGGGGGGAACTCTCACGGGAGCCTGTGCATTCTACTGCTGGGAGAAGAACAGAAGAGAAAGGAAAATGTAAAACACTGGAAAAAAAGAAACACTAAGCCAAACCACCTTGTAGGTAGCTTCTAGGAAGCGTGTTTTCCCTTTTGGAAAGTATAATGAGGCGATGTTAGGAAGGAAGCCAGATATACTGAGGAGCTGGCATTACGCAGACCCAAAAGCCAGCAGGAGGTCACTTAGCAGTACTAATATGCCGAAATAGCAGACCTGCTCTTCAAACATAATATATACCAGACTGTTACAATTACTAAGCCTTCTATTTTTAAAATTCTGCTTGAATTTCACGTTCTAAAGGCTGACCTTTAGACTGATGTCCCTTACATGGTCCCACTCCTTCAGTCACTCAAGATAATAGTGTTTATCTAAACTATGCCTGCTAACATGTAAGGAAATATCTTACAATGAATACTTTACACTGGCCACAGGCTGGACATTAAACAATAATGTTAAACCATAATGAACTTTCAGTGGTTCTCATGTTCTCCCCACGCATAGAAACCTTTCATCCTGATCTTCTGTTCAGCCAGCATCGCGAGCCAGCAGGCCCAGCCCTCAATCCTTCACGGGGATCTCGGTCCTCAGAAGCTTCTAGGGCACGGCGCTGAGCCTGACTTCTTCCTCTGCCCTTGGAGTATGCAGCACACATGTGGGATATTTCCTCCTATTTTTCCATCAGTTAGTTTCGAACACCAAAGAAAGTACATGCTATATGGGGTAATTTCCTTTCCTCGATTCCTAAATTCCCTTCATTTTAGCCAAGGCACACGTCTGACCAAGTCATTCAGCATGCTAATTAGTAACAGAAAGGCTCTGCTCTGGCGAGTCTCAAAATTTCAAGACCTAAAATAGCAGATGTAGCACCCTTGTTCCCATAAACCTGCGGTAACTGATAGTGTCCGGAAGGTCACTCATGCCTGCAGTGCCTCTCACCGCCAGCTAACAGCTTCCTACATTAACTGGCAACTCGGCCGTCAGCACTATTTGCCAAGACACCTAATCTCTTGTTTCTTTGATTTGATTTCTTTGTTCTACCATGATCAACTTACAGAACCAGCGGAGAGAAAAGCTAAACAAAACAAATCAAATTAAGTAGGTTTCCTCAGGATTTGTCCCCTAGAAAATTATTTACTGTTTGTGACCTGGTAGAGTCTGCTACCAGTCCTTGGGCTGGAGAAAGAGCTGTGGGATTCTGAAATATGCATACACAGGTCACATCTTATTCTCCGTTTGACTTTTATAGCTACAGAATAGAACGGGAAAGAGACCTCTGACAATATCATCAAAATGATACCAGAATTTCATTTCAGCAGGACCCGTAGAAAGAATATGAATTTAAGTCTTGCCAAAAACTGCATTTCCTTCTGTGACAGCTGCCCTTCATCCAGACTTTTCCACTCCAAGGATTAGCCGAAGGACCCGAAGAAGGATGGAAAGAGCTGCTCCTCTCCAGCCACACCATGTCACATGAGACATGGAGGCTAGCTGACACAATCTGGGCAAGTACCTTCATTCTAGGCAAAATGTTGCTCCTACATAAAATTAAATATTTTGCTCATGATTCCAGGGCCATAATTAATCTGTGATTTTATGAAAAAGGGCACGGCTATGTTTTGAGTTCTGCTTGAACAACGTCATTATTACCAGAATCCAATTAACAATGTCCAAAAGAGAAAAGGGCAAATAGTAGGTGAGGCGGTGCTTCTTATTTGGTTAGAAACCTTCCCCAAACGAGTCTGCAGTTACCTCAGGTCATAGTAGAGAAATGTCTTTCTCACGTTTTTACAACACCGACCCAAAAAGGAACACTAGAGTGTGAGTATCGTCGGTATCACACAGAGACATTGCCAGAGGTTACTCCAGAAATGGAGTTCTTTACTGGAGATGAACCTCAGCTTGTGTCATTGCTCACAAATGGCTTCTTTTTACATCAGCTTTCTCCTTCCCAACAACCGTGTGAAATATATCAAGACACCCCAAAAAACGTGCGTCCTCTACAGATGTGAAATTAAGTACCAGTCACATCATTTGGAAAACTAAAAGCTAATTAAGAAATCCTTTCTTCAACAAAAGTTACCTCAGGAAAGAAAAAAAACCTCTAACAACAACAACAACAAAAAAAAACGCACGAGGTGTTGGCTGACAGAAGCAATGAGGTTATTAGCAACAGAATCAGAAACACTCATGGTAAAAAAGAAAGAAGATAAATTAAACATTCATATTTTATCTCAATTTCTGAAATATATGTTCTTAAGCCTACTTTGAAGTACGTGATTAAATTCTCCAAAACCTTTTTATCTTTCCTTGATTGCTAAAGTTTGCTATCAGTGCAGAGCGTGTAGCTGATATTGTGTATCATCAAACTTGTTTCTTTATCTTCAAAAGTAACATCTAAACTTGTTATGAATAAACATAAACAGGGTGCCTGTTCCTCGTTTATTAAATATAAGCTGTAATAGAGAGAGAGAGAGCGCACTCTGTAGCACAGCAGCAATGAAAAATGTGTTCTCAGCTCAAGAAGAAACATAGGCTACTGAACTTGGGGCATGTAGAGGAATATGTGACCTGAGATGAAGAATGAACACGGTTTGAAAAGGGAGGACACACACAGGATGCCAGTGAAGTCTTACGATAACAAAACAACACTTGATTTTTGCCTGCATTATCTGGTGGCCTTTCCTTCAGGATGTAACCAACATTGAATGGTGGTGGTCCTTCTACCCGTTGACTCCCTCTGACCTTGTGACTTTACAAGAAGTTATGACTCTGAGGGTGAGGGTAAGTACAAAATGCACAAGAAATGTAGCTGCAAAAATAAGCAAACAAGAAAGTCTCATAAGACCCATAGAAAATATTCCAATAAAATGGAACGTAAATGTATCAATAAAGTATAATGAACAATCCGACTTTACTGGCATAGCTGTGTAATTTACAGAGTTGCCATAAGATAATAGTTTCGAAGAGTCTGCCAAAAGACTGGTAATTTGCATATAATTGTCAATAATGCTTTCCCATTTACTAGATGGAGTTTTTGTTTTCCACAGGATAGAGTTATTGGAATTCAATTTGCAGTCTCTGTTTTTATGACTTTTCTATACAGTACTGTATTATTTAGAAATAAATGGGGAATTTTAGATGCAGTTTTCTATCTCCTGCCCCAAGGCAAAAAAATACAAATCACTTTTTCAGTAGAAATTAATAAACAAAAATAAACAAAATAACACCAAAAAAATGGAAAAATTAAACTTCTTTTGGTTTCAGTTTATCTCTTTGTAAATGTTTCTCAAATTATTTACACACCGTTTCAATGAAATGAACATCCTGATTTATTTTAGAGCAAAGTCAGGATTCAACTTTTGACTCACCAATTTCATCACAGTTTTGACCTATCTTAGAATGGTTACTTTAACAGTAGCAGATTTTGAAGTGAATAGGATGGTGTTAAAAGCATACCTACATTTAACATCATATCTGATAAGGGATAGTGACGCATGGTATCATGAACTCTATTCTTTCTTTGCAGAGTATGACTACGGATGAAATCCTCATCCTACTGAAGTCTTGGCAGTCCTCCCAGTGACTGTAATACAGCCAGGATTTCAATATAGAAGGTTTGTTCATATTTACTGGGAGGAGGCTGTATAGTTAACTTATGATAATATTTGTATGTATAAAATATGTATGAAGTCAGATTGCCACTTGAAGGTGGCAAAAAATATTTTAAACTAATTATCCACTATTTCCTCAGTTGTCACTAGGAAACGACAAAGTAAGATTTTTTTTGTCCTTTTACATGTATTGCCGCAAAAAAATAAAAATAATAACTCAAAATAAATATTTATCAATTCTATAAATATGCACACAGTTACTACTCCATGATTTTTTTTCTTTTGCAAGACTAAATCTTGATTTTGTCCACTGGCACTAACTTGTGTGCAATTAAGTATGTAAATTTGACAACTTCACCTATGAATGATTTAACAGATAACTCTACAACACTTTGTGTACATATACTTTCCTGACAGTTTGAGACTAAATGAAAAATGCATGCAAATAAAGCTCCCATCTTTGTGTGTAAATTTAGGTTTCCAAAGCATCAAAAGCTTGGGCAAACCATGCGATTGCATAGGGCAGTTCAATCTGGATTCTTAAAAGCATCAAATATTTTCTTTAGCTTTAAAATACATTTTTCAGTAAAGCCTTCTAAAGGAAAAGAAGATAGGTAGTAGCAAGTTCTTACACAACTAAGGTTTATTTTAGTGTGTATATTCTAACATGTTTTCTTCAAGGCATAACTTGACATCCATGGACAGCAATGTTACTGAGCTTATACTTCTGACTCTATAGATGAAATTGTGCAAACACTGTAACTGTGTACAAATGCAGGCTTGGGTGGTGTAGTCAGGTATCAGTAACCTTCGACTGCTCATCCCAGTACAATATGAGCATGCAATGCCTTTGCAGTTACCACCAAAGTATAGTGGCAATACATAGCCTCTCAAATAAATCTTACAGCACAGTATAGGATGATCCCCTACTAACTTGTGGACACGAGCTGCAAAGGAGGTCAAGCCTCACTCCATCTTTTTTAAGATGAGCTGAGCACCAGCTCTGGATAGGAAGATTTAATACCAGTATGAGCACCTAACTAGATAAAACTACAGGGAAGATAACTTTGAAAATATAATCCTTAGCTCTCTCATCAAGATTTTACCTTATTTACTATTCTTCTGCCTCAAAATAAAGAATGAAACTAGGCCCTGCTGAAAACTTATGATTGTATAATATTTCTTTCGTAAATAATCTCTATGCACAGCAGTGCTTTAATATGTCAACTGTAACTTGGATTGTGTCCTTTATCGTGTACTGCACGCATGGTGAAAAAAAAAACAATTCATGAGCAGACCTCTGTGTGACACGTATGATATATGAACCCCCCTCTGGAGTGGAATATATGCCATACATCATGGTACCGAGATACGATTTTTTCATTGCATAATCTATTTAAATTTTATTTATCTTCCATGACACGCTAGGTGCCCATAGGGCATCAAGTATTAAAAGCATTAATAACATATAGATTTTTTTTCCTGGGAACAGTTCATTATCTGTAGTATCAGTCAATTCTGTAAAAATATTTGTGAATCCTAGACAAATTCAGTAATCACTCAAGCAGTAAAAATGGGACTTCTTTCCAGGAAAGTCAAAATATTCCATTTAGAGATGGCTAAACAAAATACTTCCACTTTTCATTTCAAAATATTTCAATATATTGAAATATATTTTCAATATATTCAGCTATTATTAAAAAAAGAGTTTGAGAGAAGGCAGTGGATAGTAAAGGACTAAATGGCTTAAAAATAAGGTATCATGGCAGTATCCTTCTCCCTCTCCTCCCACAAGTCTTTTCTTTAACGTGGCCACTGAATAAAAGACTCGTGGCTCAGAAAGCTACTGCCCTTGACTGCCCTTCTGGGATATCAAATCCCTTTCTGCTGTTTTTCACTGTTATTAGCCTCTTCCCTTCAGATGGGCTGGGCATTTTCCTGTCTTAACAGGGCCTTGTAAACCGCCCGTATTCGCCTCCCTCAGGCCTGCTGCTCCCCCCAGCCAACACGAGGACACGTCCCCTGCACTTCAAACACTTCTTCCTCGTGTTACCGCGCTCCTGGGGGGCTCTGCAGTGCTTCCCTCCTGCAAGGACAGCCTGTTATTTTAACGTGTCCTGCTCTGAATATATCTAGTACAGGAGAAGTCCGTGACAGAAGAAGAGAACCAGCACTCACAGGAAGAAGCAAGGCTTGGCAAAGTTTTTCATGACTGAGAACAAACAACAGCAAAAAATAATACCCTTGAAAATCCTAAAGCGAGCTAAGCTCAAGAGAGAAATAAAATGTGCACTTCTGGTAAACTGTAACAGCTTTACGACTTCTGCCTCACTCCCACAGCGTCTCAGGAACAGACTCGATCACATGTTTGCATATCAGGTATTTGTAACTCCTCAGAGACGGCCTAGGGAGCAGCGAGGCAGCAATGCTTGTGTGGGTGGCTCTGGTGAGAGGGCTCAGCAGCTGACACAGTACAGAAGACACAGTACAAAACGGATGGTATGGTGACCACGGGGAGTCTCCACTTGGGTATTTATTATCCAGTTTGTAAATAGCCAAAATTTTCCCCCCAGAAATGCAGGTTTTTAAGAGTTGTAGTTTCTTAATAAAAGCATTTTCTGTTTCATGTCTTATCTGCCCATTTTTATTATTAATGAATTTCTATTGCATACAACACCTGAGAAAGAGCTAGTGTCATCGTTACAGTTTTGTTGCAACATACTAGCTTTTCAGTTGCACTTCGGTTAATTAAATTACTTTTCTTGACAAGAACTTACTGTTCAGATTCCACAGGTGGTGCTGCTTTGGCCTTCTACCCAGCCCACGGGAGGGTGCATCTGCCTAGCGCCCAGTGCACCCAGTAACCCTGAAACTGGGCATTCCCTGTCCCGCCTGCAGCCAGCAATGCACCCATCACGTATCCACAGCCATCGCCCGCCTGCAGTGCTCGAGCGCACTGCGGCTCCGTTTCCCTTCCCAGACAGCAGGGCCGTGCTCCTGCTTGCTGACGCCACGCACTCTGATTCCATCCCGACAAGTACCAAGGACACGACCAATATAAGCACCAAAACTTACAGGCTGGGAAGGATTCCTGGCTCCCCTCATTCAGGACGTAATCGTTGTAGCTCTTCCAGGTGGACTCAACAGCATTTAACTCTCCAAAACATCAAGCGAGCAGCAGATGAACTGCAACAACAAAGAAGTTACTTCAAAACAAGGCAGTGCCTACCAGCTGCTGTAGTTGAGCATTTTTAGTCTATACGGGAACAGCAAAGCTTACATGTGTGACCTCGCTTCGGCACAGCAGTGTCCCAGATGCCCACCCACCCCGCCATGGAGGTGGCACCCATGTATTTGGTGTTGTCGGCAAACTTGCTCAGGATGTGCTCGATCCCACTGTCCCTGTCACCAACAAAGATGTTAAACAGCACCGGTCCCAGTACTGACCCCTGAGGGACACCACGCGTCACTGATCTCCAGCTGGACATCGAGCCACTGACCACAATCTTTGAGTGCAACCGTCCAGCCGTTAAAGCAATTAATTTTAGATTCCTTTCTTTACAGAATTCTCTAAAATTTCAGAGAAATTACCCTCCTATTCCACTGATAATGTTTTTGTCATAAAATGCAAGGATTGTTCTGGTTTTCTTCCAATCCTTCAGCATAGAAAGATAATATACTCTAAAAATGTCACACTAAAAAAAGCAAAAAAAGCCAATATTGCTGCTGCAGTTGGTACAGTGCCAATACCTGTCAATTTTACAACAGATAATGCTTGTTTAAAATACGGACAGAAAGCAGCAGCTCATGGCACCTGTTCACAGTGAGTACTCTATCACACTGCTTGTCCTTTATGCCTTCTAATATATCCAGTATCAAATGTTACTGTGATTTATTGTTTATTCATCCGCAACTTCACTGACTACAAAATTCAAAGTTTGATTAGAATTTCAACCATTTTAAAGAACCCTGAAGGTCATGAACTTTACCTGGGTACTTCAGAGGTTTCAGTTCATTCCCATCATGTCAGCTTAGTGAAACCAGCTCAAAAGTCTTTCTCATTACTGTAAGCTTACTAGATCAAGTTCTGTACCCAGTTATTCTTTTTTTCTTAAAAAATCATTTTTATTTTTGTTTGTTTAAAAGATTAACACTAGAAATTCTTACGTATTACAGTTAGGTGTACAAAGGTTGAGACCCAAAGGTTCTCTGACATTAATATGGAAGATCTCTCTGTAAGGCAGAGAAAATGCTGGAAATATGCAGTTACTGGTGACCTCACCCTTGCAAATAAAGACTGGAGAGTCAAAGTTATTAATAATAGCTACTAATAATGAAACACTGCTAACAGGAGAGTTAGCAGCGACAAAGAAGTCACAAATCCAGGAGAAGGTTTTGTTTTAACTTGACTTTGGCATATTTTCAGAACTGTACGACAAAACAAGAATAAATTTTATCTAATGGAGTTATATAATAAAATAAAAGTCTAATAATGGAGTAAGTTGGTTGCAAGTTGATTTGGTTAAGTAACTGAGGGCTAGGGGATTTTCTAAGTTTCAAAAGGATAAACCTGGGTAACTAGTTAGAAAAGATCATGAGATAAAAGAGTTCAAGTCCTCAACTACAGCAGAAGGCAAAAGTTTTCCAAGGCAAAGATTAAAAACTTAATAGGAATTTGCAGCATGAGCTACAGGACAAAATATGAATAGAAAGACATCAACTGCAGAAGGATATAAAACTATTTCAAAAAGTAGAATCAAAACAAGCATATATTTTGGAAATCTCAAAGCGTACAGATCAACTGAGAATTACCAGAATTGAAGCTGAGCTATAACTCTGGAGGGAGATTTAACAAACAGCAAAAGTTTCCTAAGCTATAAAAGATGGAGAATGAAAAAAGAAATCAGATTTTCAGTCAAGTTCAGCCAAAGTCAATTTAGTTATAGTCCCCAAATTAAATACCCTGTTTCTGTGCTCATTAAGGATATTAGTACTTAACAACAGAGCAAACTGAGAAAAAAATATTACATGAATAATATTCACAATAATATTAATAAATGTAAATAGAAATTTCAACATCTAAAGGAAAGCAAAAAATCAAGCATGTAAAGGCCCTGGGATGGGAAATTCTAATGATTGCCATTGCAGATGTGAAATACAGAAAAATGGCACACAGGGAAAAAAAACTCAATTAGATCTATCGAAGTGAGGTGGTATTTATGAATGCAGAATAACCGGTATCACATCTGCATTTAAGAAAAGGGAAAATTAAATGAGAACACAAAAACACGTTAGTCTAAATGTAATTGTTATTATCAGCTTCGGAAGAACTTTTAAAAGAATTGTTTGAATGAGAATCAAGATGACTGAAAAAAGATAAGTATTGTGACCACAGTGGACTTTGCCAGAAAAAAATCGACTGTGTTGAAAATATGTGGACAGTGAATTTCTCTGAATATTTTATATATGTTTTGAATGTCTGTTTACCTCTTGCTAATATTGTTGCATTTTGTACGTTTTTGTTAGGGATGTAAAGCTTTGAATTTTTATCAGTAGAGAAGAGGATACAAATACAACACAGAAAGTAACGCATGACATTGCAGGGCAATCAGTATACAATGAACTTAATTTATAAGTTACTTTATAAATTAGTTTCACCTGTGGCTACCACCAGGTTTTCCTGCTCGGGAGTGGGTATACGTGACACAAATTTAACTTTGGGTGCATTTGCTGACAGAACAGCTGACAACGAGCTCGGGCTTTGCAAACAGGGCAGCTGGCTGGGTGAGGCCCCACAGGCCAGCCTCCAGGACCACCAGCCGAAGTCTGACGTGTCTCTAGAAAACTTCAGGCAGCCGCAGGCAGCTCCTTAAGCCCAAGTCTCCTCCAGCTGTCTCCTGCCACTTTCTTTTTCAGCCTTCTGCTCCGAAAAATCCCGAAAAACCCTCTTCCAGTTTTGCCTGTTCACCACTCCAGACCTTCCTGCATTGGGTTCCTTGGCCATCAGCCACTGGGATGAGGAAACCTCGTCTCCGATAATCCCTGAGGACAGTTAAAAGCACTTGTGGTGCTTCCAGGATCTAACGTTTCAATGGCTTTACACCAGTTTGCACCCAGCCTGCGGGAGCCAAGGGCTTCAGGCGCCCAAAGGGGTGAACCAGTCCCGCGCAGAGCCCGGCCCAGCGGCCTGCGTGACAACAGAGGGGCATGGCCACGCACAACGGGTAAATAAGGAACGGGAATAACCCCTCTGCAATTTCTCAGCCATTACAGGGGTGATTTGATCTCTTGTGGCGTGCAGCCTGCACGTAACAACGCCAAACACATCTTTATCCGACCTGGGGCCGCGCAGAAGTGCCCTAAACCTACGTCCAGATTTAACCATTTCCTTGCTTTCCCTGCTGGATCTGCATCTCTCCTCCTGACGCTGGCTCTCCAGCTCAACGCAAGCGGCACACTGATGCTGCCTTCACCCTAATTCCAGCACAAGATCAGCCAAGTCACTGCGTGCCTACACACCACTTATAAAATTATCAGAGGGGATAATTCCTTATAGACAGGATGCTATTAACGCCATTGTAGGAACTGTGTATATTTATGGTTATCATGCTGGGAACCCTGTGTAAATAAAAAAATTAAAAGTGGTATTTCTTAAGGGTGCGAGAAGAGCTTTGGTTGAGAATTAAAATACCTATTCACATTGCTGCCAAGAGGGTAAAGTAGTAATTACAGCAACGTCAGCAATCTGTGACTATGTCTTATTAAGTAATTTAAACACTTTTAACATAAAGCGTGTACTGAATAAGAAGAACACGTACTGAGCCAAAAAATAAATACAATAGCATATAACAAAAGGGTAGATATTCTGCAAAAATTAACCAAAGATCAAGCTTAAATCAAAACTAAAAGAATATCCGAAGTTGACAAATGACGCTGTTAAAAGGCAGCAAAATCTAATGTAGAAGATACCACAGAGGAAAACTCTGTTCAAAAACATTTTTAACTGTATTTATAGCTCCTACAGTTTAGAAAAGAAGAAGAGTAGACACAATTTATAAACAAAATTGATATTCTGGGCAAGTCTACAAAAAGAAGTCAAATCATATAAATGTGATTGCACGTGGAGAAAAGCAGACAGTGGCTTTCGTATTTGCTGTAATCTAAAATTTAGGTCACTGGCCTGAGAAGTGGTAGTATTATAATAAAACTGGTGCTCTGCCTGACTTGCAGAGATCTTGGACCACTTATTTCAGGTTTTATTATTATTATTATTTGTAAAATAAGCAGTAATATAAAAAAAATAGGAAGACTCACCTGAAGTTCTGCATATGGAAGAAGGAGAAAAAACTGAAAAAAGTCAAGTTTTGATCTGCAAGGTGTTGATCATATCATGAACTATAACGAACATTTTAAAATTCTCATACGATACAAGTAGGGAAAGAGAAGCAATATTTGAGACTTGAAATACTCATGAGCAAAAAAGCCTCAACAACAGGATTAAAAAGAATCCCTTTTGACTCCTTTGTTTGTAATAAAAGATTAGTATGCAACCAGTTACGGAGATGATGCAGGCAGAGAAACACAAAGGCAAAATCTGAGAACACCAACAGGAATTATAGATCTGTGTGTCATCTGTGTATAAGTGATAACATAAGCCACAGGAATGAAGCAGTGCATGAAAAGGCTGGTAAAAAGCAGCAGTGCTAGAACAACCACAACCACTGGACCAACAAACGCAGCATCCAGCTGTCCCCTCCTACCGGAGCAAATCACCTGAAACGACCGTTCAAGAGGATGCGATGCGACCAAGAGAGTGCGCTGCCCTGGACACGAAATACCGATGACAGCCAAGGCACTCTAAGAGCATTTTCGGTGCCTGATCTGATATGCTGAATGCTAGTGACAAAGCAAATAAAGCTAGAACGTATGAAACTCGCTTGCATTATCTACATGAAGGTCATTATAACCTTTTAATAAAGTAAATTCACTTGAGTGCCCTGCTTTGATCCCTGATTGAAATGGGCTGAAGTGCAGTTTAAAAATGCAAGAAAAGATGGCTTAGTGAATTCCAAGGTTTTCAAGAAAACAGAGCCACGATCAAATAGGATAGCAACTAATACCAGAATTAGATTTAACACTGGAGTGCTTTATTGTGCCTTCGGGTAGCGTGAAGGTTGAATGGTTATTCTGACCAAAACAGCCCAGACTGTCATCAAATGAAACTGAGGGAAAATAGTGAAATCCTCCCAAACGTGTAAAAGATGTTTCATGTTGTATCATATCTGTCAGGAGATATGACACCACAAATACTAGTAATTTTATTAAAAAGACAAATCATGAAATGCTAGCAGGCAGGCATGCAAGTTTCAGAATGAAGAGGTGTGAAATACAGGTCCTTAAGCAGTAAAAGAAATACTGAAGGGATGATCATGTACTACAATAACTTAATTCAATTAAAAATATAGTACTGTATTCAATTCAAGAAGCCTTCTACATTTCTGTCAAATTGTACAGTCCACAAATATGGATTTCCGTGCCGCCGTTTTCCCATGAATTTGTCTGTGAGATTGTTTTCATGAGTCAACATCCCATCTGCATGCTCAATTCGCTTCCCTGCATCCTGGAGGGTTTATTTGTCAGTCTGACAGCAAAGGCTGCCTCAGCACAGATCAGAAGATACAGCTTCTGTGGGACAAAACAGCACTAACAGGGACCACTAACAGGGACCATCGAGGCACAGAGGTAACCTCGCACTGGTCACCTCCCCAGGCTGTGCTCTCAAGTCAGTGGCAGTGAGCAGAGTGTATTTACAACTTTTATGAAAAATATAAGGTTTTCCTTCCCGAAGCTGGATATACTAACCTGTAGTTGGAAAATGTCTGACTGACCTCCATATAGCCTAAGAGATGAATCACATGGATAGAAATAAGAGAAAAAAAAAAAAGAAAAAAGCAAAAAATAATTGTTGAAGAACCAAAACAAAAGGTATCGCTTTAAGTAACTATCTTCATTTTGAAAAGAGAAAGCAAATAAATTTGGTATATAGTATACCCAGATGGTATTATTTTAAACAACAGTATTTTCAAACTTTTCCATTTGCTGTCAACATCTCTCTAAGTGCTATTGAACCATGGAACCATCAAGTAAATGAAAGCAGCATGTTAGACTGAAGTGGAAAGCAAAGACATAATCTGAAGGTCATGGTGACAAAGGAGGCATACGGTGACCCCTGTTATGAAATAACTCCAAACACTGATAGTCAACAAAGCTATCATTTTAATAAAAGCAAAGCACTGCCACTGCAGTCTGTGACAAAATGAATTATGACTCACAACAGGCAAATGTTAATGAGAAGTTGCCTATCAGGAAGTCTCTGATGTGACACACCTTTGAAAAGTGTTTTATATATAAACACTTTTTTCAAAGTGTTTTTTATAAAAACATGCGCAAGTCACTACACAATGTGATGCTCTGAAAGTATTAATTTCTGGAGTCTTGCTTGTACATGTTATGGGTATTTGCTGCCGCAACTGAGAGTATTTTAGGTTTCAGGTTAGGGCTTACAACAAAGGACATGACGCTGAAGGGTCACCAGTAGACGCTGGTGAATGTTTTGATTCCGTTCTGTTTCTATGGTACACATCTATTCTGATGGGTCCAGAGAGAGAACCAGCAATCATCTCCTGCCCTTCTTCTCTAGAACTGAGGACAGAAGGAGGAGAAAAACCCACTGAACTCTTAATTCTATGTACAACGCACAGAGGAAGATGAAGATATGTCTACCTTAACACATAGTTAATTTTCCCTTCTCATCTTTTTTTCTCTCAATGCACTCATCAGGCCGCACAGACTTGGAAATTCACCCATCTTCCAGGTTCTCCTGCGGAGTGCTGACAGACTAGGAAAATACGAATAAAAGAAGTATTTGGTAAGAGTTTTCTGTCCTCTAGCTGGCCAAACAAAAATTGTTTGTGAAAGTACAGGTGGTACAGCTATAAAAGGCAGCACCCTCAGGATCTCCATTCTGTTCATGGTACCATTTATTCCTCAACCCCTGCAGCTAAAGTGAATTGTGGTTTTCAGATCTGGAGCTTTATTTAGATTTAACTAGAAAGCTGGATGTATTTGTACAAATCCTTGGTAGTAGCTGTTCTTTCTAAAATAAGCTGAAATGCCGTATGATCTACATCTACGTTTACATGGTGGAGAGCACCCTCACTTCACGGGTTTACAGGTGTGTGGCAGAAGAAAGAACAGGTTTTGAACAGTTTTGTGCATTGCTCAAAATCAGAAAACACTGCAAAAAAACAGTTCAGTGGAAGTGACTGACATACAAATCTGCAACTACCTTTTTCTAAATATTTCTGTTTATTGATTAAATAAGCAAAAGGCTCGGATCCCGCTATTACTAATAACCATGTATGGCATTTCATTTTATACCTGACAAAATTCTCCAAACTATAATTTAAAAGTCGGCTCATTCTATTTCTACTGAGTCCATTAATCAGAATTGTCGCACACAGTAAGTACAAGGCCTTTTTATAACTGCAATACTGTCTTCATTACCATTTTTCCAGCAACAGACCTCTGCGCACATAATATGGTGGAGAAAGAGAAAATTCCGATAGCAAAACTAGTAAAAACATCTGCCCACTACACACACCAAATCATGTTATAGGCAAGCCATACTGTGCTAAAGCAGAGCCTCTGCCAGGGTTTTTGCGCAGATGGTGTCACAGATTTTTAAATTATTATTAGATTATTAGACAATTGTGCTGCTCTCAAACCAGATATAGTCGATTTGACATCATCTTTTGAGCACTGTTGCATTATAAATGCATTTCATTCCTAAAATGACCAGTAATACTGGTTTAGCTTTAGTACAGACAGTATAGATTGTTTAAGAGAGACAAGAACTGTTAGTGTGTGAAAATAGCGGAAATAAAAAGAAAAGTAGCATACTACTCTTAAAAAAAAAATGTTTTCTAACAGTGTGTGCCTGCATATTTATGAAGTAAAACACACAACTTGTAAATAATAATTTATATACTCTTAAGACCCAATTTCTGAATTACCAAGATACTCAGAGAGGAAAACCCATGTATTTTTCTTTGCATTGTACAGGTAGGAACTTCATTTGAAAACTCTATCCTATAATTTCTTGCTGTTCAGTGTAGTGAACCATTAAAACAAAGAATTTACTGAGCCAAACAGAAATTAAAAACAAAAAGCCCCTTAAGATAGTAAAAAACACGCCTGAAGAGATACTTTTTTATACACCTAACTCCCACCTCTCCTAGTACGTGTGATTAGCCACAGATGGATCCTTATGCATGTGCTTTGGTATCTTAATCCTTGTATCTGACGGAACCTTTCCCCACGCTGCTTCTGGGTATTAGCTGTGCACTGGCTGGAGGCAGGGGTTAGGCAGTGTGTTCCCAAGTTCACAGGAAGGATTTCGTCGCTCTGAAATTATGTATTCCACGTCCTGGAAAACACTTGTTCAATGAAAATTATCCCATGTTGGGAGATTTACTACCATGTTAACTTGCCTATGGCAGCTACCTCCATCATAGTGACTGCTAGCCACCAAAGGAGAAGTGGGAGTAAATGACTTAGAAAGTGATAATAGAGGTCATGCTATTCAGTGGGATGCCACTTCTTGTTCTGCTTATCATGATCTAGTTCCTATCTATCTGTTCCTCCCACCTCTTCTCTACAGCAGCTTTGGTGGTCTGCTGCATACTGAGCAGCAGATGTTCTTCTCTTGATATTACATGCAAATTTTTCAAGCAGCTGCACAGTGCTGATATTATCATATGAGAAACATCATGACTTTCACTTTCCTAGCTGTCACTAATTTGCTTTATCGCTTTCCTTTTGAGCCTAAGAATTTCCAACTATACATATAAAATAATTATTTTTATTTTTATTATTGTTGCTGTAATTTCGATTTGTCTGCTTGACAGGGGGGCACAAAATCATTTCTTGCTCTTCTTCATCTCAAGCACTAATTACTGTATTCTCTTTAGACCTTGTTACATTTCTTTTTAATTCCTTGACTTTGTCTCCTCCAGGTCTGGACCTATCTGTGAGTGAAGTTCCAGTTAAATCTGCTAGCTTGGGAGACAGAGTCCTTTCACTGATGAAGCTGAAATACAATGGACAACATCAACCAACTCCCTTGATTTTTCTTCTGTTTTTATTCCTTTTCTTTTTCATGTAACAAGTTGAGTCATGAGAAATTCTATTTGATTTATAATTAGCATATTTTTTAAATGTTTGTTTTGATTTATATGAGCTTCTCATGAACTCATAAACACAGGTTTGCTGCAAAAATATCTTGGTACAAATCAATCCTCAATCTATTAGGAAATACATCAAGAAACGACGCATTTTGACTTTTGCTTTGAAAACTGAGGCAGAACCTGCCACAAGAAGTGGCATCCTTCTGCGTATTTTGTTACCGTAAGTCTGTTTTGAATCACTTTACGTACCTACCAATCATGATGTAGGCTTAAGCTGAAATGTGCACCTATAGTTTTCACCTAACAAAGTATAAATGTTCCTTGTTATAGATACCAATATTCTGTGGTAAGTATTTTATAGAAGAAAAAAATCTGGTGGAAATAGAGATCTGCAATACATGCGGTCCAGCAATTTCCCTTTGTATTTTGCCACCACGCGGCTTCTCCTTTAGGTGAAAGGAACAAAACCTTATCTAATTACTTCAACTACTGTGACTCCCTGCTGTTAACCGAGATGCATTATATAGAGACCGGACGTTTCACAGTGACTGCGTTTTATCTCTGCCCAAATCTCCTCTGCATGCTAGCAAAACCAAGACCTTTGCGCTAAGCAAACTGTGCTCTGTGTCCCAGATAACAAGTTCAGTATTGTAAAAACAATGCATACTAAGCACAGGAAAAATTCTCCACAAGAAAGGCTTATAACCAGCACTGGCCCTGTATTAAAATCACCTCCCCTCTATGCATACCAAAATGTTAAGCTGAACAAATGGTTGGAGGAAATGCAAACAATTTTGTTCCAATTTATTTAATGTATTCACCAGGCAAACAAATACTTTGCATTAACAGTTACAGTTGAGCATATATTCTTTGCCGACAGAAGTCAAAATCCAGCGTTTGGAACTCAGTTACTACATTCCCTTTCTTACAGCAGTGTGTCAGTGCTTATACACAGTATTGCATACAAATTTGCAGATTCTACCATGCTTGGTAACATTTTTCAGTTACCTCATCGCTGCTCTGATGACCAGAGTACTGTGTGTGCGTTATTAATCTATCTCTCGACTTTGGAAAGACAATACAATTCATGAAAAGGTAGTGATGTGGACTGTAAATCAGCCTCACCACATGGCGTTTGGGTGCAGCGGAGGAAATGATGCAGGTATGAATCCTTCCATCACAAACTTGACTTTGGGATGACAGACCTGCGCCATTCCAGCTTTGCACCATCTGTTTGATGGATCATCTAAGCTGCAAAGGACTTTCTTACTCTGATAGTGTATGCATATTTTAGACAAGTGTGGTTGTGGGAATAAGGCCGTGTATCTCTCAGAAATCCAAGAATAATTAACTAACCAAAGAAGGGAGGATACTTCCTTTTTTCTTCTCTCAGAAGAAAATAAATTAATTGCATGCAAAATTTTTTGCCGGTGAAATCCTTCCACGTATATTACATTAATATATATTTATTCTGAAGTGGCTTTTAAATGTTGTTAAACACGTAACTTTTCAACTAATACCATCTAACCATCAGGTTTCAAGACTGTTGTCTTATAGCCATTTATGTCTGAGAGATTTCAGTAGCAAAGATTTTAGAACGAACAACTACTTTCTTTTCTGATCTTTCCCTATATTTAGCTGATTTCTTTATTTTAATGTTTTGGAGAGGAAAACAGACTACTGTGAATGTTTGATGAAGCAGGATTAAATTAACATTTAATCCTGGATTAAGCTAGTAAGTATTATTAACAGGATAAGTAATACTGCATTGACGATACTTCAGAGACACAATATGAATGGAGAAGAGGCTTCTTGTTTCCCTGGAGTCAAATAGTATTTGATGTCAAATTCAATCTCTGTATAAAAAACACAATTTATTTTCGTATTCCTCCATTCACCTTCACCATGAAGGCTAGTCTAGCAAAACAAATTAAATGATATCTTTGGAACGACTTCATTCAGGACCAAGACCCCTGAATTTCAATAGATTCCAGATGGAACAGTATCACCCAAGGACAGAAAGATGATGTTCTAGTCTATATGAAAACATTCTGGGGGAGACTACATCCATCTCTAATACACACACTTTCCAATTTCTTTTCCTCTGCAGTTTTTTTTTTTTTAGCAAGCCGTTTTAGCTAAGAAGTGTTGCAGAAGAAGGACTTATATAATCTGATTGCTTTTAAATAGAGGAATAATTGCCACTTTTCCACAAACAAATTTTGTAAATAAATAAAATTAAGTTTTAATTTAAGATTGCACCAGTGGATCAGATTTGGAAATGAAATGTTCCCCCCAGGATAATATTAGCTGGTTGCACAGAGAGATTGTGTCTGTGTCCTCGGAGCTTTCAAGACCTCATTGGTTGAACCCCTGAGCAACCTGGTCTGATTTCAAAGCTGACCCTGCTCCGAGCAAGGACTAGAAACTGCCTGAGGTCCCTTCCAACCTGAATTATCCCACCACCTTCGGAATCCATCTAACACTATTGCAGTAGCCTTCAACATAATTAAGAATATTCATAAACAAACCCACCAGCTCCTGAGACATCTGGTTTTATGCCGCAAAACTGGCAATGCTGAACATACCCTATTGTGCTACACAAAAATACACAGAGCTCTTGGCTGCATCCAACTCTGTGTGACATAGCTAGCCACGTTCATGCTGCATTGACTTCCAGCACCGGAAAACAATGCTCTCTGGTCTCTCCAGCAAGGTCATTGTTCAGAACCAGTGTGCTCTGATATAAGCAGTACATACAAATAAAAAACAAATCTCAATTTACTTAATTTGCTATGAAGAAAAAGTTCTACTATCTGTCTATGACTGGTTTGTATTTTTTCCTTCATTAAGACAACAAAAACTCGCAGCAGAGAACAATTCTATGCACTGCTATTTTCTGTTTTTGAATGCACAGATTTAATACCGTGTTTACGAACACAGTTACCTAAGCTGTTTCAGAACAAAGTAACATGTACAGGGAAGTGTCTTCTTTTGGTAGTCTGCATTGGAATATTTCTTTAGATTTCTTTGAATACACACATTACAACTTACTACTTAGTTATGTCACATCAAAGAAACATGCCTTCTGTCAGTAACAAGATGAAAAGGCTGAATGGGCCCAAGTTCCTGGGAAAAAATTATTGTACATACTCAGACAGTTATCAAGACTTACACAGATGAAGTACACCCTCAAAGGAAAGTGGTGGTTTGGCCATGAAGAGAAGTTGGGGACCGTTCTTTCTAAGCTTTTGATAAACCACCTTTAATAACCCAGAATACCAAAAGATAATTTGCAGATAAAGATCAAAACCTCACCTTGATTTGTTACCTTACGAGAAGGTAGCAGGGAAAGCAGAAGTCCAGTGAGATACTACCTAATACCTCCAGTGATGAGAACTACCTTTCAGAGCTTTGTACGGGCTGGATGCTTCATGCAAGCTAGAGGCATGAAGGCATTTCTGTGCTCTTAGATGAGGTCAGACTACATTAAGATATTACCAGACTAATGCCAGCAAGAAACTGAAAAATATTCTGAAGAACAGATTATACTGATCAATCGTAGGTGCATGTATCTTCAGCCAATGACAAACTGCAGCTGAAGGAGTCTTCCTCTTTCTGATCCGTTTTGTAGCATCAGCTCAGAGAAGACAGCTAACAACAGCATCCCCCATTTGAGCAGTGAACCTACCTCAGAGGAGCAAAGAGAAGAAGAGAAGGGGAGGAAAAGAAGTGGAGGGTGTGGACTCCACAGGAGTCGCCCACGGCACTTTGCCCATCCTCTTTTACCAGGAGAGAGGAACAGTTTACTGCCTGTAAATCCACAACTAAACCTGCATCCCTAGAGTAATCCTGAAATAACCAGACAGTGTCAGGGACAGATTAAGCGTAAGCAGGAGCTGAAAACAGGCTTGTGACCCGGGCATAATATGTATTAGTGTGCCCTATCTTAACAGCCGGACTTCAAAGTCTGTGGGGACCTATTGTATTAGTATTAGGCCGGCAATAGGGCAGCAATATTTCTCCCTTTTTGTTTCTTTGCTCCATCCTTAAGTATTCAAAGACAGCAAGTGGCCAGTGGATCATAACTGCAATGTTCTTCTCATACTTTGTCTGTGATACTCAGCACTCTTCTATCCTGCAACGCATTCTTAGCTCAAAAAGCAGAAGGCATTTCAGCTCTTGGTTCACTAATTCATTTTTACTGGGGTAAAGGGGGAAACTAAGCTTACACATCTTATTTTCATCACGGTGCATGTAAATGTCAGATGGAGAGCTGGAAATCCAACCTGAAATATGGGGAGAAAAATGTTTCAGCATTCAGCAATATTTGCATTTTATTTTTACTAACGACTTCATTTGTCACTGTTTTAGATAAGCGTCAGGACAGCCACATCGCTGTGATTCATCTACAGAAGCCTGCTTTATCACACTGTTGTATTAAAAAAACTTTTGTAATGCTTTATACTTTAGTGGTTTCAAGAGATCAGCATTCATCATTCTGTATCTTGCTGGGCAACACTTCCCTGAGAAAAGCTAGAAATTGAATTGATCTTCCAACTTTACTGAAGTATTGGTAAAGTGGTGAAGTGTTACCAGTCACACTTGTCTTGCCGTCCGCGTTCAGCTGCGGGCCGTATCGTCACGTCCACATAAAGCGACGGGAAGTGCCAACGACATAGTAAGGAAAATGGCAATCGCTCTGGAGGACACGGAATGCTCTATTCAGGACCTCTGCTGAGATTTGCTCTTAAATTATGATCGTATCTTCAGTTACTTTCTAAAACTATTTGCTGCCTATTACTGAAACACAGAAAGTGCTTCTCTCCAGGAAGCGTAGTTCATAAATGTGCTTAGGTTTTGGATTACTGGGATTTTCTAAATTATGCAACAAATAGAGAAGAAATTGTACAAAACCCCTGCAGTCCTTATTTCCTACAGAAGGCTGTGTATGCAGTATGTGTATATAAGAAAAGTAACTTCTGTTTTATTTTTGCTGATAGTTTAAATTAGGAATTATTAATAAACTAGAACAAGAAACTTTTTAACTGGAGAAATTCAGATCTCCTGAGAAAGAAATCAGAGGGTTTAAAAACAATCCCTGCTGGCTCCTTCCTTAAGGTTGTTCTTAGTGAAGCAACTTTTAATGGGTCACAGCTTTAACTTCATGGATTGCAACAATCTCCACACAACTGCCTCTAGGAAAATCCCCAGGAAAAATGTCCCTATGCCACTTCTGAAGTCTACCCACATGGATGCAGCTGTTTTCACTCCTCCCACAACCTCCTTCATCTTCATTCCACACACAGCCTCTAAAGCAACATATAAAGAAACAAGTAAGAAGTTGCATCCCTCACACAGCCAAAACAAGGACTACGCTGGATGTTGAGCTTCTCTATCAGGAGCGTTATAAAACTGAAACAGTTCTGATGCTTCCCATTCTGTATTTGACATACCAAGCTTTTTCTACACTAGGCATTTTGGTGCTGTTTAATTCGTGTTATCATGACAACATACTGGAGTTTTAGACTTACACTTAAGCAAAATGAAAGACAACAGATGAATGCAGACAAAGCGGATGCAATTAGCAAAACACTATTAGGACAACAGGCTCCAAACAGGGGACTTCAGCTCCTATCTCCTGTTTTAAGAAGGACTTACAGGAGGATAATGGGGAGGTTTTGTAGATGTTTACAAGGAACTCTTTTACAGTAAACCTTAGATGAGGTATCATCTAAAACAAACACTGTGCTTGTAGAGTCACAAGATGTTGAAGGAGCAGAGAAAGTTATGAGAGATGTAATCTGTTGTGAACTGTCCTTAGAAAATCAGAGTGGGAATCAAAAGAATCTTTCAAAAGATGTATTGAAGGAACACTTAAGTAACAGATTCTGGGGGGAAAAAAAAAAAAGGCAAAAGCAAAAAAAAAAAAGACAGATTCATGTAGAAAACCAGAAAAAGACAGATTAAGCGATTACGGTATTTCAAGAACATTGTTGACTACTGAAATAAACTGGCAGGCCAAGGCTGGCAGTACGGAGCAAGGTTCAGAGGTTTTGCTAAGAGCAGAAGCTTCCAGGAGCACGGGGGGATACAGCAGGGGTGGGCAAAGCCCAGCAGGGACTGACAAAACAACTTTTACTTGCCCCTGGCAGTTGTAAGGTAGAGGCAAGTGGGGTGCAGATAGCCGTATCACAAAACTTGGTGACTGCAGAAGATGTTAATTTAATAATTGCTAGAGCCAGATGCTGCATTCAGTCGTATTTAGCAGCCTATGGTAGACTTAACCTCTGTGATTTTTTCTGCACTCTTCTACAATCAATGCCTGCACCACATCCTGTGAGAGGAATTTCCAGTGTAACTACGTTCTTAGTTTCCTACCTTGTCACCAGCACGGTATCTTGTTTCACCAAAAATAAAAAAATAAACAATGAGACACTAGATAGGATGAAAATGATTTGTAAACCTTCAGCATAACGATGTTTATCCATGAACCAGCTTGAGGCTTCCTCCACAGCTGGTCAACTTATCTAACTCGGATAGTGAGTATTTCTCACTGCTGAAAGGGCAGAACAATCTTGGCAAGTAACTGGAAAAGGAATACAGAAAAATCTCTATGAACACGAGAGAAATTTGGTGAAGATTTACTGTGACTTGAGATTTCATCTGAACCTGGATATGCAATAGAACTAAAATCTGGAAATAGCACATACTCTGCAACCGCTAGTGAAGTAGGAGAAAAACATACTCACACCCCTGTACACATGAACTTCTCTGAAGTGATCATTTTAGAAGTCATTCGGCCTTTTTCCTACACACGTGCAAGTGAACACCCAGTATGCTCTTTTGGATGTCCCACCTGCAAAGGCTGAAGAGGAGAAATCCTATAGATTTTACATTGTGAATATTAATTGCTATTTATATTCAGTGAAAAGTTAAAAAATAACTATATTCAGTAACCAAACTACTCAAGTTAGCGCACGGTGACATAAAAATGGTTCTCCCTCTGCAAGTTGATTGATTAGAAGTGTGACTGTAATTGCATGAAACTGCGAGAAATTGTTCACGTAATCTGAAAGTGGCAAATGGGCTCACAGTACATTTAATGGAGAGTGTGTGGGAAAAATTCTTTTCTAGCACACACTTCTAATGTTGCTGTCATAACTGGAAAAAGGCAGTTTTATTTAAGAAAAAAGGTTAACTTAAGAATAAAGAACAAACTAGTCAAGTCAAACCAAATCTGGATACTTTGGCAAAGCTGAGAGCGCTTGGATCTGTTTGTGTTTCATTTCATGTGAGCCAGCCACAACATTCGAATCCAAATTCATATCAGAATTGTAACAACCTTGGAGGATATTCAGATGGAGCATCCTGGCTTGAGACTATGGTTAGCTTTCAAATGGTACAAAATTTGCTGTGAACTGGGACTTCTCCATGCCTGTGAGACAATAAATGCTGCTTCTTAGGATGCTATGTGATTTTTTAAAGCTGCTCTTTCCCAGGAAGCTTATATATATATATATATACCACAAGGAAACGCCGAGCTCTAATCGTTGGGGTTGCAATTCAGTTTATAGAAATAAAGAACCTTTGCTTGGATCTGTGCCTTCATTTCCGCCACACATTTGGGAATTACATCAAGGTAGGAAATGTACATCTCTAGGATACCATAACGTGTTATATTTATGTAAGTTTCACGTCAAAAAGGTGAGCTGTACACGTAATTATGGACACATAGCTACAGTTATTAGTCTGTGTTTCTCTATCAGGGCATATCACGAGTATTTTGCTTTAATCCTGAGCCAACGTACTACATGCGTTGCCGAGGTTCCTAACGGAGGCGACACGAGGTGCACCTACGGCCTTCTCCAGCTCTTGGGACCAGGCACCCACCCAGCTGCTCCTGCACAGGCCCAGGAGGTCCCCGGCACGTCCCCCCCGTGCTCCTCCGCACCTGAGGTCCCCAGCACAGCAGCTGGGACTGGGGACTCCAGGGGACACCCAGCACACAGCCACTCTTCATTACAGCAGTACTGGGAGGCAGGAGAGTGTTTTTGATGCAGCCATGGCTAATTGAAATGTACATCACTGAACTACTCTACTGCCATTTTTTTCTATTTTAAATGAAAGGTAGTTACGATTAGAAAGCTGCACTGCTGCCTCTCTGCAGCTCATCTCTTTCCATGACTAAATCCTGGTTGTCAGGACCGCTGGCTGCTCTCTGAGATCAGAGCAGGATGCCTCCCCTCCGCAGGCCCTCCGTGGCAGGGGAAGCCCTTCTGAGGCCAGGGAGGAAGGAGCAAGTTGTGCTCAGAGACGGGCACGCACTACTGTCTCATAAAGCTGCCTGGAATTTTTTAAAAGCTTCTGGCAGAAAATGTTTGTCAAAACACAAATGTGAAAATGTAGGAACTACTGGTCTGCTGGCAATTCAGAAGTCTTCCCCTAGGATTGCTTTTACTGGACCTTGAAAAATTATTCCTTTATGCTTCTGTAGAACCTTATCTTATTAATACATGTTTTGTGTGCTACTGTCTGTATGGCACAGCAGAAAATACCTGTTAACACCAGCCATCTCCACAAGAACTCTGGATGAAAGTGAGCAGACACGAATTCTTCCTTGCTTACTCACGCACATGCACACTCCATATCCTCTGGCAACACGTCATTTCAGAGGTACCTATATGAGGCAATGAGCAGTATTGAGCTGAAAAACTTGTTGGTTTTTTTTTCTCCAATAACCACCTCAGCCTGGAAGTGCTGACTCTAAATGCAAAAACTAATTCCTCAGTTTAATTGACTGGCTCTTCCAATTATGCAGTTTACGCTATGATGCACCCATTGCAGTCTGCTTTTGTTAGTTCTCCTTCCCCTGTAGGAAGTGTCAGATGTGGCTGGGGTGTCCTCCACAGAAGCTGAGGAGGTATCTGTGGACAAGAAAGTCTCAGGCATAACAATTTACTCCAAACACTCTTCTTGTCTTAATTGATGACTGGTTTTAAAGAAACTGCTTACCTTCCAAAACCTCAGAGGCAAGGGGGACCAAACAGAGACGAGTCCCAGCAAGGGAGACGACAAAGGGAATGTTTCTAAAATCAGTCAGTGTTGAGAAGGAACACATTAAAAATGCCTGCCACATGCTTAAGTTTAGTGATGAATTGACTCCCGCAATTTCTGTCTCAGCCAAAGAAATGGAAATGTGCGAGTTCATCTCTGAATAAGGACAACCCAGGACAGTGTCTCAGCTAAGCTTATTTTAAACAAAAATGGTAGAAGTATATTAGCTGATCGCCTTTTATGTGGGTTTTCTGTGTTCTGGGTCCTTTAAAGAGTCATGCTCATGTAAAAAAAAAAAAAGCTTTCAGAGCACGTGCAGCTGAAATTTTCTACTAATCTGAATCAAGATTAAAAAGAAATGAAAGAAATGATGGACTCTTTATATGAAGAGGTTTAGTGTTATCAACTTGATGACAGACTGATGCACAGGGTTTCAGCTGCAGTGCCGGGACGTAGTGCCTGGCCCACAGATTTCAGAAGCTGTAAGAGATCTCTCTGAAGGACAACAAAGAAATGGGAAAGAAGGGGATTTGCTTCTGCTGAAATGAATGCAAATAGCATCTCCATCCTTTTCATTCACAGCAATCTGCCACCTTTTCGCTTCTGTTTCACACAAAACATAGGAGATAATAGGGAAATAGTAATGGTATAAGTGGACAGAGTCTGACCATTAAAATGTTTACCATTCCAGCATGATGTCTGCGGATGCAATAAAATTGAAACTGGAAAGGTGTTAGAATTGCTGCCGGTTTCTATTCATTTGAATGGCAGCAACCCAGAACTCTGTTTTATGGTTTCATGTAGAGGGTCAATCCATTATCTTTTTTTCTTCCTGGGATCAAATAGCATTTTTGTGAGGATTAGGTCTCTGTGGCATGCTGAAGTGGAACCAATGTGCAGAGGTTTGAATGTTGAACCTATTTCAAAATTGAACTGCTTTACAAACAGTGAGTTGACTTAGAAATTGAACTTTAAAATATTAAATGGATTTTTAAAAGTTCAAAACATGGAGATCCTCCTTAAAAAATGATTATGTATAAACCCATCTACCATCCAGAAAAATTGCAAACATACATATTGTGAGCACCAGAACAAACCGAAATAGCTAAACATTAAGCATGTTTTTTCCCCCATTTTCCGTCTGTATGATGAAAAATGTATAATGTACAGAAATCTAAGGATGCTGTGGACTTTTTTGAAAAGAAAGAGGTATACAAGTCAAAAAAATGTTACACAAAGTACGTATACATTCTGCTTATCAATGGCAAAGACTTGAAGCAAGACTTAAAAGATGTATTATGTATAGCCACTAAAAGAAGTACTGCAAAAATATACATACCTTTTAAGGTAAGGATGCATTTTGTTTATTTGAAGAGAAGAATTTCTTCATTAGGCTTACGGCAATTATGAATATAATCAAAGAAACAATAGCATGCAGTAAAGCAGTGTTTATTTATTCACTTCAGATTTAGAAAAGAACACAAATGCTTATTTACTACTCTATAATTTAAAGTCTTCACAAGAAGGAAACAGAGCAACCCCGAAAACAAATACTTAAACTCTGCAGTAGACAATCAATAAAGAAGTCAAAATAAAACAAGAGTAAACTGACTACAAAATATTATTTTAATTTTTGTTTTTAACCTACCTGTTCTAATTCCTGTTCTGGCAGCTTTTCCAAGCAGCAAAATTTGGATGTGAACAGACATTTCCAAACAGAAATCAAAAGGACTGCACAGGTCTACTCCCAGAGTAAACTCACAACGTTGGAACCTTAACATAATCAAGTATCAAGTGATAACTAGGTGATTAAGTATCGAGCACTGATTGATTTTTAAGACCCCTCAGACTGAATGGATCTTCTTCACCACCTGACACAAACAGCAAGGCTTTTTAAGTCAATGTCCAACACAATCCACAGTTTGAGAGACGTTTTCCATAGCACAGCTAAGCTATAGCTTAAAAGATGCTTTGTAAGAACAGGTCTATTGATGCCGAGGCTTTTTGTGTGTGGTTTTGTTTGTGTTTTCCAGTAAGAGGGAATACAAAGACCAAATGAAATACAGTCTATTTAGAAAAGGTTGTTCTGAGCACTGTTAGCTTGTGAAAAATATATGTGCGGAGTGGTCTTCATCGTACGTCAACAGAGAATGTGATGAAGACGACAGAAAACGGTGCAAAGTCTATACAGATTATTATAAATTGCTGTATGAGAAAATGTGAGACCAGGAACAGGAAAAACGTTCTTTTTAAAAAACTCAGTTTCAATATTTATAAATTTGTTTTTCTTTAAACTTCAATTCCCAAATTTATACATCTTAGCTCTCAAATTAGGGCTGCATTTTCTCTTGTACACTGGTATCTTTAAACCAGGAATAAGTATGTTAATATTTCTGGCACAGAAACTTGCAAGACAACTGCAGATGGTAAAAACACTCCCATGAGCCCTAAATGATGGAGCATTTTCTCTTCAGGAACTCACCAACAAGTAAGAGAAAAGAAAATTGCTAGAAATGAATTAAGAAGCCAATATTCTCTTTGAGGCCCCAATAACACAATAAATAACTATGGTACTCTTCTCAAGTGTTCTTGCACCTTTAAAAAATGTAACTTGAGTACTGGTAGTTACAGCATCGGTATTATCCTCATCGCGTGCTGCTGGTGCGCATGAGACTGAAAGCGTTCCATGTTTACATCACTAGCACGGCCCCAAAAGCTAGCTTTAGAGCACAGAAGACTTGTTTAAAAATACCACTTTCAGAGCTGGCAAAAATTCGTTTAACCCACATTCGATCAATTCAGGCAAAGCTCTTCCAGCATGATTTTGAATCTCATATATGCAATACAGAGCAAGCTCAGAACAACAGAAATACTCAGTAAAAGGTCACATCCTGCAGTTGGGTAAAACAGCAAACAAGAAAATATAGTGTGTGCCTATGCATTAGATGACAAGCTTTGTCTTGGACAACCACCCAAAACCAGAGGTCAGATATAACCAATGTACACATTTAGAAGCTGGCTTTTTGCTGTCATGATGAACATAATCTAATTTTTCCACCCAAGAACAAAGATACTTTTTGTACTCAATAATGTACAGACTATAGCCAAAAGATAAAACGATAGATCTTCATATTGTTTTCAAATTTGCTCATGAGATGTGACACGGTTTTATTAACATGTCATTCCTTTTCATTAATGTGTGCAATTTATTAAAGCCAAGTTACAGCAGCACTCGGACAAAGTTTAATATCCTCAGAAGAAATAAAATCAGAAAACAAAAAACTTTTCTTTATACACAGAAAGCAGGCTAACTCAGAAGAATGACCATGAATGTTAGGTATTTTCCTCCCTATATTTAAAGGTATATTGAATGCTACATGCACTGTCCATTTGTGCAAACGAGTATTCTTCAAGAATAAATGAGACATACCAGTGTATGAAGGCTGAGCTGCTTGTTGTGCTGCTAAGACATCTCTATTCATCTAATGAAGTTTGTTTTCTAAGAAGAAAAACACTGAAGTATGTAACTCAGCAGGGCAAGTTCACTGCTCTTCTATGTTTAATAAAGATAAATTTTGAACATCTGGGACAATTTCTTTGACCAATTTTTTGATCATCAGTACCTAACAGAGGAATTACAATTTTTTTAATTGGGCACCAACTCAGCAGGCTATCAAGCTGTGTCTTTTAGGAACCATATCATTAACTAGATCAGAACACATCAGGAAAAAATATAACCAACCTGTCATCATTATCAACAAAAACATATTTTTTGAAGAATTTTAAAGAAATGCTGTTGGCATTGCCAGGGAGATTAATCCAACCTAGTATCTCATCTCAACAACAGACCTTCATCACACGTTCATACACCCAATCAGTGAAACACTGGAGAGAATACTTGCATGTTTTTGTTTTGCTTAACTCAAACTTCGGAAGTATAAAACTAAGAGGAAGATAGCAGGTACCCACATTATAATCCCTGGGCAAATTACGGTTGACCACTGGTAGTATATCCTTATTTTTGATGAACAAAAAGAGTGTATCATGGTGAACCAACTCAAATAATAAGGAATCTTTGCTAACTGTTAAGCTTTTCAAAATGTTTCTTTCCCTAGAAGGGAAAAATGTTTTACTGATACTATTTTACATTAACTTTCTAGTCTTCATACCTTCAATTTTCACTTAACATCTTTTTTAATTTTTTTTTTTTTTTTACTCTATGCATCATGAAACGTATCACAAGCTAAACAGACACAAAGGAATTGCAGTGTAAACGGTGCTTTGAACACCTCTTAAAGTAACTGTTAATTTACTGATGATACCCTGCTCCTGCAGGGTTCAGGACACAATTACACTTGACTGTGCACTCCATAGGTGGGCCAAACTCCTACCAAAATTTGCTTGAGATCAGTCTCCTAAATAGAACTGACTTACTGCTGATAAAAGACATGAGGAGAATGAAGTGTGAGCTTTATCTGTTCAGTGTTCCTAGAAGAAAGAAAAAAATATGACCATTTTCTGTACTTGGAATAGATGAATGAACACCACAAAGAAAAAGAAAACCTAGATAAGGAGAAAACAGTGTCAGTAAAGAACAAATTTAATAATGCTCAGATCATAGCTTTTAAAATAGAGATCATAAGGTGATTATTAACCTTCTGATAACTGAGGTTCTGAAAATTATATCCAGTAGGAGTAGTGAAGACAAGAAACACAACATGTTGGAAAGCTGAGCCTAACACACTGGTTTGGGAGAATGCACAATGTGTTTGCATAGGATAACAGAAGACTGGACTCAAAAGCCCTACTTAAGTGCTTAAAAGCAGGTCTGAAAAGGAGAACTCTGATCATTATTGGCTTTGTAGACATCCAATGAATAGGAAAGCTTGCACCACATCTTAGTAAATAAATAAATAGATGGATAAGTATAGCTATGTGGCTAAATCCCTTTCTGCTTTAAGTACTGCATCCCCAAGGTCCAGTTTGCAAACATCTATGAGAAGAACAGGTCATCTCAGCAATCTGTATATTTTAAGAACAAGACCAAAGCACAAAACAAAATGAATGCAGTGAGAATGAACTGTACATCAGCGACAGTTCTACAGGAGAGTACGTCTTGAGTATGGTACTTAGAGTCACATTACAAATATCCCTATAAACTGGAAGGCAATAAGGAAAATGATATAAACAATCCTAAACATTCCACTGCAATATAAACTTGCTAACGTTGAAAGTTAAAACTGCAATCACAAACTGTTCAGGGAATAAAAGAAAAAGCTTATAGTAACCAAGTGGCTAATTCTTTACACTAGATCCTTCATAATATCAGGGTCTCCTCCTCCATGTTGCAATATCCTGCTGTTAGAAAGAAAAAGAAAAAAAACTGAGGGCTTTCCTGGGCAAGCAATGAAAATCAAAATGATCTTCATGCACGATGTCTTCAACACCCCACCGGAAAGTACCATTCTCATCTGCTCTAAAGAGCATTATGGCACAGCCTGTCCCAAGCAGACGTCACACCTTCCCTCATCACACATACCCTCCTCTGGAAAAGTGCAAAGGAAAGGCAGGGAGAGTACAATGCTGTGGCTTCTGTGAGAAGCAACTGAAAATGCCATCAAGCTTGACAAACATTTGGCAAATATGAAGCAAAGTGTTTCAATCTGGACATCCTTCTCTATTTGCCAAGCAGTCGGGAAAACATCATCCAGTACTCAACTGCAGTTAAGCTACTGATAAATGATATCTAGTTCCTTTCAACCATTTTTCTCCTCTATGACATTTAGGTCTTCTCACTCCTCACTCACACGTCATATCGGATGAAGATCGTTACAGCCTTCCAATATTTTGCATCTCTCCCACTGAAAGGTTTGCCTTCCCATGGGCAAAAGTTACATATACAAAGGGCAGTTACACCATTACACAATCTGGTTCTGGATCATGGAACAACAAACTGGATTTCTGTAATCACATCTTAAGAAGATAAACCTTATCATAAAGAGAATATAATCTTGGCTCCCATTAAAGAAAAGAAATGTGAAAGGACATCATACAAGCTAGAGCTGAGATAACAGAGTTATCTTCCAGCTGTAATTCTCCGAAGCACGACGCCCGCTGGTAAACAACCATCATCAATCAGGATACCAGGAATTCTGGCCTGACGTATTCTAACAGAAAAGAAATCCAATGAAAAGCGGACAGCCGTGCTGACCCAAAGCCTTCCAGACGTGAGTCAGACTGAATGCATTCCTACCCTATCCCATGCGAGGTACAAAAGAAAACTCTCCCAGTTCGGAGAAGCAGGTAACCTGGAATTATAACAAATGTGAAACACTGGTTTTCAATCAACTGTAATTGGCATCACTTAGGCAAGTACAGGTCTATAGACCACATTACAACTTGGAACTGTATATTCTTGCTTGTCTTTTTCTTTTTTTTTTTTTTTTGTGTGAGACTGAAATTGCTCTCCAGACATCAGGCTGCACTGTAATTTTTACTTCATAAGAAATTTACAGTTTCATATCTTTCCTAATGGGATTACCTGAATCATTTACATTTCAGGAAATAACTTGAGTATCAATCACTCTGACTCACAAGTAAGAGCACACAGAAAGGATCAAGACGAATCTGAAAGTTGTTTTATTATTAGGAGTTCATTTTTAAAGATCTTGACATTTATTTGCTTGAAATCAGAGGCAGTTTGAGAGACCAGTTTGCTGTGCAAAGTTTCATTTTTATTACCTAGAAATAGACCTAGAAATAATTCTTCTGTTAGAATCCTGTTTCTGTACATTTCCTTAGCACTAGTTAATTTTATTAAAGTCTTCCACAGAGGTGCATGCACATGGCTGTGATTTTAATTGTACTAGCTTTCAGATTTCAAATGACTGTTTTCTCCATGAAAGCTGACACACTGATACACCGTAGACAAAAATTGTTTTTTGTCCCCATCTCACTTATACACAGCATCACAGCTTGTCAGAGACTACCTCTAAGAAGAAGAAGATGCTTGAATATGACAGCACTTTCAACCCACATTTTGCAAGTAATAGAAGAGGAGAGAGCAGATAAATTAGGCAGATAGGAGCATACACCCACTGTTATAGGCAGAATTCTTCAGCAGTTACTTTCAAAGGAGGTAAATATGAGAGAGATTTATATCAGAGAAAAAAAGACAAGGTTCTTTGCGCGTGCCATGTTTGAATAAAGTTGGGCAGGAGGATTTATTCCATTTACACTTACTTCTTGTTTTCCATCTTACCCAATCAGGACTTCCCTTTTTAGGTACAAAAATGGTATGCAATCTGGCTAGAAGTCCTAAAACTTTACTACAGCTGTATTTCTGTGCAGCCTTCTAATATCTCTTGATGATGGTTCACAATTACGTATCAGAAAGAAAAGGAAATCTATTTCTTTGGTATTACCTTAACCTTAATTTTCATAACTTAACCTCATACTTTTTTTTTTTTTTTTTTGGACAAATATAGACCTAGATTTAATAACCAATAAGATCTGGTTAAAAGTGATGGTGGCTATATTTCTGCTAAAAGACTAGAAATTGGAAGTATAGAATAGCATCAAATGAGAAAAATTAACTGATTTTGGAACAAAAAGCACTGCCAATAAAGTGACTGACAAATATTGAGCTAAGAAGTGAGCTTTAAATTTCATTTCATGATAAAATAGTTTTAATGTAAAACTAAAATGTTTTAAGAGCGTAATTTGTTGTTTGTAGACGTTCTTCCAAAATAATCACTCGCATATTATATAGAATCAATCATTAATACATGTGCTTATGCATTGTGTTTACCTATTCAAAATGCTTTGCCTGCCTGTACTGTGATATACAACCCTCATGTTCATCCCCATCAATCCCTCGAACAGAATATTGTCCTGTTGAAAGAACTGTAAAAGGTTTGACCGAGGATTTCTTTGAACTTTGGGGTGATTACAAGTTAGACCTGAGTTTTATTTAAAAGAAGCCAAAGTACGTGAAGGAGATCAGTGGGTGGAGAATGCAAAGAAAAAAGAAAGTAAAGAGAAAAAGAAAAGTAAAAAAAAAACCAGAAAAAGTTAAAAAAGAAAAGGAGAAAATAAAATGGAATACCACTGAAAGTACAAAACAACAGAAAGGGAGAAGATGTTTCTGATAGAATAAATGTAATAACCTAGAACTCTGATTATCAGAGTAAAGAATTAACAGAGCAGTACACAGCAGAAGAGACTTGATACAATCTTCTAGAAATAAATTCTTTGTTCCCTCCCTCTCACCACCAGAAAAAGAGCTTAATTCAGAATGGCTGGATGTAAGTCAAAAAAGCAGTACTACAGTTCAGTGATCCTCAAAGACAATTTCAATGTATGAAATGTGTAAAGTAAATTATCTAATGGGAGATTTATATTAGCATTTGCCTTTACAAGCACATAACACATATCCCGTATAAAAGCAGTTTTACTAAACTTATTCCTATCATTTCTAATTTAAGGTTGGATTATGTAGGACAACTGAGAACTAGACTTCAGGTATAAAAGAATTCAGATCTGTTGCTATCAGGATAAAATCCCCTGTGCACCAAATAACTTATTGAGATCTATCATTCAGTAATATCACAGACCTTCACATTTATTGAGATTTTATTAAGTCAAAGAACGAGAGAAAGCATAATAATAATAAAACAAAACACTTGGGATGTTTACATTTCAAACCCTAGAACCAAGGAGTAAGAGGAAAATTAATTAAAGTTTGCTCCCTTTAAAAAGATCAGTTTACAGTATTAATTTTATAGATGCATCATATCATAAGATGTAGGTGTATGTTGACAAGTGATAATTTTGTGAAGCTAACTGGGTAGGCATATTAATTTTTTTTGGATGCCTCCGAATGGGACAGATACAAATGTGAAAGATCATAATTTATGTAGCTGCTTGTACCATTTATCACCTCAAACTAATTTATCAAAATGGCTCAGAAATGTTTTGCTCTCCTGCTCTATCTCTACTTTCTCTATTATTTCGATCTTCTTGAAAAGGAGGGCTTTCTAAGCAAAAAAATGTGAGCAAAAAACTATCACTAAAACATCTGTAAATACTGATTGTTGCATTGATTGGCTATCTCTGATTTTATTTTTTTTTCTTTCATGTTGAGATTTTTGCCAATTCCTCACTTCTGCCAAGTGAGGTATTCCTGAGCTGCAACCACTACAACTTTGTCTTTTCTTCTGATAAATATGCACAGAGAGTTCTGAGTCCTGTGAACTTTTTTATTATTAAGTTTGTCAATTGTCAGCATTTGTATTTCATTCCAATGATGAATGGAGGCATTAGATTTCAGCATTAAAATGTAGTTAGGATTGTAATGAGCATCATTAGGAAGCATAATGGGAATGAGCACAGGATTTCATTTTAGGATTTTTTTTTTTTTTAGTTTATTTGCTTTTATTTATTTATATTCCTTCCCTTCTAATAGGCAGGTGAAAGCTCTACAGTGCTTATTTATGTCTTTAAAACAGACAGCCATATCTTCTTATCCAAGACACTTGACTCTTTTAAATCATGTCTTGTTTTTTGAAGTCGGAGCTAGAAAGTCCTTGTAAAAGCATCATCACAATCCATTCTAACACACATACTTTGATTCTCAATTCTGCCTTGTAGCTCAACTTCATGTCCTTACTGAATATAAATTTGTAAATGAATATAAGCCATCCTTACACATAAATCTGAATAGATTCCATTATTTTTACAGAAATGAATAGCTTAGTACTCTGAGGTTAGCCCTACAGAAAGAATCGCAAAATGAAAGATAATCCGTATTCCAGTTGAGTGACGGGCACACACTTATTTTCAAGAGTTTGCAAAGTATTCGCCACACCCCAGGTGAGGCTGCTGTACAACACTACAGTAGCTCTAAACACTGATGCCTCAGGGAACCCGGCTGTATTTGTGAATGTGCGAATTTGTTCTTTGTTGGTTAAATACAGATTAAAAACTGCGGTCTGCAGTTTGGTTTGAATCTGTATTAATTTCTTGCCCAGGTATTTTCATTTCAACCAAGACATACTTTTAGAATGATAAATTGTTTCTGCAATAAGGCTCCACTCAAAGTGCTTAGTTTTCCAACTTCTTTGTGCAGACTGTAGTCAAAGTCAGCTAAACACATCCTTCTGTGCTTTGTCATTTAAAAGAAAGAAATAACACCGAAGGTGAGAAAAGCAAAACAAACAGATCATTACTGATCAGCAGGTAAGCCAATGCACCTTGCAGCTTCTAAAGCACTGTACATCGGGTGTGCTACACTGATGAAGATCACTAGCTATGTAATCCCAGCTGCCTAGGAAATTGAAACCTTGCAAAAGGCAAGGCTGGAATGCAAAGAATCCTGGAAGGGACTTCACACTGAATGTAGACAACATCCACATCAGGGGTGGTTTTTGTACTTAGGATGTAAATGGAAAAAAAGAAATCAGTGCCTGCCTAAGCACTAAATGAAAGATATATATTGCTGGAAATACCTTCTCTATATATGCCCTACATACACTTTGTCTGTACAGCAGTATCTCTGTGAAGGGTATTAACCTGATTTTAAGGCCTGAAACTTGACAAAGCATCAAGAACGGAGAACAGACTGAAGCCTGTAATTATACTATGGGGTTTGCGTCATCATGAACATCTTTCCGCAACTGGGTCCTGACATGGAGTAGTCAGAAAATAACTAGAGGAAAAGCAAAGGGAAAAGAAGAACAGTTAAAACTGGTAAGTCTGTTGCCAGAAACTGCGTTAGATAAACACAGTTCTGCTTTGTTGGCTTTTTCACGTATCCCATCATTACTTGTTTATCTACCGGTACACTTCCTTCTAACCTTCTGTCCCAACTCATACCAATGTTTCGCTTTACTAAGGCTCACATGCTAGCAACACGTTCACACAAATAGAGCTGCAATTCGAACATGGAAAAAATAAAAAGAACCAATTGTGAAACGAACAAAGGGCAGGACCTGGCACGTTACCAGGCAGAAGGACGCTGGCCCCCCACCTCCTTGCTCTGAGCATCCGTAGCAGCAGCAGGAGCTACCAGAGTGTGGCTCCCGAGTCTCCCGCCTGGCACAGAACCATTCCCCATTTCGCAAGGACAGCTTTCTGGCTTCAACTGCAATGGCACAATGGGGGGGGTTGTCCCAAAAGCGATCCTACTGTTTCACTTAGAATCCTGGTCCTTTGGAAATACACAAACTCCCCATTGTCATGCTTGTTGATGACTTTTTAGTACACAAACTGAAGTGGAATGAAATATAGCACGTGAATATCTATTTTCACATTTGTCACAAATAAAATGACTACGATTAGGTCACAGCAAGCAAAATCAGGTCTGTTGGGAACTTTGTTCTCTTTATTTTGCAGAGCTGGTGAAACTGTTCACACTCAGCAGTTGCAAAATCTAAATCATCATGAGATACATGATCTTTGTATGAGTAAACAGCAATTGAGAAACATAATAAAGTGTTTCTAAAATTGGTAATCTGAGGGTAGAAGAGTGATGAATTTGTCTTCTTTAGTAAATGATCCATCATGGCAACATTGTTGAAACAACTTTCTTTACTTACGTGAATTACGCTCCATTTATTTCCGTTTTTGGTTTCATAACAAAGACGGATTACTAAAAATATTGGACTCTGTTCCATATGCATAGCCTAGATTTACCCTTTCAGGCACAGCAAACGTCCCATCGGGAGTATGGGAAGGAAAAAAAGAAACGTTGGTCACGCCTGCTGTGTGCCACGGGGCTGGGGCCTTGATCGTCCCCGTGCTGCAGCTCGCGACGAGCGAGCCAGCCGGGGCGCGGAGGCTCGCCTCTGCCCAGTGGCTTCCTGCGCGGCGCTCGGCGAAGGAGACTCCTATCGCCTTCCTCCCAAGGCTCCCCGGCGCGGCTTCCATGCCGCACGATACGACGGCTTCTCATTGTACGGTCTGGCTCTATGTCAGGTATCGGAAAAGAAGAATCTCGTTTACTTTTACGTTTCTATTTATCTAAATTAAAAAAGTAAAACATTTTTGCTTTGAAGGCAAAGCAATCCGTTCTGAAGGCCGTTTTAAAGAAGCAGACCAACATTCAGCACAGGCGCGTTATATTTTAATACAGAAACTTTTTAGCTCAAAAATATTACTTTGAAAATGGAAAAAATGGTTTGTTAAAAAGCAGTTCTAGGTATCTAAACTCCCTCATCCCTGCACCATCCATTTCCACTGCCAAATGTGTTACTGTACCAATTAGACGTAGGATTTTTTTGAGAAGAGAAGCACGGGGCAAGAAAGGGCAATTTTACTTCACAACTTTTATCTGACCTTATCACTCATTCACCTATCTGGCTGTCCTGAGAATCCATTTTTAATATGGAAATCAACAGCGTGGTTCAACAATAAAAAAAAGTTTTCTATTTCAGATTTAATACAGTTTTAAAGGAGCTTTAGGTGTTATAATTACAATGATTTTGCATGGACTGGGATTCTAACTAGAAGGATTAGAAGAATGCCCCCTCCCGCCCCCAAGAAAAGGAATACTCGTGCACTGTTAAACTACCACATTTGGAAACAGCAGGAGAAAAGTTTTAAACATTGTAAAGTCTCTCTCCACGTTTAAAATTGTGACTGCTGATCGTTAGACTACAGCCGGTATTTGCCTGTCACTGACTGACTTTGGTCTTTATTTTATTTTATAGTTTACCAGCTATGCGCAATTCTATTTTCCAGGAGACTGACCGACACCAGCCCGCTGCACCCACCCCCAGAACGCCTCTCCCTCCTGCGCAGCTCTCCCCACGCCATCCCGCTGCCCGCTCCTGTTACTGCCGTTGCTTAGACTTCCCCGAACACGCACTTTACTGGCATCACCTTTAGGGGATACTAGCCAGAGAAGGAAACGCCCCACTTCTGTTATTGTCACGTGTGTATGCCTCGCACTCATTTACGGGTACGCTGCCAGATGTTGTACCCTGTTTTTTGTTGTATCCTTTTTTTAGGATGTTTTACTTTTACGCATGCATGCATGCGAGTGCTGTATTTGGACGTGAAACAGCCCAACTTTCTTACATAGGCTTTGAGGAGGAATTTTCTTGCTAAACCGAATTTTGGAAAAGACAGTCTCTGGGAAGAAAAAAACGAAAACAAAAACTTGATCACAGTGTGGGGCTTACCCTTTAGTTCTTAGCATGGAAGAAATCCCTACTGAGCAGCCCCACTGAATTAAAGGAGAATACCCCCAGGTTTACAGCTGCTGGATCAAGCCATCACATGCATTGCTGCTGCAGTTGTTTTTTCTGCATAAGGAGATTTTCTTTTCTTTTCCTTTTTCCTTTAGAGCAGCTTAACCCCAAAGTGAAGACAAAACCATTTACTCGCTTGATGCCACCGTGCAAATCTGTGCTGCTATGGAAATGAATTTGAAACCACAAATTTTGCACTGCAACTTCACTGTAGGGATCAGGAATGAAAGGGAGACTTGGTTGACAACAAGCAAGCTTTTAATCTCTCCCGTAATTATCAAGTGTGGCAAGACAAATTATGAAGAACAAATGAAGGGTGAATATTTTAATTATTTTAAGTCTGCCATGTTTCAGAGTCTCTTATGCTCCCTTAAATCTATCACTACTGTTTATTTACTAAGCATATACATGCACAATCTATATACTGCACAAGAAAGCTCAGGTCTTATTCATTCTTACAGGTGACAATTATGGATTACAAAGGTCACAAAGAGAACTCCAGCTTCACCACTTTGTCTTGTTATTTGCATTCTAGGGAAATATCCTCATTGGTCGAAGTGGAGAAAGGACAGAAATCCTACATAAATTAAAGATTCGGGGGAGAATCATTTATCATAGGAAAAAGATCATGCTTTAGCTGCAGATCAAAATTACTAGCCACTACTATTTATATGAGTGTATTTTTTTTCTGCCCCCCCCAAAACAAAATGAAATAAAAACAATAAAATCAAATCCCCACACCTTTGCTTAAGGACATGAAATAACATTTTTGCTGCAGACAATAATTTTCAAAGTATAGGTAAATGTCAGATTAGGCTATTCATTACAGGAAAAACACAAACTCATCTCATTTCTCACCCTTAGCAAGTCCTAACAGCTAGAGGGAATGCCCTCCAAATACAGGTAATTATACTAAGCAATTTTTAGTAGCGGTACACAGGGAGAAGGACAGCATATACAAGTGGGGAAAAAACAGGCAATGGCAAGTGCATAATACGGTATTATGCTGCCTGTATTATTAATAAAATCAGCAGCATAAGAGGAAGTTGGCAGTGGCTTGTCTGTGCTTAAGGACAGCTGCAAAATGGTCGGTCTGGGCAAGAGTCAACTCATTTTTCTGGGCATGACGACACGGGGTAACTACGCCACTAATTCTGGTTATATCTTTTAGGTATTCCCAGCATGCATGTAATAACTAAATTATCCTTAATAGTTAAAAAAAATTCAAAATTCAACAATCAACTTCAGCACACAGACCCAAAAACGTGTAAACAAAAAATCTAATCCCCAAGGGAAGATGAACAACGAATGATTTCTGACAGCTGAAATTAAAAAAAAATTAATTAAAAAAAGAAACCTCTTGGTGCCATTTTACGGACATACAATTCTCCTTCCTTGGCTTATAAGCATAAGACCAATTCTGCTTCGGTGATGATTATAACCTGTCCAGCTTTAGTTACAAGTTATAGGAAGAAGAGAAGACCAATGGACCTGATGGACAAGAAATTGTTTCTTAAAGACACTTAATGGCCTTCATCTAGAAGTGCATGCAGCTTCTTCATTAAAGTTTTCATCAATTATATCTGCAACGTTTCCTATTTCAGTCTTTTGACCCAGTTCAAGTCTCAGAAATCGGCTTTAGATGAGAAAACAGACAATTCTTCTCTATGTTACAGACCTGTTTACCAACCACATTATTAACCATATAAGGGTTCAAAACACAAATTCTACAACAGGAGTACACAAGACAGCTTTTAATGATCCTATATCTGAATTGCTTTTTTAAAATCTTTAAATATACATCATTACCAGTAGTCATTGAAAACTACAGACTTGGGATCTGATTTGCTCAAGCACCCCAGTGATAGCTCCTGCATCCATTGCAGGAGGCACCACCAGGCTGTAGGTCCTCATCATACAGGTGTCATTTCTTACTCTAGGGGTGTGCATTGAATTTTCATAATGCATATCAGGTTGCGTTTTAAGGTCTAGTCTGGATTTCTCTTTATTCCTTCCTTGTTTTATAACTGCTTCCTTCTTTACTTATCTTCACTTCTAATAACCTGCGTACACCTGTGCTGTGTAAATAAATATAATGGCAATAAGAGAACTGATTTTTAAGCTGAAATCTAAAATAACTACGTTAATTCAAGTTACGACGCAGTTACATACGTGCGAGTCTAACATCGCTTCATCCCCAAACTAAGGCTTAAAAATTCAGTCATTTACAGTGGACATTAATTGAAGATAAATCAGAGATACACAATGACAAATTAGAAAAAAACAACCACCGTGTGCACACTAATACAAAATCTGGCTTAGAGAGGTGAGAAAGACAAAAGGAATCTCCTTCCTATATGCTGTTTGGAAGAAAAAGTAGGAATCTGAAGTTCCCAGTTAATTATAAAATGTTCACTACCTGCTTTGCAGGAGCACAGTAAACACAATTAGTTCTGAGCATGATATGTGAGATAAAAAAGCAGAACTGACAATAGTATAAAACGGAGCCTTTGCCTGCCTTCTTCCAGTGACAGCACCAAGCACCCTGATGTCAGCTCTACGCAGAGAAATCATGTCAGCTGCATCCTCTGATGACCACTATTTCCCCAACCAAGAGACATTCCAATTTCTTCCTGTACTAAACTTTAGCCTCCCAAAGCTACAGCTGCCAAATTACAGGCTCCCTTCCACATTATGAATCTGTTCCCTTAGGAAAGATGGTATTTTCTTATTTCACTTTTGACCTTTTCCTGTTACTGGTAAGAGAGGATGATAATTGACCCTATTGTGGAAGAAGAGAGGTTGGTAGGAAATGGAAGCGTTATGGAATACATAAAAATTACTTCTCTATAATCCCTATTCCATTTTTTTTTTTAAAGAAAAAAATAAATTCTTTTCATCCAAACCCACTAAACACAAAGCAAATAAAAATGTTCTTTTTCCTTTAACTAAAAACCGTAGCTCTTATTTACTCTGCTACTCTATGCTAGGGATTGCAATGCAATAACAGAAGTCAGTGTGTCTACAAATTTACTGTTTTGAAATACTTTTCTCCACATACGAATCAGTCGGAGCTCGGCGTTCTTTCTTCCAGCAGGGTGTCCTCGCTAGCACTGAGTTTATTTGTGCGGAAGGTCAGATGTCAATTATTGTGTGACTGAAACAAAAGGTTCTTGAATTCCTGTCTGACGTGGATTTACTCCTAGAACCCATAGCTCCACCGGATCTCCTGGCAAAGGGCAAGCAGATGAAAAGGGAAATGTTTAAATGTTTAACTGCTTCTGTTGTAGAGTTCATGCATAATTTATTTTGAGCTTCTTTAAACATCAATGTTGCCTTTTTTTTTCCGCAACTCTGTGACGGGCCCTGTTCTGAACTACCTGTATCTCACCGCTTTTCACTCCACAACATGGATGTGTGTTCCTGTCAATCAAATGCCCCTTGGGTATGTGCCAGGCAATGGTAATTGATCTGAATGAAGCCATTCCTTATTTATCCCAGTGAAAGTAAGCAACAAAGAAAACATGCTCGGTAGTGTGCATTTCTCATACATTCCAGCTCACCGCACAGTGGAAAGTAAGTATTTCTTGACTGTTAACTGCTATTTAAGACTGGAAATTGTGACTTTTCAAGTCGTAAGTGTGAAAAAGCTTTCACTTTAAGGGTACTCGTGTGCATAAGCTTTGGCATAAAATATTTTGTTTTGTAAGCAGAAGTTAAAATTACCCCAGTTTGAAGCAAAAGCCATTATGGATTGAATTAATGTTTAATTCCAGCATTTGACTGAAGTAGCTGGCTAAAAGAATACTAGTGGGGTAGATCACATATTTTAACACCATACTGAAGGCACTGTGGTCCTTTTTAGATTGATCTGAAAGAGCAAACTGGAACGTGATGTTCTGCTTCCCACCGGCTTTCCATCCAGGTAAGTGTTCAGCACGCAGCCTTTAGGCTGTGCCGCGGTACCGATCCATCCCAAACCCTAACCCACCAGGTTCAGAGACGAGCTCCAGCCACGCTGGTGCCATGCTCGGAGGCCAGCCGCGAGGGCTCGGACACCGACGTGACCTGCTTCATACATCCACCTCCAAGCTACATTCAGGCATAAGCTCTTGATTTCCCCGTACAACACACAGGTCTGTGCCAAGATAGGCCATAAAAGTACCCATGTGCTTAACAAGATTCCATATTAGAGGGTGCTTAGTTGGATCAATCCAAACAAACATAATTCTCACGTAAATTATGACTGCTACTTATTTCTCATCCACACAAAGCATACAAATTGAGAATAAGACTCTTTTAAGGACTTATTTTACTAATGAAATAACCCACTTTAAGTGAGAGGACTCAAACATTTTATACCCTTTCAGTTTTGCACTGTTACAAACAAAAAGCAAATGCTAGTTTATTGCACTCCACCGGATCTAAACCTACAAGCTAGGTTCTGGACATAAAAGGCTGCTGAAATGGAATTTAAATGAAAAAATTCTCCTGTTTCAGAAAGTCAGTTTTGGAAATAGGGAGAGCTGTTAAATTTGTTTGCTTTCTTTCCCAGCTTAGAATATTATATTATAACCATATATTAAAAGGTGGTATTTCTTTGTTCCAGAGAGGCTATAAAACAGTGTTATACAGTGACTATCAATCTGAACTTTAGAAACAGAATTCTGCTGTTTCAGCTCTTTTCTGCTTATGTCATTAGCTGAAAATAAATCCCCAAGGCTTACTTACACTTTAAAGATTTTTTTTTAGTGCTTAAAACAAACATTTTCAAAAAGTGGATGCAAAGGTAATCAACAAACTTGAATTCCTTTTGCTTATGCTTAACTCAACGAAAACATTCTTCCTAGAGCGTTCAGTGAACAGAACTGCTTTACACAGCACGACTCTCAGAGCCTTCCATGGGACACAGTCATCTTACGCAGATAAGCGTGGCAGTGTTTTTTCACCTGACCACATACGAGCTGACAGTCCAAGAGCTAAAGAACACCTGAATCATGGAAATCGGCACGTTTGACTTTTCTGTACCCATACGCATCCACTCTGGTAAGTCAGAACTCTCACATTTATTAGGCTACTCGGTTTAGGAAAGCATTTGGACGATCACAATAAGGGTATCCAAATAATCCCGCTTCATCTCAGGTAAGAACTTCTGATGTTACCACATGTGATAAGCTAATGTATTCTTTAGAAAACAAAAGAACACAACACTAAAGAATATAAATTAGGATGTATTCATATGGGATTCTGAGGTAAACCTAAGTTTATCACAAACACAGCGTGGTACTGAGCCCACACTAGAAAACACTGATGAGAGAGAACATATTAGGGTAGTCTAATTGATTTGGTCTGCTTGGAGGTCAGGCAACCTTGGATCAGTTTCTGATTCACTCAGCAGAGACAGAGGCTGCAGAACACCGTAATAACAGCTTCTGCACTAAGTCCATCGTTTCTGTTTGAGCCAGATGCAGAACATGTGAAAATATGCAGTCTTCATGCAAAGACTACAAAAGATACGATTTATTTCATTGCTGACATTCCCATCTTAAATGTAAGGTTTTATTTTAGACTATTTTTTGTGTCACTATCAGAAAAAGAGAAGCTACTTCATTTTCAGTTTTCTTAAGTCTTTCTTTGTTCCTCTGCATTTAGTGCAAGGCACCTTAAAACCATTAACTTGCTGTAGACTTGGATCCTAGTTTAGCTTCTGGAAACATCTTGTCATGCCCAAAGATCAATATTTTTCAATGAGCTCAATGGTCCAAATCATGTCTTATAGCAAAAGCAACTATTTGGCTTTTTTTCCCCCCTTTTAATGCGTAACAGCCTGTGGTTATTAATAAAGCATTTGTTCTCTCTCTAGAAGTTTCTTTTTCCTCTTCTTCATTTGGACTGTACATGCATAAGGGTTGCACAGACATATGGATTGCATACTAAGAAGAGTATTACTAGAAACTATTGTTCAATACTTTTTCTATATTGCATACAAGCAGCAATTGTCATTTATCTTGCTCAATATGTTTGCACTTATTGAAGAGGATGGAAGACGTGCTGAAACTCTAGACCTTCTCGCTGTGTGCCCACATAGAGCACTTCGAAGCTTGTAGGTGGGAAAAAGATTAAATAAAAGAAATAAGGAGGAAAGAAAACATGCCCACTTCCCTCCATTGAGAGTTGGGAGCTGGTGAGGGTCAACACTTCATGTAACAGAGCCTCTCCCTTCCTTACCTTCATTCATCTTGATATCCCCCTTTCAAGAGGTTTCATCTCATTATCCAAATAAAAAAATGAAAAAGCCCTTCTTACCCCTGTTTTTCCAATTTGAAGAAGGGAATTGAACAATCTTCCTATTATTTCATTATCACATTTTCTCCCTCAAGTACATGAGTAGGAGGAAGCATTAAGTAAAAGGCTGTGAGAAGACAGACGTGTTCAGTTCACCTGCGTGAAGGCTCAGACCCAAAAAGCCAGGGAAGCCCACTGCGACTCCTCTTGACCACACCAACCAACACCACAGCTCTCATGAAGAGCTTCATAAACTTAGAAAAGGCTCTGAAACAGCCTTCCCCAATCTCCCTGACCCTACCAAATTTGCCTTAATGAATGCAGCCCTAGAAGGATACACATACGCAGGCCCTTACTGCTCACCCTCTCATATTCCTACTTGCCTTTAGACTGTGGTCTACATCAGGGAACCAACTCTGGCCTCTTCACTACGTACATCGCTGAGTTTGCTGATCTATAATATTAAAAGCCACAGTCACCAAGTCAGGAAAGAAGAGAATACATCCATTAGAGAAGACTGTTGGAGTCCAGCAGATCCAAGAAACTCCTCATTTTGCTAAGGAAGATGCGGCACATTTCACTTGCAACTTTGAAGTCACATCAGAATTTCTTCTCATTTTATCACATCAAGTCAGAATGAGTTTTTGTCAAGCCAGGGCAGAAGTGTAATCAGGCCAGTATGTGTCAAGTTATGTAAAGAAAAAATGAGTACTAATCAAATACAATGGGAAGCTGGCCTTCAAGGTTTCTTTTTTATTGGAAGCATGCCCCTATGGAGTTGTCTGTAGATGCGGACTCCCTGTGAATAAACTTGAAATCATAGTAACTGACATTGCTAATGACTTGTGATCTAGCTACTAAACATCTAAATTTTTTATTATATATCTAGGGCTTAATTTTTAAACAGAGATACGATTCGTGTGCTTACATTTTGCATGCGAATTTAGGCCCGAATCCAAAGCCTGCAGTCAGCATAAAATTAACAGAAAGATGCCACTTGCTTCCAGTGTGATTTTGAACAGACCATGACTGTGCCTGCTTTTAAGTATTTCCAAGTAGGCAATAACAGCCATCCAAGACAATCTTCTGTATGTACACAACCTGTGTGCACCCATACACACATGGGCAACCGCAGCAAGCATGAATCCAGATTTAAATTAGGACATGGACCCATAAGTTAAAACAAAGAAAGCAGCAGATTCTATTGGAATTTAAAACAAAAGAATTTATCTAAAAACTTTGAAAATATTACTGTATTTCTCTTTGCAACAGCCAAACCACAGTAAGAAATGAGGCACTATTTACGTATTTTATTATCTAAGGAAACGGCTGTGTCCATTTCCACGACATATCTGGTCGAGACATTCAAAGCTGTTCAGGTCACTCTGGCACTTCCACAGTAAGCTCAGGTCACGATTTCAGGCTTTGATACTGATCAGCATTCAAGATCTGTTAGAAATGCCTTTTGTAAAAGAGTGAAAGAAACGAAGGCAAGGCATTGCACAGATCTGGTCTGAAGCTGGCCTTGTTCTTAACAACATACCTTGCTCCTTTCCCATTGTTCCTATTGTCCTCTCCCGCTACTTCCTCTTTTCACCAGTGTTTGACTTGGCATCACCTATCCTCTATGGCTATTTGGTCAGTGAGCTAAAGCATCCTTTAGGGCAAAACAAGTCACACAGAGGGATGAGAAAGAGCACAAAGAGCAGGTAGGCTAACAAAGGTTTCCCCACACACACCGTACTGATCCTTGCTACTAGAAAAATACAGCAAGCTGGCAAAACTGCTACCGCGTTCTGTCCGTGCGTATTGTATCGCTTGCTATAGCTGCCGGCATTAAGAACTTGGTTCTTCCAGGTACTGTAGGTAAACAAAGGCTGTAGGAGACATTCCCAAATGAACTCAACTCGCACATGAAATGTGGGAATTAGCTGAAGATATTTGAGGTGGGACTGATAATTATTGCTGGGATTTTCCAATTCCCCAGAAAGAATGTGAAGACTCCTGAGAACTGACCCCAGTGATCTACTGGGACAAGATGCTCCCTGTAAGACTCGGAAGAAAAACACCGAACTAATGCAGAAATTTCAGCTGAGATCCACTCCCAAATTTCCAGTGTTTTTACCCATTTCTGCTGCTGAATTTCATCTATTACTCCAAACCTAATGGGACCTAGTCCTTTATAATATATCTAAAAGGGAGGAGGACTATCCTGTAGGATGATCAAGTTCTGATACAGAAGAAATATACCGCAGAACTACCACACTTAAACTGGGCAGCTGTGAAATATTTTTCTTCCTCTCAAGAGTTCAGAATAGGAGGGAACGTGAGCCTTTGGTATTTTCCTAAAAAAATAAAACAAAACAAATCCCTTTATGTTTTTAACTCACCTAGTACTTCCTCACCAACATATAACTCAGATTATGCTGTGGTTTTATTTGGTTTTATCATTTCTCTGTTTGCAAAGTAGTTCTTTTAAAGTAAAGCAATTACTGTAACCTGAAGCTCATTCTACAAGGATCATTTCAAAATTATCAGGATGCTTTAGTAGCCAATATTCCTTTCTTCTACATACTACTTGTACATTCAGAAAGATAGGAAATATTTATGCATCTTAATCCCAATTCTCATTTTAGCAGCATTAATCCAAATGTTTGTTTTCATTTTTCTTCCAGTAGAACAATGTGCAATATTTATGGGTTAGGATGGTGGAAAATGCTGGCATTTTAGTAGTTTCGCTCTTAATTGTTGTTTTTCAGGAGCTCGTTTTCACTGTTTGCCATACTACTAACTATAATCAGTTCAAGTCAGTCCTCTAGTGTCAGGTCACCCAAACACTCTTTTCTTATCATTTTCCACAATGACTTAAATTGTCCCAAGACTCTATTAAATGAATGAAGCACTCATTGGTTTCTTTTAGTTCTTCTCAACTGCTTCCTACTTGTCAGCACCGTTTGCAAAGTAAACATTGCTGCTTAAATCTACAAATTATTCCAAATCATGTTGTGATAGTGTGCATTGTATAGAAAAGGTCAAGTTTACAGTTTTATACGTGTGATCTCTAAATATATTTCACAGAATTATTTACATCAAAGATCAGTCACCAAACCACAATTTTCTGGCTGTTGTTCTCCAAGTCTATCTTTAGCAGTCTAAGTGGCCTGTTTTTCAGAAGTACAGGATCAACATTACACGCACTGTCTTTTTAGGAGAGGAAAAATGGAAGCCAGCCAGAACTGCTGCATGTCTGTATCTAGACTAGTGAAAAACAAAGATACAAGCAAAAACTCAAAAGAAATTCACATTTGAACTTACTCATTGCTTGCTTCTTAGCTGGGCTTAATCATGGGTATGAGTGACACTTACTTGTTCTTAAACGTGTTTGATACTGAATTACAATTGGATTGGAAAAGTAATACGCTCGAAATGCAAAGCTGAATGACAGACGCACACTTGGACTGCGCCAGACTCCAAAATCAGAGCCAGAGGCTGCTATGCTGCTCCCTGGGCCATCGCAGAAGGAAGCGGGCTCCTGTGAGCACAGGAGTCACATTTCCTGGGAAGCGCTCGGGCTCTGAAGAGCCAGCAAAGCCCCCCGTGCCTGTCGCTGCTTCTCCGAATGACACCAAGGAGATGGTGGATCCCAGCGCAGCTTCGAGGAATAGCACAACGCCAGGAATGAATGCAAGTTAAAGACCACTCAAACAACAGAAACAATTTTCCTCAAATACCCAAGTTTCCCTTAATCTCCCCCTTTTATCATTCTTCTGGAGTCCTTGACAATTATTTTTGCAGGCAGTTAATATCACGCTCTTTTCTAAATAGCCTTGAGGCAGGACACGAGCTACAGCAAGGAAGGCAATGTAACTTACACACAGGCTTTCTATCCCAAGCCCAAGGCTTAGTACGAGCTTTGTAGCACATCGCACCGCACCTTTGAGGAGCTTTGGAGAAGCAGCCAAGGTTGCCTGCTACTTGAGCACAATCTCCGCGTGCCTAATTAGATGGTTTCCAGAAGAAGCAGAAGTTGACCTTTTGTGAACTTAGACAGGATTTACATGGCAGGGAAAGCAGTAGGTTAGCATTCTAAAACTAGGTAAGTTACAAACATTACAATACCAACAAAAAGCACAATAGCAATTATTTCTAATTTCAGAGTGCAAATATCTAGTAGAGAACGTTGTGCCGAAATCTAACATTAACCTTTCTGTTCATAGTTTTACTTGGTTACAAAAGAGGATAAAAAAAATCTGTTTGAGCCTCCAGACATAATACAGTCCTACACCGTTTATTATTTTTACTGCGTTTCTTTTTATCATAGGAACATCAGCTTTTGTTTGCTAATTTCTTGACTGTCGCCATCAATAAAAATTAGCATTTAGGGCTCTTTGAGACCAATTCTACTTAGTTTTGGAATCAGTGTAAAGGGAGCTGGGGAATATCTAATATAAATTGATGATGCCTTTATTATGCATCTCATTAAAGAGATGCCAAGAGTAAATAACATAATGGTACAATATATGAACAGCTGATTAAAAGGTGAAGGACTAAAAAAAAAACATTAAGGGAAAATGATGAACTTTTTTTGGAAATACCTAATTCATTAGTAAATACAACAAATGGAATACGCCCTTAACACACTTGCCAAGTAAGCACCTAACATTCTTCAAGTACTGAGCATGTCACACTACAGACCTCCTTAAAAAACACAGAGAAATAGCAAAAGTATGCACACACAATATAATTGGGCTAATTGTGCAGCTTTTCAGGACAAGCTTCTAGAAATTAAATCTCTCCTAGAAGTTCCATGCTTTTTTTATTTTTGAATCTGTAAAATAACAGTTGAGCAGAAGTTGTCACGTAAACTTCTGATGGTGAAGTTTTATCAGTCACTACAACAATTTGAACTTATTCGAAAAGGGCATTAGCAGCAGTATAAATCAATAAATTGAAGGAGCTTACCGGAGTAACAAGTATGATATGGTTAACCCTGAAACAGGAATATTAAGATGTATGATCACAAATCAGATAAGAGGTTAACACCACCAGTAAACAGAACAAAACCACTGACAAAGTAACTACATAAATAAAGAGTAAACCAAAGAAATGTCATAAAAATGCTTGGGATTAATGATTTCTTAACTGTTCTGTAAGATCAAAATATGACTATTTATTTCCAGTGGTTTAAGAAACTCGATGGTTTCTTAAGATGTTAAACACAACTGAAAGCTTATCAAAATTAAGAATTTAAGAACTGAACAAGCAACTAGATAAATGAGAGCAGAGGAGATTGCTTATGTTGTTTATTCACCTTGGGTAAACCAGCAAAATCCCCCATTCCAAAATCCCAAACAAGTCAGTCAGACACTCCTGAGCTGTATCTGTTCTGGAATTCTAAAAAAATTGGTTAACATAACATGTATCACGGTCTTCCCGGAGACCTAGTGTCTGCAGAATTGTATGGCTCATTCTTACCTTATTTTGAGTGACTAACTTTTGCCTTCAGGCACAGTTCACAACCACTGCACTCCCTGGCATGCAAAACAAGCTATCCTTCTACCTTTTTTTCCTTTTTCCCTCCACATTTTCTTTAGTTTCTTGGCCCTTTCCCTAGATTATCAGAGGCAGGAACAAAACAGTCATCTTCAACAGAAATCCAGACAAATTTACTTTTCTCTTCAAATACCATTCTCTAGAGCTAGTGCATTTAGAGTAACAAGAGAAGGGCTTGCAACAAACAAGAGTAGTAGGACATGCGAGGACTCCCCCAATCCGCCAAGAGTCTGGGAATTTCCAAAACACAGTAGTAAAGACACTAAGTAAACGGTATGATGGTTTGTAACGCTTACTCTAAGTTCCTCTTTTTCAGTGCACGAGAGCTGCTTCCACAGACAGCAACATCACAGTATGGAAACAGACCTATTTTCTGACAGAGCACACTGGAATATGTCAAAATACAGGAGCATCCACTGGAAGGTGTAAATTCTATTTCCTGTAATTAATCAGCCTGTACACTTCAGGAAACACACACATACAAAAAAAAACCCCACATTTTGAATGCACTCCACAGAGAGATTTAGGCACTACTTTAACCATAAATTATTAGCAGTGTTTTCCTTTCCCAGACCAAATGAATTCTGATTTGTTTTTCTGCACAGCGGAATTGGTGCAACATGGGAGGTAGAAAGGATACCCAAATGTCTACACAGGGAGACACAGTTTTAAATCACTCACAGAGGAAGACATAACAGAAAGGTATTTCTGGAGATAACTGCCTAGCTGTCAGAAGACTGGATGGAGCTATCACCGTCCCTGTCCACCTCTGCTTTTTCTAGATGCACTTGGAAAGAAAAAAGAAAAAAAAAGGTTTTCACTCCACTCTGTGAGCATCCCAAACCCATCTTTTTTTGTAAGCATTTTCCAAGTAAGGACCTTAAAGATAACGACGGGGGGAAGCACTCCCACCGCAGACACCAGAGGAACAGAGCATGCCGAGCAGGGGAGCTACAAGCACATGGAGAGCAAGGAAGTCCAACAGCAAGGCAAGCGGCGAGTTTTACATGCATTCACAGTTAGGCTCACAATTTTTCTCAATTCCACATAATTCCTGCTTTGGATGCCAAAGTCCGTATTGGCTCTTGTTCAAAATAGTTAAAACTATTTTAAGGTAAAGGTGGCTTGCTTATGAAAGCTCTTAAGAAATTTTAAAACTTCTGGTTTTACTCTAAGAATTCACTTCTTCCAGACGCAGGGTTTCTCCCAGTTGCATGAAATCAAGAGGGCAGCTTAACTGAACAGCTCCTCTAGAAAGAAAGTCATTAGTACTCACAGCTCCTGAGCAGCTCCGCTCAGAACTTGCTGGCCTCTGCCCCTTTCCTAGCGGTTAGCTGCCCGCGTTACAAAACCTGCCTTCACACGTGAGCTCAGCAGTGCCAGCTCAGCAGGGACAATAAGCAAGCTTTAACTGGGTCCCCCTGCCAACTATGCTGTAGGATCAAAATCAGTACCTCCAGAGGCCACTCGAGTAATTATATTAAGGGAGATCTCCACACAGGAGATTTGTGTTTCACCTGTGGCACACGATAGATAAGAGTTGCTCGGCAGCTAGTGCATTTCCCATGGCAATTTCAAGTCATGACTCTATTTACTTTAGAAATCGGAACTTCTTCCCAAGTTTACTTCAAACATTAAGATATACTTTGAGATGCTTGTGTATTTCGAAATGATACCTAACAAGAAACAGCATCAGGTGGTATTTTGTACAAACAGATTTTTAGCAGTTCTGTATAATGCAGCATTGCTGCGCAAACGTTTCAGGAATGATGTGCAAGACATACTGCCTTACTTCAGCACTAAAATCCAGGCTCATGAAACCATAGCTTAGAGAGATTACACTTTTAAATCATATTTGTGAAAAGGTAGTAGTATTGCACTCAAAATTATTTCTGAATTCCATTTTTGTTCAAATTAAGCCAATACATTCCTATGATTTTGCAAATACCCATTCATCAAGGTGTAATTCTCCTCTATTAAACATAAAAACAATACCTTCTTACCTCAAACCTGTGCTGTTATCTTACAAACTGGCAAAAATATGGGTCTAACTGATTCTTTTACTTCTATAAAACTGTTGAGCCAACACAGCTGAAACAAATTCTATTCCATCTCCAGTATCATCACAAATACCAACAGCTCCGCACAAGACCTGAGTTCAGCGAGCGTTCTGAAGACATAAACCAAAATGGTTGCACAGCTGCAACACACGACTGATCTCACTAACAGAACCTTTGGCTGCACTGACAATGTGTAAGATGAAAATAAGCCACCCCTGATTCAAATTACAGAGTTCTTGGCAAGTCTGAAAAAAAAAAAAAAAAAACACTCTCACTTCATTTCGTTGTAATCTGGCTATATATATATTCTGAAAATTACTGAAGTAAAAACATGAATTCCACAAGAATTTTGCAGACTCACAGGAGCAGACCTACCATTTAAAGAAATAATTTCTGTGTTGGATTGGAGATGAATTCCCAAAGCAAACCTTAAAAGTAGATTCATTTGAACGAAGAGGAAGAAAACAGTCTTTAAAACATATTTTATCCTTCCTACTTTTTGACAGACTAGATCTACCGCTAGAACACACAGTTGCTTGCCATAATAAGAAATTTAAGAAAACCATGAAAATAACAAATGTGAAAGAACATATTCCCCATTCAGGTTTTTAATTCACTTTTGTTCTTGAAAAATGTGGAGTCCATTCCTTACAAATAAATTCAAAGTGTCTACATTTTAAATACAAAGATCCCAACACAACACGGCACTGCCAGCTTTCATCTTTGTTACTGGGAGGTGAAAGGTACCTCACAGGATGCTCTGTTTGTTAAAGAAAATTATCGGTTTGATACCCAATTCTGCCTTGGATGATCAAAAGCAAATTACAGAGAGGTGGGATTTCGGTCTAGTAGGCATTCTGCAAGCACTCTTGTAGTACAAAGTTCTGGGGAAGTACAGCGGCAATGTTGCCCTAAAAGCAACAATAAAACAAGACTGAAGGATGCCAGAAGATCTCCAGCTTTATCAAATGTTTAGAATACCCAGCTAAGATATGGTAAACATGGCTTCAGCTTTTCCTGCTGCTTTTTTTTTATTTATCTCCTGTACAGATAGGCATTTTAAAGTTTACGGGTTGCAGTAGATATTTATCAAATTTTGCCTCAGGTACTAGAGCATTCTCATTAGAAGAACGCTCTCAATTCCTCACTCTCCCCACGTTGTTGAGCGTTTCACCTTTAGCACACTTGGTCTATTACTTTTTTCCATTTTTCTTTACCATATATGAATCTGCTTCTTATTTAGAGCAATACTTACTTGCTTTCTACATTGTCTCCTTTTCTTACGCTCACATGCTGATTAATTTCAGGATCCTGCTTTCATTTGTTCAGTTATAAAAGCTCTTCTCTAATCATTTTTCACCTTGATTTACAGAAATATCATTTTATTTAAGCAACTAGCTGATTTCAATAATTAATTCTACTGATTTACCAAAGTTCTGTATTAAAAAAAAAAACAAAAAAAACAAAAACACGCAACTCAGTGGGTTTTGCTTTTCTGTTCAATCTGAATCAGCAGCAATCACTCAATTCAAGGCTACTTTGAATCCACTCCCATTGACTGCAGCTTAATCGCTTCTGTTTTCCATCACATAGCAAAACCTCCCTCGTCCTCTGAGACACAGTTCTGGCAGGATTTCTACCGCTTCCAGGAGCACTGGCATCATCTCTAGATCAAGCTATACCCAAACCTCAGGAGCCTGTAGTATATACCTAGCACTAATCTAACAAAAAGAACATCCTTCCCAGTAGCAAAGACGACCAGCAGCTCAGCCCTACTGACCTTCAGTTTACTATCACTTCAAGCACTTGCTGCTCAGTTCAAAACCCTCTGCCTAAACCAGCCCCACCTCCTTGTAAGGTATCAGCAATCAAACGTCAGCAGCAATCAAAGAGGCTTTACATGTGTGGTCGATCAGAAGAGCATTAATCACAAGAAAGTCTTGTTCATACCTTCCCCTTCCTGACCAGGGGAGGTCCCATACGTACTTAAATTTATTTTCTATCACTAACTTTTTCTTTGTTTGTTAAGATATGGGAGATCCAGACTTAATTCCCTGTCCAAATGCGTACTTAGTGGTATGTAATAAAGTGGGCCTGGAGGAATAGCATACAAGAATGACACACAGCTCCATTTATTGTTGGGTAGTCATTCCTAGAAAAATGAGAACAGAAGTTTAACTTGAACCCAGCTCTGTTTTGTTTGGTGCGAGAACTGAGACCCCCCAAAAAACTGGACTTACTCATGGTGAAGTTGCGTATCTTCAAAACATGAACGAACTTCTCCAGTTTTTTCATTTGAACCCCTCTCTGAACTTTCTGAATAGACCGGTTTTTTTTTTTTTTTGGATTAGTAATTTTGTTATCTCCAGGAGAATGAAAAAGCTATAAACTATTTAATTTAAGAATTTAATTTCAAACAGATAGATGAACAGGAGTGCACTTTAAATTATAAATAGGAAAATTGAATGATAAGAAACACACTTTCATTACTTTATAAGTATAGTAATAACGCTTGCTACCTTGGGCCAGAAGATTATTGGCAACCAAAGTTTTAATCATCAAAACAGAAGGATTTTGTGTGTCTGGGAGATAGCTGTTTCTCTGCTACAATACATTTCTTGATATTTTGAGCTTTGGCTAATAAACATTTAATAATGATTATATTAAAAGTTATTGTCCTTGGGGCTTGCTTTTGATGTGTACCATATAAAACAGGTGTCTTGTATTATTTTACTGGCACTGGGGCTTTCCGGTTTGCACTGAGCTTAAAATTATTAGTTTAGAATCCAGTTGCTATCTTTGTTATTGCTTTGTAAAGTTCTAATTAGAATTTTGGGAGTCTAAAGAAGTAATATGCTTTATGAATAGCACTCTGTCTTTTAGATGCATGATTGCTATTCACTTTCTTTCACTTGTTTTATTAAGCACAGAACAGCAAAGAAATATTTGAATGATCTTGTATATTTGATCTTTGTGTGTTGGAAAGAATTTATTAACAGTAAGAAAATGCCGTGACAGTGTTCACTTTTCAAGTGTGAGAATGGTGCTAATTACAGTGTTTGAGCAGAATCTCTATAAAAAGTCTCCACTGGTCATTTAGAGTGTGTGGTACCAGTACCCTAGGGGAGAAGGAATTTCTCAGGTCACCTATCCCAGACTGCTTCACAAGCATGTGACGCCAAAAAACAAGTTTTGTCCCAAACTTCTTCCTGAACGCCTCTACTGCTGATGCCCCCATGATTTACAAGTCAATTGAGTGACTGACCTCAAAGCTAGGAACCTTAAGCAATACCACCTAATTCCTAATTTTTTTCCATACACATTTCTGCTTCACACACACACACACAGCTTAGACTTTGGCATTTCAATAGAATAACAGGCTAATGATCTGAATCCCACCTTCTAGCCAAATCTCTCTGATATCATGATCTTTCCTAAATTTTGCTCCACCAATCTTCACATAGCTCCATAAATAAACTGTTTACAAATACTCAGTGACTGTGAGGAAAAATTAAAGGGCTGACTTCTGACTTCCTTCTGTCCCTTTTATGGCACTTCGGATGAGATCACAAGAAGGACCGCCACGCTTCATTATGCCATCCCGTGGTCAGCTAGACGGCAGCACGGTGAGGGACGAGATCATCTTGGGCAAGAGGGGAAGCGGTTAAAACACCCATACCCAGCAACTGGCTGGCAAAAGAAAAGCATATAGTTAGAGATGTGTAAATAATTGATTTTTCGATTTAGCTACTGACTTGCAAAAAATCAAAGAAACAAAATTCAGACCAATTGACCCAGAATAGAAGCTTCCCCCCCACCTCTTTTCAAATACACTGAATGTGATAGGCTACCGAGTCTTTCTTTTGTTCTTTTTTGAATAGTTAGGATTGATCTAGATAGTAGAAGGGTTTCAGCTGACAAATCACAGAAAGGTCCATCTCCTCTGGCTGCTCTTGAGAGGCATAAGATGCCTGGGTTCAAGTCCACCTTTTGAATTAGATAAAGATTACAGGTCAGTTCCCTAGCCACTGGCTTAGGAAACCAGAAATGCTTCAGTTCAGAATGATCAAACAGAATTATTCTGACATTTCAAACCTTACTCTCTTCTTTCCCAAAACTAATTCTCAAATTGAATCTGGATTTATGCAGTTTTAGTTCAAAATAAATACGTACTAATTTTCTGCCTGGATAAATCACTTTTTTTTCCCCTCCTGGGAAGGGGTTTGTTTTGTGCCTTTTTCCCCCCGAGCTCTATATATAATCAAAAACAGATTATCTTCAGCACTGTGGGCTATTTTCTTCTTCTCTTTAATGGTCAGCAGCGGAGTGGAAAGTCAGCCAAGTGGAGAAAATCTCTTGCCTGTGTTAGGCAGCCCCTATGAATGCTCATCACCGATGTCGTTAGTAGGACACAAAATGCCATGTCATTTTACCTCCGTGAAAGGCTGATCTTTGGCAGCTCTACGTAACTTATCCTGAGACTAATAGCAAGCGTGATCATTTTAATCTTGAAAACAGGAAAGCTGGACTTCTGATTATTAACTAGCACAGCAGCTATTACATTTTCTGCTTCCGCTGTTTTGCCACATTTGTTAGGTGCAGGCTGTTGCAGTATTCCCTAGTTTATCCGTGGACATCCAGCACGCATCCAGCAGCTCAACCTGAGCCACGGGGGGTTAGAGATGTTAAAATCTGAAAATTTAAGTTTGGTGCTCCGTCCACCATGAAATATTTGTGATGTCTTTTGGACTTAAGATTAACAAAGATGATTAAGGGACTAAAGCCTCATTTGTACGAGGAGAATCTGGAAGAGCTGAGCTCGTTCAGCCTGGAGAAGAGAAGGCTCGGGGAACGAAGCCTCCCATCCTGCGAGTGCTCTTGCCACCTCGGTTACAGCGCACAGAAGTGGCAGGTAGCACGCCTTTCTGCTACTTACACACCAGGTTACAAGGCCAGCACGATGCAGAAACAGAGTAAGTGACCCTATAGAGCCTCACGGTTCACACAGCTATAACCAGAGCAAGGTCTGGAACTCAAGTTTCCTTTTAATTTGAAATACTTTATACCTCTGCTAGCAGCCATTTAAGGAAAAAAAACAAAGCCTGGTTACTGACCTGTTCTTTAAGCTACAGGATGCTCTTCTCAAAGAGAAAGCAGAATTTGTAAATGATACTTTAATATGATTTTAACTTTTGCACATCATTCACTGGATTGTAGTTCCCAGCACTACTACAGGGTCTCAAAAGCTGCTCATCTTCCATGCTGTTCCTAAACTAAGCAAGCCTTTAGGTATTTAAAGATGTATTTAGGTGTCAGCTGGGGCCTAAAATAACTTTAAAAATCTGGCTCACAACAAACATGTTGATTTCCAGTTTTTTTTTCCTTTTGAAAATGGTTTCCTATATTTGATATATTTTGATCCTTTTACTGTTTTAAGGTTTAGCTTTTTAGCAAAACACATGAGTGCTTAATGATCACATGGAAGCTAAGTGAAGAATGCTTCGATTGAAAATGAATAATGAAATACTTCGGATGCCTTTATGGTTCCACTGCTTTTTAATGCCCTTTGAGGATGTGTACTGATGTTATGTTGCATGCGTGTTTCGTGCCTCTTCCTTAGTTAAAACTATGGTTAGAACTTACCCAATTCATTTTATGTGTTAACATTCATTTAAAACATGAAACAAGGAAAAGATGTGGTAAAGTGAGGAAAAAGTGCAAAATATCTTCCATTTCTCACTAAGTGAGAATTACTGTTAATGGCCTGTTTGTTTTTCATCTTTTTGGTCATGTTTTATCTTTTTGACAAATTCTAGCATTACTTTCTTAAAGCAGTTGGATAGACCATTTGGCAAAACACCAATAGCACAGTAGTTGAATGCAAGGTCTGTTCAGATTGCCTTGTTCAAGGAGTCCAGCACCACAAACATCTGTGTTGAAAAAGCTTGCAAAATACACACACGTAAAATAAAGTCTTGGTTTGTGATATATGGGGAGGTACAATGTTATATATAGTTTGTTTTTAACAATTGCTTGTGCCTTAGCCATATATTTAACTAAACTCGCAAAAAAAGTAAAAAAAAATAGATAGCTAATAAAATTAGATAGCTAAGTAGATTAAGGTGTTCATACAACTGTTTTGTGTGAAAAATAAAAAAATCAAACCTCTAGCTAAATCTTGGGATTCTAACAAATTGCACTGAAAAAGAGCTTCGGTATCACTGGTTTTCCTAAGATGGGGAGGTCATCTGACCGAGGAAGCTGATGAGCAGTAAGATAATCATTAGGATTACTGTGGAATTGGCTGCCTTGGTATCAGATTGCTCTGTTAAGCCTCTGCCTTGACCAATGGACAGCAGCTGTTCTCTTGCACAGAAAGGTTAAAAACATCAAAATTCCTAAATGGGAGTGACAGAAGATCCTTAAATTGTGGCCTCTTTGGTGTCTCACCATGAGTTTAAAGGTTAGTGTACAAAAGGTTAGTACCTAAGGAAGCCCTTCACTGCAACACAGCCCAACAAAAATTTGACACTGTGTTGCTGTGGTATAAAACTTAACTTTCATGCCTAAGAGATTTCAGTCCGATTTCTGATTCACTGCTGAAGCTCTCATCTCTTTCACAGTGTGAAAGTCACAGTACACAGTCATCCACACACTTATTAAAAGGCGAAGGACTGCAACAGACACAAAAACATCATAAATAAGAATACCACAGTATTCACACCTTGGGGAGCTCAATTTTCAAATATCCTTATCTGTAGCAATGCTGTAAATGACAGCTGAAAAGGGACAAGAAATTAAATCAGTAAAGGGACTTTTATGTAGAGTATTCCTACTGAAATACTGTATGGCTCAAAGTTATCAGACTCTCTTAGATGATTTGAAAGAACCAACAAAAACACCTCACAAACACAGATGCCCAGATGCGAAAACAGGAACGCCAGTGCTCATTATTCCAAAGTAACTAAACTGGATTGCCTCAACTTTATTTTGTAAGCCTTAATGAGGTCTGTGAAAGAAGAGGGTATGGTTTGGTCCTATACGGGAAGATCTTCAAAGTCAGAGGTACAATTCAGGAGTCAATGGCATTCCTATCTTTGAAACTCCCCCCTACAGGCATTATCCGTTTGCCTGCATGCAGCTTTTTCCTCGTATTTATAACGCCACTGTACAGAATTAGGCGGTCGCATATGGAACAAATGCCTACTGAAATAGAGGGGAGATTCCGTCAGTGGCAGGTATGGTCTGAGACGAGATCACAGCAACCCTCTTACTGCCTCCTGACGGCAATTATCCACCCTGCAACCGCTGCGGCACAAGGGCTCTTTGCTTCTGCTCAAAGCCTTCTGCAAGAAGGGTTTTAAAGAACAAGCTCAGAACGTTCTTCCTTACACAAGCAGCAACAGTCTCCAGCCAGGAGGACAGCGGAGGGCAGCTGCTAACTGCAGCAAGCACTGCCTCTAGCACTTCTCCTGGCAACGTACCTGGTTTACCATATTGCATCTAGGGCCATGCTTGGCTGTGGCTGAACAGGAGAAAGCTTATATTAAAGAGGACTTTTTAAAATAGAGCAGGAAAAATATTGCCACTTGGAAAGAGAACACAGATTCAGACCTCAGGCTGATGTAGGAACATTTTACTTTAGTCTTTATTGATTATGTTATTTTTCATGTTTGAGCTGTGCTGTATCAATTTTGTTACCCCTTGAATTTTTTCCATTTACAAACGTTAATAACAGCCAAAGATCATGGGTTTTTGTTTGTTTTAAAACAGAGCTTTCTGCAGCTGTTGAGTTACGCACACACTTTGTGTAGTGAGCTGAAGCAACTGAAATGGAGAGCCAAAGTATCACTCCTTCCTGTGCTCTTTTGGGCTAAATTCTAGTATTTCAATTAAAAAAAAAAAAAATCAAGAGCATCAGCTAAAGTTCAGACTTTTTGAATACTATGGGGCAGTTCTCCAGTGCAAAATAGATATAGTAGGTCTAAGAAAGAAGGAACAGGGATAAGAACATGCAACTGACACTTTCATAAGAGCACCAATTCAACTAAGATTGAAGCTTACAAAATTCTGAGTATAATGGATAAGGTGAATGAAGGATTTATCTACTGTATTCTGAAATCAAACAGTGCCATCACACAGAACTAGTAAGCAGCATATGGAGGTCAACCAAGAGGAGGCGACTTCTTGCACAAGACACAGATGAGCTGCGGCCTCCTCCCTGGGGCGTACTGCGGGTGTCAGAAGTTTACTGGGCTCAAGAAGCATTCAGGCAGATTAATGGAAGGAGAAAGGAAAATAAAGAAGGCAAAAACATCCAGAATCGTTAAAGACAGGAGGCACCGGCTCACCCATTCTAGTTTGGAAAATCCTGAGTCAGAGTCCTGCTGAGAGCTACCTAGAAGTTACCTAGGCACCGGGGCAAGATTAGACTTGGCCTCTCTTCTCCCTTTGGCTAGGGTTTCTTTGTTATCCTTCCCCTTTGGAAGAAGAGACTTCAGATCAGACTGTGTGATAACATCAAGATAAATTCAGGAAAGCTGTGTGACAAAACAGATCATCAAGTATCTATATTTGAATTAAATTTTAAGCAGCCACCTATTTATTTTGCTTCATCCTTAAAATTTGAACATGTCTATTAAACTCATTTTATTGCCAGTCTTGTGATCTTCTCAGCAGCTGAGAAAGGTATTGGAGGTAGCACAGCTTTGTTGCTCAAAGAGATCAGTCTTGAGTCAAAGAGTATTCCAGTGCTGCCATGCCACCATCACATGGACGAAGTTTCTCTCAGGCAGTGGAGACCCAAGAGAGATGGTCAGCTGTATCCCAGAAGCTGGAGGAGTGATGTACAAGTTCCAGAACCTCAGCGAAATCCTGAGCATCTATTTCCTGAAATGCTTTTCCACTGACTGAAGCAGTCAGAATCAGACCCTTTCAACTTTATCTTAAGGCACAAGGGAAGGCCTGCCGTTAAGATAGTTAAAAATGTCATGTCCTTCAAAACTCCTGCTACCAGGTAAATAAATCTTCCCAAAATCCCAGCAGTGTTTATTAGGGAAACATCTCCTAAAATGGACACCAAATCCTCCCCTTGGATGGCTGCTGTTATGCATATTCAGACATTTAAGAAACAAGGAGTTCACCTTAAATGCATTAGGGGGTTAATTAGGTTTTCAGTAAGCACTTCTCTTATTCCTCCTCCATGCATAACATTTACACTGGATCATTGGGGGATATCTGGCAGCTGTAAACACGAATCATGATGGCTACAAGTAATATTGGCAGTATAGCGATTAAGGTTAAGGTCATTTACAGATAATGTCTACTCTTTACTGTTCAGTCACATGCAATGCATGTGGCTTAAAGACATTTACTGTTACCTAATGAGGATGTTCCAAGTGTGCTTTTACCCACAACTTTTTTTGTTAATATTTCAGGGGGTGTCTCACTCTGTTCGACAGTTATTAACTGATTTTGACCCTTCTAGATTTTGTGTGATGCAAGCAGAAGAGCACTACTGCACAATCGCTCCAGTTTGAGAATTACACTTCCAAAAAGCTTTCCACAGTGAAAGTTCCAGTAGATCTAGATAGCATCTGAGACTTCGACTTGGGGTGTATGTTTAAATTTATCACCTACAGAAGTTTTTCTTAAAACAGCACTTGCCAAAAAGAAACACTTTTTTTCACCCACTGTTATATAGCAAACTTCCCAGATCATCACCTCTAACTTCTCTGATTATTTTCTGGGGAAAATAGTAAGGATACAACAACATTGTTTTAACATTAATGTAGTTTCCATTATTATGAGCAATTAAAATAGGATTAAATATGATACTCATACACATCCCATATCCATCTGTTTTAATTCTCAAATGAGATTACAAATATATAGAGCATTTCCTCTTAAGAGTTTGCAGCTATTCTATCTGTACCCCAGGACTAAAGTATTATCCCTTCATTTTAGAGGCACAGTGGTAGGATTCTGTTACCCTTTATTTTGTCTTGATAATGCAAACACTTCTAGTCACATACAAATATTTGTAGGATCATGCCTTAGCATATAAATTAACACCTAATATTGTTTGCCCTTAGCCATAGCATAACATGCCATGTGTATAGTTTTATTTTGCTAATTTACTGCGTCAGACTCCCAAGCAGTGGAGTTGCATCAACATAGGTGGAAGAAAATGAGCTACTCTTCCATGCACATGTTAAGATACCTTCCTCTTTCCAGAGCATTACTTTTATTAAAAATAAGAGGCATTGTTATACAAGTTATTAGAATGCAACTGATACTTTAAACTCAAAATATTACCTAAATTCAGTGGAGCTCTTTTAAATATCTGATAAAAGAATGTAATCACAGTACAACCAGGGGGAAAACAGAAGAGCCTATTGAGTTGATAAGAGTATGAAGCTGATAGAGAATGAGATGTGTTAAATTACATATTTGTGTACCAGACAACAATGTTTTGTTAAACAGCAAAGTCCTTTTATTTAAATAATTGAATGCTAGAAGTATAGAAGATACTACTGTAGTGCAATGGGTTATCACAATCAATTTCCTGCACTGTGAGGAATACACTTTCATAAAAGTTGGTCACACTTTAACAATAAGCCTGCAGCTACTTCAGAACAGTTTTTCTAGCTGGTGTCATCCATACCCCTTTAATTCCACATTTAAGTGTCACAATGGCAGTCTGTTTTCTCTGAACTCTATGCGCCTTGTTTCCACAGATATTACGACTATCTTGACATCCGCAAAACTTAAATGAAATGAAAAGAAATTAGAACAGGAACACATTGTTCTTAAAAGGAATGACTTTCTGCATTTCACAAATGTATTTCCTAACATCAAGGGTAAATGGTTAAGCTATCTCTTCCCTCCTCTTTTTACATCCCAGTTACTCCTGAATTCTTTGCTTCAGTGCCATACTTTCAACCCAAAGTAATAAGAATATCCACACAGATTTATTTTTATTTTTTAAATTATTGCACACACACACACACACACAGAAAAAAAGATGTTGATTTAATTTTCCTTGAGGAAATTCAGGAATTGAGTCTAAATCTGCTATACTGCAGCTGTTGGCTCTGGACATTGTACTTAGAAGTTTATTTTCCCTGGTTTGTTTTAAATAAAACTGGTGCAGGCACTTTTTAATTGTACTGCCGTGAGTCATCAGGCACGTCCTGAGAATGCCCAGGGGATCAATCCCAATTCAGCCTACATATGATACAGTACGGTCCTGTCTATACTGTGTGGGCAAGGAACATTGAAGGGAACACAAAGAAGAGAAATCAATGTATTGTATCATCTTGACATGACAAGAAATGGGCAGCAGCTTAAAATTTTAAAGACAATTTCGAGAAAAGTATTAGTTGCCTAATTTTCAAAGTCATTATTTGGGCTGGAGTCTAATTCTGGCACTAAAGTCCCATTTCAGTGTTAAACTCTTACCTTCAAGACATTAAGATACGTGTCTCCCTGCACTTCTCGTATCATGAACGAATAGAAAAATCTCCACTATAAAGACCTCTGAACTATTTTATATCAATCTACCAGGCATCTGCAGTAAAGGTTGGAAGGGACCTCCCAGATATTTTGCTCCATGGCCACAGGCCGCCCTTCCCTGAAATGCTGGCCCTGACAGGCAGGGTTCTGTTGAGACTGCTTGCACCACTGCTTCTCTTTGGACCAAAAAACACGGACCTGCTGCCTAAACAGCACACTGTTTTCATTGCCTGGATTTCATGAGATAATCCAAGGAGTTCAACTACAAAGGTGTCCGGCTTTGGCTGAAACAAAGCTGAAATCTACCTTCACTTGACCCCAAAGGTGAAGGGATTCCACTCGATCAGAAAGCACAGGCATGATGTTCTACAGCCCCCAGCACTGCGGCATCGAATGCCACGAAGCCTACAGAACAAAAAACAGTCGCAAATCGGAAGACAAGCCCTTCAAAAGGTTTGTTGTTTAGAAAAGCTCAAGCTATCCTTATTAAAAGCTAATGAAATTTTTTTAAACTGGGATCTTGGTTTTGAGAAATCTTGACCACTACAACTCGCTCCATGCCTCCACACCAACAAGCGGACTTTGGACTTCAGTGCTGCCGTTTTACATTCCCCATCGCTAAGAACAGATGTGGAAGCACCACTGCAACATCCATAAGACACCGTCTTTCCCTCCCCAGTAATGTAACAGGGAAAGGGGAAGAAAGGAGACGTTTAACTGGTGGCTGAATAGCCAGGCTGGCTAGAAATGCTGGAGCTGATTCAACAGCATGCTGTCCTTTCAGGCCCCCGTCCAGTATATCCATCACTGGCTGACTTCCAGTTCGTTACGTCCTTGCTTCTCTCTCCTCAGACCTTTAAGAAACAGGCTTTTCTCATTTTCTGGTAGTCACCAAAGTGAGGCTTGGAGCAAGAAGCATCATGCAAGCACAAACCAGGTGCTACGCAAAAAGAAATTCCTCCACACATGGAAAAAAAAAAATCAGTACAAAAGTTGAAGGCAGAGAATCTGCACATTGTCTTTCAAGAATACTTTAGAGTGGGATAGGTTGTGGCTGTGACTATTGAGAAGAGGGATAGATAGATCTAAGCTGGTACGTATTTTGTCACAGGACTGAGTGTAGAACAGCCAAAGCAAGGCTTACAGAAAGGCTCCGAGACCACGGAGATGAACTGAATACGTGAAAGAAGAAAGCTGCGTTTTGTTAAGCACCCTGCAAGTGTGGGAATGGTATCTGCCCCAGTGCAAATAAAACTAAGTGGAATGATCTCATTTAGAAAAGCCACTATGCTGTAGGATTAAATTGAAACCACCACCACAAAAAGGAAGAAACTAAGGCACAACTGACCTCATGCTGAGGAAGGAAAAGAATCTTATTTCTACTTATTTTTAAAGTTTGATAAACAGGACACTTGTCATCGCTTTCAGATGTGACAGTTGTTTGTTTCAATGTTTTTAATCACACGATGCTCTATCAAATTTATCACAATTTTCCTTCTCAACTCCATAATTTCTCAGTCCACAGAAAGCGAGGAAACAATCCTGTGTCTTAATCCTTCAACTGAAAAACCTATGAAGTATCATTGGACCATTCTTGTATTTAAACTATATTTGTGGGACTGAGACTCGACCCTACAGTGCAATCAGGCATTCAGTTACACACCTCAGGCAACCACAGTTAGGGCCAGCCTGGGTTCCTGAGAGCTCTAGGTAAGGTCCAGGTCACCCTCAGACACCGCAGCACCCCCAAATTAGATGTTAAAGTAATAAGTGTCACTCCTTGTCCCAGAAGGCTTTACAAAGCAAGTGATTAAAGCAAGGGAGAAAAATATTTCACAACTATGGAAAGACTAACCCACAGGTCATGTGCGCAGGAAGGTTAGAGGAGACAGACGTACGCTCAGATCTCCTGGCTTTCTAGTGCAGCGATATAATTAGCTTTTATTGCAGCCCAGTGGACACACGGTCAGGTCTCTACTCCTCCACTTCACAGCTCAGCATTTCCTGCTTCTTCTCTTGAACACCGCAAAAGTTAACACCTTGATGACAAGCTGCCAAAGTAATCATTGCCTTTAGAATTTTTTGTAATTATTTTGAAAGCTAGATCAGGTTTTAAATCTTAATATGTAAACACAATATATTACAGCTATATTTAATAAACATTGGCATTTTCCGTACATAAAATGCATTTCACAAGCCTTCAAGCAATTTGTAATACAATTTGTAATCTTTCCACACCTCCTGCATATGGACCAGATGGGTATATAATAGAAATATTCATGGAAGTTCAGTTTCTGGTGTGCAGCACTTCACGTATTTACATTATTTCTTCCAAGCTTCCAGGTCACAGCCCTAAGCTGTTTTACTGGTCTTCATTCAAAGGACATCAACAGATTATCCCACAAGAAGTTGCCCCTTTCTCATTTCAATTGCCTCTGCCCCTCACGTTCACAGACTGACTCATTCAGACCAAAAGCATTTCTAAAATATTATAAATTAAAAGAGACCTTTCACACTTCAGCTGGATTTGAGGCTGGTGTTTCAGGTGTGTATTTTGACTTCTAAGGGGTACAAAGCTATGTATTAAACAGAGACTGAGCAGAACTTGAAAGTCTGAACTGCCTCAAAGTTCAGGAATTTTCAAGATCCTGAGATCCATTTCTCATAGAAGAATGACTCTCTCCAATTCCAGAAGATGTGAAAAGACCTCAAACAAAACCTTGGTCTGTAAAAAGCCTGGAATAAAGTGTATATAATTAATTTCACCATCACGGAAAGTTTCCACATACTTTTCTTTTTTAACTTCCTCTTGACTTCTTTCCTTTTAAAGTAATCACCACATATTTACTGGAAATGAGAACAAGACTTCACTGACATAAGCTACTGTTAGCTCTAACTTTAAGATATTTTCACATTGACCAAGCAAAGCCTCATCCTTTTAGTTTCCTGTGATCTGCAAGGTTCTTCTCCTTGTCGAGTGTAAAACCCCTGTACTTATAATTACAGGTGTACTCTAATGAAGAAATAACACAGATATCGAAATAACACAACAGCAGTTACAATGGATAGTGCAGCTGGTTATAAATTAAGAAGACCGGTACACCAGCGAGGGGCTGATTAGGTCTGGTTTGTTACACATCTTCAGTGCCTTCCAGCGCACCGATTTAAGCAGGGCTAATAAGGGACAGGAGAGACATTACATTTACTTTGTAGCCCTTTTAACATTAAAAGACAACTTAATAAAGCCCCATTTGTCTTAGACTTGTACTACATACTATAGTTTATTAACAATTAAATGGCGCTGCCCTAAAAGCACAAGCTGAAGGCTTGTGCAATGGCCTTGTTAACTTCTATTTTGAAACTGCTAAGGGTTTTGATGAACCATTACAGGACTTTACTTTGGTAAATGCTATTATCCTTCCATTGTTGAATTTAACTATTTCTAAATGTTAATCGCTTACTGCCTCCTTACCCTCCACCCCTTAGGTTAAAAACCCTACTTTTCACACTCCTATTTTCCTTTTTTTGATGACTTGATATAATTATTTCCTGTGAAGTTCAAGAAAATCTTCCACCATTGTTAAAACATTCAGAACAAAATCATGTAACGGGAAAAGGAGCATTGGAAGAAAAAGCTTTGCAACAAAATCCAGCAGTGTTCAGCTAGGTTTTAAACACAGATGTGATGAAACTGAACCCCCAGCTGAATGGTTGCTAACTGTACGGATTACTAAGCATCATCATCCACAACAAGCCACATGAGTGCTTGCTCTGGTTAAATGAGGTTCTGAAACAATGCAGAGCTTCCACAGACGAGGATGGGGAACTGAGAAGCAAGTTCTCCTGGACCAGGAACATCACTGGTGTTCCCTTCCTCAGCCACACCATGTTCCTTTATCCTGGTAATATGCTATAATCCCGTCACTCAGCCCTGTTTTGGCTAAATATATTTCATCATGCTTTTACATAGCCTATTCCCTATATACCTTTATGAAAGGGCAGTAATGGAAGTTGTGCTGGCACAAGAACAGCCCTCTGTCACTAAACATAGAAATCAGAGCCTGGGTTTATATACACCTGTATGTGTAGAACAGAATCATACACAAATGAAAGCTATGCAAGGCCCAAGTTTAAACAAAATGTGTCATGGCAAGTTCCTCTCTACAGTAGATTAAGTACTATAACACTCATTCTTTAGCACTTGGTACAATGATTTCCTTTCCAGTCTAGAAATCACTGAGGAACTCAAGAATTGGAAACAAAAGTTGCTACCATATACCATGAGAATTCCCTCAGTTAAAAGGAGTTCAACTTCTGTTTAGCTTAGTTGCCTATTTAGCCTTACAGAACAGTAAGTATTCAAATGCCTAAACACGGTTTGACATTAGTATTTACTGTTGAATTCCCAAAAGTGGATTGCATCTATCATATCCCATGAATATGGCCTTCAGAAAAGACAGCAGTCCTGCTATTACTTATCCTACATCAGGATAAACTCTTACATGGCAAATATAAAGGGATGCTTGTAAATATATTTATTAGTACCTACAATTAGAAACACTTCTGGGTAAAAGCCCTGGTTGCTTTCCAGTTCAGTATCACAGAAAGGCTTACTGTTTCGATCACCTGGGTTTACATGGAAAGAAAACTTGGCTAGAGCTCTTATTCTGTTCACATATACAACTGAGCGTGATCTCAGCACGCCCTTAGAATCTGCTTGAATCTGACAGAATCAAGAACAGAATTAAGGTATGGATTCTTATATCTAACTTTTCCCTGATGGAATGAATTAAAGAGTAGAGAACTTCGAAGTTGTGTCCATGGTGAACTCTAAAACTGTAAAGTTTCAGGTGACTTTCTAAGAAACTTTGGTATACTTCCTAACCTGTTCTAGCATTTCTGCATCAGTAGATGTAAATTGCACTCAATTTCTACATTACAGAAAAACTGTTGTTTGAAGCTTTTCAGAGGAAAGTACATTTCAGGTGTAAAATGAAACTTTTAGTTTGAGTTTCTCTCCCTGCCAACACCTTTAAACCAGAAGAAAAACCACAATATGGTTGGGTCCCTTCCCAAAAAAAGGCTCTACTATGGAAATCGGTGAACCAAAGTCTTAAATAAGCAAAATTTGCCTGTACTACAACGCCAGGCCAGCTGGGAGCTCCTAGTATATACTATTTAGACAGATGTTTTGTAGAATAAAGAGAACACTACTCAACTTCCTGAACTTCCTTCAACTCTGAAGCATCTTAACACATAAATGACAGGTAAAGATCATTTGCATGTTTTGGGTACAATTTGCACACTTTTTTATTCCTAAATGGACATGGACTGCAAGTTCTTCCTGGAAGGAGACCAACTTCAGTGGATAGATTGTCCAAGAAGTGCTGATGGAACAACAGACAGCTGGTCTGTCAGCCGTGAGGAATGAAGGGAAGAAGGAGAACAAAGATGCATTAAGTAAACTCGAGTCTGACTGGTATACCAGACTAGGCAAAGTAAGCACCACAGGTATGATTAGAAAAACAACTTTCTTCCTGTTGATTAAAAACTGAATATTGTACTGATCAGAGCAAAAAAATGAGAGGAATTCCACTTTTCTATCAGGAGCAAGTGATCTGCAATATTATCCTGTTTAACTACAACAGTTCAACCTCATTTAATTCTTTCCATGCTACATTTCAAAACAGACACACATGAGAAAGTTCAGGAGAGAAACAAGAAAATTCAAAGATATGGGGAAAAAGTCCCCAAGACACTTGAAGAAAAGTTAAGAGATTGAGGCCTGTTCTTTCTAAAGACAGACAAAGATGGTAGATGCAGCTTTCTACAGATACATAAAGGGATGACAAAAAGGAAAAGGATCAATTATTCTCATTAGCTAGAGAAAACAGAAGAAGATGTAGTGGGCTTAGTTGCAGGAAGAATATTTTAAGTTAAACATTTCGAAAAAACAATAGGTTTAAGAACTGATAAGCAGTGTAGCAAATAGCCATTGAAAAGCTATGCTTTAGGCTTAACTTGACACCAATCTATTGAGACTAGTTTGCAAATTACATCTTCTGGAATGAAGTAAAGATTAGCCATGATGTTCCACTAAATGTGCCTTTCAAACAACACGAAAGGAGTTCATTGTTTGCCGTATCAATAGTTGCTGTAAGAGGAGAGATGGAAATTAAAGTGAAGTTTAGTACTAAGTAAATACGGGGAAAAGAAACAATGGCAACAGAAACGAGATGGAATGAACATGGGTACGTCACATTTTCAGTAGTTCAGCTCAAGAAAAGCTCCTCTGAATCTGTAACGTTTTATCAGATGTACAGAGAGGTCCAGCATCCACAAGATAACTAAATACAGTTTATCACCCATAGTGTTAAAATGATAAACTATGTCTCAGCTTCGGAATTATTAAAAAGTTTTATTATTAGGATCAGCAACATTGCCAACATCAGAAGTACCTAATCAAAAACAGGCTCCTTATCTGCACTTAACCCAGCAAATTATCAGTTTGCAGGCTCCCTTGCTGGCAATGTTTTCAGCTGCTTGGCTTCTGTGTCAGTGGAACATAGGTTAAAAATTTCTGTTCTACAGCTGGCTTCAACCCCCCTGCCCCAAATGCTTAAACTAGAGTAGGAAGGTGGAAGCATATGCCAATATAGACTTGCAGCTTCAAGTAGATGCTCCAGAAATTTACTTTCATTTCAGTGGCTGCGAGAACTTGTATTAAAGGTAATTACATCTGAATGTGTTAGAAGCCATTCATCAACTGCCCTAGGTGCACGTAAGCAGTCACCTGTACATCTCCAGCATTTGTCTGTAGTTACAATGGAAGAATTGTCATGAACTTCTGTAGCCTGTATTGTTCAGCCAGGCAACAAAGACTCTTCAACAGTAAAGGCAATACTAAAGCCATATAACACACACTACATGAGACAGGGTAAATATCCCGTGGCCCTCCTCCTGATTTTGTTCGGAAAACAAAACGTGCTTCCGATAATGCTCCTATCTGCTAGAGATGTCTCTGAAAAGCCTACAACAGCGTTCAACTGTTAGTAAAACCTGAAGCCTTAATGCAGACCTTAAGCTGTTTCCTGCTGCTGTTTTCAATAATCTGTCAATTACACGTCCTCCCCGAGAAACTAGAGGATACAGCGCTGCACATTATGGAGACAGCCACTAGGCAAATTATAACAGGGATCCAAAGTTTGCTAAATGAACCTTAGCAATGGCGAGACAGTTTTCTAGATTCTTTTTCTCACTCTGGGATAAGGAAGGCAAGTAAGGATGGCTGCCGCAAGAGGCAGCAAGAATAGCATCTTGAAAATCAGCAACAGAATCAAAGCCATACATATACATAAGTATGGCTGAAAACAACACTTACTGGTAAGTTTTATTTCACTTCAGTGTGCGATCTTAAGACATTTTATGTCCTTCTCTCCTCCTCCCCCCCATCTTGTTCTAGAAGAAACACACTAACCAGGACAGTAAACAAGAGAAAAAGCAGTACGCAAAGGTCAGAAGCAGCAGTGACCCCGAGACCACAGCACAGCGAGGAGCCGGTGACCCAGCAGCAGCGGCCGTGAGCGGGCCAGGCCTGCGCTGAGCCGTGCCGCACGCGTCCCTGGGCCGGGGCCGGGGGGAGAGGAGCCCGCAGGCAGCTCCCGCTCGGTACCAGCGGCTGCACCTCCCGCCTGGCCTTGCCTTCATCTGCTCCTGCAGCAACAAGTCCTCGCGGGGCAGCTTCGCTATCTGATGGCAGGAGTCGCGAATAAAGGTGTCTTCTTGTAAGAAAATCCTGTAAGAGCTGCAATGACCAAACTGCACAATCCTTCCACGGAGGGGATCTGCACAGCACGCTGTGCCCGATCAGAGGGCCACTCAGTGCAACACAACTCAGGCTCACCAGCACCTAGAGGAATGACATTATCTGCACCATCTTCTCCTTCAGCGTTAGCTGCCAGAAACAGCATTTCAAGCAGTACTGTCCAGTCTGAGCAGCTTTCTTACTGGGATCATAATGAACCAGCATCTCCTGGCAGAGAACAGAGCCTCGGCAGACACAAAAGGTTGCTGAATGTATACATAAAGAATATGATTTTAATTACGACACTGTGGGAATGCATGAAGTCATGAAGATTGATGTATAAAGGCAGGGACACAGTTTAGTTACTCGTGAAGATCCTTTTCCATTGGAGAGGCCTAACAAAATAATGTATCTGCAATTATTTGTGTTTGCATACAGTGTCACTCCTTACAAGTAGGTTGGATTTTTCAGACATTTGCAAATCGTTACATATGTATGCAAGCATATTTAAAGAAATACTTCAATGCAACAGATTTGTCACTAATAACAGTGACAAAACAGTCAAAGTAATATTATTTGGAAATGGAACGACAAACTATTTCACAGAGCTAGCCTGTTTTTCCCTCCCATTAATGCTCTAATCAACACTCACTATTTTGGTCTCCTCACCCCCCCACGGCTTATTACTACTGTCCTGTCACCCAGCCACCATATACGAAGAAAGGGAAGTACTGCACTTACAATGCACGTTCCCATTCCTTTGCCCTCAGATGTATGCCTCCCTCTCTCCGCTTCTCCTTCAGCTAGCCCCATGGCCCTTCTCGAGCAGGCTCTTTTGTTGCAAGCTTTGAAGCCGATTCACAAAAGAATCAAGACCCTAGTTGGCTTTTTTTTTTTTTGGCATCAAGGCAGTTTTCATCACCTGAGCCAAAACGAGCATTCAGTATTTCAGGATTTTCTCAGATCTACTCACTAGTTTTATATTCAGATACCTCCATTACCTGGTCTCTTTCAATCAATCTCTAAATTGGTGAAACTTCTCTCCTCAGCAACGGAGCTGCCATTTCAAAGAAGTTTTCATCAAGAGAAAGTTTTAAGAGGGCTGACTATATTTGCCTTCTGTGAGCTGCCATTGATGCTTCCCTTGATAAATGTTGTTTATAGATATAAAAGTATCTTTGAGTTGACAAATTAAGTAAGCAGTAAAACAAACTTACTGTAATTGCTCATCAATAATAGGGCTTGAAACGTCTAGTGTGAGCACAAAAAGATGAAGCAAGGAACATAGTAAATTGAAAACAAAGGTATTTATATCCTTGTAATAAATCATAAAAGTTTAGAAGACTTCATTTGTAATTATTCTGACAGTGATAGTATAATAAATGGTAATGTGATAGTAGGTGGACAACACAGTAAATATCTTCTTAGTAGTATATTTCTGCATACTTTACTCAAGAAACAAAACACGAACGTACTCTAAACATGAAGCAGAACTAAGTCTAACGCATACTCGAGAGAAGTGTGTTTTCTAAATGTCTGTATTAAGGACGCACACACAGCACTGGAAGGGGACTGTTAGTTTTCCCCACGCACGCTGGTGACGCTACAAGCATTCACATTCAGGAAAAAAAATTTATGGTCAGAATGTGGGTAACAGCACGGAGATTTAGATTCCATTTCAATAGAGAAAACCACCAGGAAATACACCTGGCCACAAGCTTTCCTACCAAGACGCTGCATGTGCAGAGGTTGATGCAAGCTGATTATTACCAGAATGGACAACTCAAATCACCAGAAGTCCACGTTTCCTTACAACTCCATACCTGGGTTTTTAAGGGGTGCAGCAACACCCCTCAGTAAAGCCTCATCTTCACCTCCTGATCACAGGTGCCTAGACCCATGCTGAACCATTCTGCCCCACAGACCCCAGAACTTCAGCCTGCGCACCAACAGGCTTCATAATCTGAATTTTTATGAACTTAGTGAGCAGTGACATCTTCAAAGATGTGAAATCAGAATTCTTTATAGTCAATGTAACAAGTATGCAATTAATATGCAGCTAACAGTTGGCACTAGATATCAAATACAGAAAGTATGGGCGACACTCTTGTATTTGTTCTTCCTTCTTTTTCTGGTTCTAATAGGAGCTAGAGATAATTTCAATAATTTATAACAATATCACAAGCCACAGTATATCTTAGCCCATTGCTCCATACACAAATACATAGATTCTTTCATTCTTTTGTAGCTACAACACTCAAATTGTATCATCATACTGCATTATGACAGACTTTACTTTTTCAACATGTTTAGTGGGATCATTTGTGTGGATTGCCCTACATTATCCTCATTTATACTTACAGGAGCATCTGACACAGATAAGACAGACAACACGGCCCATATTCTTTCACAATGCTGACAGGTGAAAGCAAAAAAAAAAACAAAAAAAACCAGAATTGTTTTCTGACATTGTTCAGAACCAAACTCTCAGATTGTTTCTTTTCCATGGTCACTTCCCATTTCTCAAGGGGGAGGTAACTGCACCAGGACTGATCCGCATCCTTATCAATATCCATCAAAATTCACTAACAATACAAGAGAAATTGTAGTGGACTAAAGGAGTGCGAAAGGCAGTCCAATACCAATACTCGCGCCATGCCCTGCTGCTTGAGATTTTTTTCTACAGATGTTCAGAGCTGAGAACACAGTATTTCCTGAGTGATAATCTATTGCTTGAATAGCAGCACTGCTGAGGAATAATATAACACCATTAATAAGCTGTGATGCTAAATTAATTACTGCATGTGAAAAACTAAAATTATATTGAAGCTGGCAAAAGAGCCTGTAAATCAAAAATTGGCTCAAGAATAGACATGAAGGGTAATTAAGGCAGAGACCAAGCGTTCTCAAAAGATAGTATGACAAGAAATAATTTTTCACTAGAAGAATAAACAATCCCTTCTCAGAGCGGGGAGGTACTGCTGAGACAAAAAATAGCAGTGGCTTGCACTCACATAATTAGAGCATATCATAATACCCACATGTGGAGTAAGTTAAAGCTGCACAGACAGCCTCTGTTTTAACACCTCATAAATATCGAGCTGTTGACTTTGCAACCTTAGGAATGTTTTTAACAATGGGGGTTATTTATGTTACCTTTGGAAGAAGTATATGATCTCATGCTCAAATACAACCATTATACTTGCAGACATTTACAAGTGGTGAAGCTTTGTGCGATACTTTATGCAGTAATTTTAGAGCATTTCAAGGAATTGTATGTACATTCAAGTGTATTTCTATGTATGCACACAGATGTGTCCAAATCAACATTTAATAACATAGCTAATTGCATCACAAGCTGCAAAGTTAGCAATAACATGTAAAAGTAATAATCTTCAGAGTTCCTTGAATTATTCAGAATACTTTTTGTGATATGTTTCAAAAATCTGAAATACCTAGTTTTATCATATACGTAAGCGGCAGTTCTATCTTATAGAAACCTGTTCATTTTCTTCTTAAAAAATGTTGAAGTTTACTACCCATAATGAATCACAATTAAGTGACTGACATAAAAATCAAATCTTGTCATTTAACTATTCAATTCCCAAACTACTTTTAAAGTGTCAACAACAGTGAGTGGGACTTGTGACTTCAGAGTTGTAGGCAAGGAAGTTTATGGTCAATGATTTACATTACAACATCGCTCCACCGCTTACCACTTTTTAAAATATTTCTCTATATATCAGAATATATAGAGAAATATTTTATGTATACACACACTCAGTAGACTGCTCATGAAAGTCATCCACTAGAATTTTAAGCAAGTCCTGAACATTTTAGAAGAAGCTTTCAGAGACTGAAACAGAGGCATATATTTTTTCATAGGTAGATTCTAATGAAAACTCTAATTCATAATTTAAAAAAAGGTATATTTAGTATGTAACTACACCATAGATGACTAAGGATGCAGTTTAATTTGAAGAGCTCGAAAGTTATGACAACCATATCGATCTGACGAAGCTGTATTCTGGGACACCTTTTTCCACACTCAGTAGCTTGCTCGTAGCTGTATCACTGGGGATGCCAATGGCTTTGTCCATGAGGTCTTTACTAACCTGGTTTTATCCTGCCATATCCTTTGACCCCACTTTATCTCAACAGTTTTGCTTAGACAGATGCTGGGAATTACTTACTGCAAGTCATGGTCACATTGCAAGAAATTAGGTACCTCTACCAAGAGGTAATATACATGGGCTGCCCCAAATAACGTAGTATTAACCAAACCCTGCATACTCAATATTGCCGAAATCTTAAGTACCCTATACGTAAAAAAAAAAAAAAAAAAAAAAAAAAAACCTTGAGAGATAAGCACATATTAGGTCTTCAAATGAAAGCTAGGTTTTCTAGGTTATTAAACCTAGAAAGTAATACTTCAGACCAACAAGTCTGACATATAGAGAGGAGGTATACACTGTGAAGTGCACTCACTTTTTAATTGGCCAAATATTGCCCAATTGTGCAGTGTTAAACACCTTAAAGCACCTTCCATATAATCTAAGTCACTACTAATCGCATATTTTATACACCATCAAGTAACACCTACTGCTTGGGAACTTTGATAGCCATTACAGGGAAGCAGAAGAGCAGACTACACTGAATTAGCGCACAAACAAGTCTGCTACCAGAAGGTATTACGGTATCATTTGGGTACCATGAAGAGTAGAGTTGCAGGATAAAGCCTTTAGCGTCTGCTGAATTAGAAGATGCTGCTGTTCAATAATGGCTTATGAGAGGGAAGATGAGCGAGTCATAACAGACCCTATTTTCTTCCTCTTGGCTGCTAAAAAGGCTAACTCAGCAATTGGGATGCTTGCTGCAGCGATATTGTGGGTCACAGGAAAAGTAAAGGAATCTAGCGTTGTCCCTGCTCTTAGAAGGACTGCAAGGTATTCCACGCTCTAGTGGCCACACCACTCATTTTTAAATTGATTAGGCAGTATTATGGCCAATTATAAGATGGAAATCTTGTGCATGTTAAAGTGGAAATAAAAGCAACTTGAACTCTCATTTTGCAGATACTATTAATCAAAGCCACCAATATTTCTTAATGGCTTGTTGTGGAAGACCTTATAGTAAGGTTTGGTTTAAGTTAAGATTTGTACTAGATGGGATGTAGACAGATCAAGTCCTCAAGCTCTTCTATTTTCATGTTTAGAGAACTGAAAGCAATCTGCTTCTACAGTATTATTTTTTATTTATTGTGGTAAAAAAAACAGTAGAAGTGCTCTTTGAGGATGCCATTGATAAATTTATACTTAATTTCTAGACTATAAAGCATAATTCCTCCCTTAAAAAAAATACTTAAGAAAATCCATTTGTCCAGCTCATCAAATGTGATGTCCTTGCTCTGTATCTTATAGAAGAACCAATTTTCATAAAACATTATTTCCCACAGCTAAGGTACAAGTTCAGGCACATGAACATCAAAACTCCACGTCACTGTTTGTTACATGTTTTTATTACTAATTATCCTAAGCTGCAATAATATTCTGCTCTGGAAGAAAACGCTTCCTAAAATTATTAATCTTTTCTCTCTTATACTGAAGACACTTTTTTGTAACACAGGGAGAAATGCTCAATAGCCTTGCCTAAGATTCACCCAGATGACTCATCAGGAACATGATTCACAGATCCTGAAAATTAATGGCAGGCCTTACACCAATGTGACAGGAGCTTGGACAGTATTTAAGGTGAGGACCATACCTAACTTCAGACTCTAGAATGCAGATATACACAGCTTAGTTTGTCACCCTATGTTCTCACTACGGTCAAGAGAGGCAGGGAAAAAA
>VXAA01005415.1:114126-201077 GCA_013399115.1 Anseranas semipalmata
AAAAAAAAAAAAGAGAGACTTCACAGTTCATGTAATGAGTTCAGTACAAACATCTTAAATGTGGAGGATGACTTATGCCACAGTATGGGCCTGATTTTTTTCCACTGCTCCTACAGGGAGTTTCAAGCAACCAGGTTCATCCTGAAGTCTCAGCAAATCAGAAAATTCTCGTCTGTGTACTCAAGTACAACAAATTAGTTAATTAAAAAACAGATACAGGTATTTTAGAGCTCAGTTCTTTCACTCAGTTGACTGAGGAAAAAAGTCTCCCTTGCGTTCAGTATAAGCATTAAAGCCTCATGCTCTTTGTCTAGACTCTACTATAAGTGCCATAAAGAGTATAAAGGAAAAAAAGAGTATAAAGAGTATATTTATGTATATAAAAATGAAAAGTTCACACTCGAAATTAAAAAACACATCACTGACAAGAGCAATGTAAATGATTCAACCTGTGGGCAGAATCTTAAAATTATTTTCACATGAAAAATACACTTTGAAGTACTGTTTTCTGAAAATGCAAAGAAATCCACTTTCCAGAAAAAGTTCATGCTTTAAAATCTGTTCAGTCAAGTACATTAACTATGTTATTAAGCCTGTCTGAATTTAAGAGGCGTTTGGACTGTGCACTTCGTCACATGGTCTAAAATTTTGGGTAGACCTGTGCAGTGCCAGGAGTTGGACTCGATGATCCTTATGGGGTCCCTTCCAACACGGGATATTCTGTGATTCTGTGTGATTATTGTACAATGTCTGCAGCAAAAAAAAAATGAGTTGTGATGTTCTAGTATATAACATTGTGCTGTAGTGTTAATGCAGAAATATTACACAACTGGAATCACAGAACTAGTCTCCCCCAAAATAATTAGGGAACAAATGAATGCCTGTAAGAAAAAAGTAACCCCAGAAGCTTTTTTGACATATATGTACAGCATTCCAATACACTGTACAGTCGCATCATTTAAGGCTGTACTTTGTTTAGGAGGATACTGTTCACTCACTGACTACTTCACTGGTTTTACCAAACAGAAACTAGTGCTTGCTAAATTTGTGAACTTGGATAGCCTCATCTTCCACTTTGAATGACTGACATAGCACCTTTACTTTTTTTTTTTTTTAAAGTAGATTATGAGTATATTTAAATGCTTTTTTGTCCATTCTGTTTTTGTGCTTCAGGTCCACCAGCTGGCACGAAGCGGCAGGCTCCGCCAGGCGCAGTGGTGGTGCTGCACCCCCAGCGGGGCCATGCCGCGGCCCGCCAGCGCCCACAGCCAGCGCCGTCTGTGCCGAGGGGCCCTGCGGTGAGCGCGAGGCTTGTGCCACACCTGGATTAACCCACACCCCCAGCTGCTTGCACAAAGCGAGTAACGCGCCCGTCTATACCTGCCTCAACCACAGTTGGACTCCTACTGCGCAGGCACTAAAATTAGTTTGTGTAATTAATTAAAAATTTATTAGCACCGAGATACTCCGTTTATTTTCCTCCAAAATTGCATTCTATAATACTTTGCCTTTGAAATGGTTCAAGAAACACAGTATTCTCATCCACATTAAAAAAAGCAATTAGATGCTTTACCCACCCCAGATTTCCCACATATAGGTCATTCTTCATTTAAACCAACTTTAATAAATTATTATGAGGAAATACTATTACTCTGCTGAATAACAATAAATGAAAGTATTACGCTTCAGGGTAGACTTTTTTGTTCTTGATAAATATGCAGCATTACCAACTACAAAGTCATTACATGTTTTATTGTATTTGAAAGCTACGGATCGAATGCAGTCACAAAATGACAGAAGAATCTGCTGGAAACCTTTCAAAGAGTGAAGGCAGTGTCAGATGCCTTTATCCATCACATAACTGATGAGGATGGTATTGTAGCCACTGACCCACTTGCTAAATTAGTCCTTAGAGTAAAATGTATTTATAATCAGTTAAATCCAAGTTCTAGAAGGGAAATTAATTGTCATTTGGTGAGAAACGACTGATGTTTTGGCTCTAATTTCCTGAGCCTGCTCTTTTAAATGCTGCTTCCTTTTTATATGCATGTCCATGCGACTATTTGCACCCTGGAACGGTACTTTTCATAAATGCACAAACATTAGCAGTCCACAAAACAATACATTACCTAAAGAACAAGATGTTTGAACTGCTTCCACCTGAGAGCGGGATCATTGCCCTTCTTAGATGACAGAAGAGGGCTAGATCCTCAGAGAGCACCGAACGCCCAGAGAACTCTCTCCTTTTTCGACCTGCCTCAGCCCGAGATGCCAGTTGTTCAGCGACTGCTCAAAGCTCACTCGGAAGCCCGAGCACACCTCTTCTGAGCTGCGTGGGCAGCGTTTCCCAGAGCAGGGCTGCAGCGCTGACCCCAGCGAGCCCAGAGCCAGCACACAGCCGGCGCACGCTGCAGCTCCCACCAGCCTGTTTGCCCGCATCTCCTCTCCCTGTGCCTAGGTTTTGCGCATGGAGCCGGGAAGCACCTGGGACACGTCTTGTTGTAGAGCTGAGGAGTGCTGCCAAGTCCGACGGTTTAATCGGAGCACTAAAGCCCTGCCCCTGGAAGCACACAGCTCACAGCTGCGCTCAGGCTCTGCACGAAGCATAGAGGATGAGGCTGGAGCAGCGAGAGCGTCTTCCCCTCAGCCCTGCTACAAGATCGTGAAGATGCAGGCCAGCATTCAGGGCTCTGATTTCAGGAGTACTGCCCATTTTGAGTCCAGCAGTTAGTTAACATACAAAACCAGTTCTGAAAGCCTGCTCCTCTAAGCAGAGCCTGCAGCTGCTAACCAAGGTCCCCCTTCGCTAGGCTAGGGTCTCCTTTGGCCCGGTGCTTCTCTCAGTCCCCCAAATCCTGCATTGCAAACTGTTCCGAGAGAAGAGTCAGCACCGTTCTGCAACCACAGCTGCAATGTTAGTAGCTGGATTCGCTAAAGGGTACACAACAGTTAATTCGCAGCTCCTCTGCTTGCTTCCTGAAGTCAGTCCACCGCTAACCTGTACCGTGAGGCTTAAAAGCAGCCCATCTCCCGCCCCCACGCTACTTCCTTGATAGCATTTGGTCACACCCTTCACAAAGGCTGTTTGCATTTGACTTATGGAGGTCCCAAACTGTTGGCTTTGTTCCTATCACCTGCTTGGGGGAGTGCATGAAGTGGTGCATCTAAAAATGAAATGCAGGCGCACATTTTCAGTAGCCGATTGGAACAAAAGCAGACTGAAATTGTTTTCCTCTGCAATACTCTGTAGGTACCAAGTGGAATACCCTACTACATGGGAGTGACTGAAGTATTAAATAATCACTGGCTTCTGGCTGGGCCTTACAGTTATTTCAAGTCTGGAGTAAGAAGTTACCTAATTATGCCCAACAGATAACTTGCTCCATTTATTCGACCTTTAGGGAGTCACATATCACCCCGATGATACGGCATTATATGTACAGACCGATCAATATAATTACATACACACATTACAGGACACAGTGATGTAATATACTGTAATCTATACATCAGACCAAAACCAAACAATTCCGTAGAAAAATCAAAATAGTTTCTATCTTTCCGGCCTCGGCAGAATTTGTTCTTCCAGAGTACCGTGATCTCAACCCCATTATGTATCCTCTTGCCTTTTTCACACCTTCTCTAGGAAAATATTATGACTGAATTTAAGTAGAAATATAGCTTCAGTTATAAGAGTTGATTCTCCAACTGTGAAACTAATTATGTACTTGTCTTGCATAATAATAGAATTTTAGTTTTGCTCTTAGTTTGTTTCAAATACTAACATTCAAGTTTTCTTTACCTATCAAAACAGTGCAAACACACAAAGAAACTACGTCTACATCTTGCAAAGAAGCTCCTGCATTTGTACTGGATGTAACACTTGAAATATGGAATTCTCTGTAGACTCTTAGAGCCCCAACAAAGGATAACTCAGAACTTATCAATGGTCTAAAACAGAATAGCACAACATTGTTGAAAAGCAGGATGAATGTTTTTCTCCTTGGAAAGAAGTGTAAAGCTTCGGAAGTAAGCCTGTTCTGCTGCAACATACAACTGCTCAAGTTTGGGAGTTAATTCTTTCAAGATGCTGATCTTTGCGACATCTTACAGGTCTTTAGACCAGTAACTCAGTAAGCTGTCAATGTATTAAGCAGTTTTGTGCACACTGATCCTAAAACAGATTAACTAGCCTTACTTGTGTCACTGTCTGAAGCAGGGAAAGAGATCTCGGAAGTTAAGACCCTCAAGCCCGATATTAGTGCGTATTTTCAGTTATTGACTAGCCCTGGGGCTCACAACAAGCTGCATTCTTCCTGGAAGAGTCAGGTACCGGCCACACGCTGCTCAGCATTCAGCACATTACCAGCTCTTCAAATCCATTTCTCTGTCACAAGTGCTGCGTTCAACGATGTTTGACCCAGGCAGTCCCTTGGAGGCCTTTTGTTTAAATATCCTGTGCGATGAAAGATCATCACGTAGTGCTATTGATACAATCTCTATCAGCAACCTGATGATTCTGTGTCTGACTGTGTTGGAAAGAAGCAGAAAATAAGGTATACTGCAGGGGAATGCATTATCATCTCCAATACTCAGCTTCCACACAACTGACCGACGTTTAGGCAACTGAACCTTTTTGCTAGGGTACTATTAAGAAAAATCTCATCATTACGAGACAGTTATTCAACTTCAGAACCAGAAAGCCAAGAAGCAACTCTAGCAACTTGGAGTAGGGCACAACTCACTATTGGGTTCTGGGTTACCCAAGTGGACATTAGTTTGCCTTTTTACGCGCACCCCAGAGAAAAGCATGATGCTGGATTCCTGAGCAGCATATTGGAGAAGTCTGCACAAGTCTTAAGTCAAAGCGTCATGAACCACTGCACTTGCACTCTACCTTTTTACACACGCCCCACGCAGGAGATTTGCATGTGGCAAGTTAAGCGCTGTATGAGTGGAAGCTGTCAATGCATTACTAGAGGCCTTACTCTGAGAACAATCCGTATTTGCTTGCCAAGTCTGCCCTTCTGGATTGCAGGAGAGCATTCACAGATAAAACAAGTCATGCAGCAGACTGCAGGTACACATACACTGAAGCCACTGGCAAGATGAAATTTGCAGTTTTCTTGCCGCAGCAGAACTAGTCTAAAAAACACATACAAAAAGCTACATCGGTGGAAATGCTGTACTTCGTGTTCGTTTGCAAATTGCAAACTAACAACAGTGCTTCTGGATGCTTACCTAAATAAATGTGAAGCCTCTGCCTGCAAGAATAGGCCAAATATTCCAAAAAGGGTGTTGCTTGGACTGTACGTAAAAAAGGTGCGCAGAAGACAACTACTTTTATCCGTGCTTAATATTATGCTCTAAGGCTCTTCTAAAGACTTCGGAAGTGCTACAAATGAGTTTCTACCACGTATCTACTTATAGAAAAATACAGAGCTGTGGTAGAAGGACACGGGAAGTAACAGCAATTTATCCTTAATGACAAAAATGGGATATAACCTGTCTAAAAATTGATTCATTGTAATGAACTTCAACAAAAAAGCCTCACAGCAGAAACGTTATTGTGAATTCACTTTGAATTCACATAAAATCCTAAACAGAATATTGTATACACAGTCACATTTCTATCAAACCCTGCATGACTCACACAAGGCATTTTAGGGCCCTGAGTAATCAGTATAAAGGTAGAAATTTTAAATCAAGGTAAAAAAGGACCACAACACAAAGCTGTATCTCCCCCCTTCCACCAATGCCACTGCCCCCTGCCAAAAGCAACTCCCAGAAGTAAAATAAAACCTATGTTTAGACTCAAAGCCTCCAATATAGCAGAACTTTTTAAACCCATTTGGTAAGGTTCAAAGCAGAGGTCAGCTGACGGGCCTCCCTGCTACACTCAGAATAAAGAGACCCATTAAACAAGACAAAAGACAGTTCCAAGACTTGGTTCCAACACACATCACTTTGAGCACACGTTGTTCCCTAAGCCTAATTGCCTGAAAAAAAAAAAAAAAACAGCAATAATGTGGTGAGATGGCCACTGTACGCCCATGCAGGCGGCCTCAGAACCCTGAGCACCTCCAAACAGCGCCGAGGGGAGACGAGGACCAGCGTGGTCAATAATCAATTCTCCAGGTCAGCAGCATTTTCTCCCGCAGTAGCGGGGAGTGTTAAAAGACTTTCTGCACTAATAACCTACCTCTGGGCACACAAGACAAATTTTTTAACAGCTGGATGATAGCATGATAAGTCAAGCTGTATAATTTATTAAAGGGAAGTAATGCAAATGGAAAGCTCTGAGGGAATATGAGCTCACCACAGTTACCTTGGGGAGTTTGGCAGTAGAAATTTATTTCTGCAAGCTTTTCAGAGGGAATTAAGTTTTCCCTTTTATAATCTGATGTGGTGGTTAAGACAGGCTTTGCATAGGACCTCAGTTGCTTAGAACCACCCTGTTTAAGAGCTGGTTAAAAGCAAAATGCATTAATTTGGGGATCCAGTTCAACACGCACTTGCAAAACTCCCTAAGCCTGGTCCATAGCAATGGCATTACCAGTACACAGGAACTACTCATCTGGAATGGGCAGTATTAGCAAGAGTCTGACAAAAAAGGAGAATCAAAAGAAGATGTGGCATAAACATGAGGCTCTACAAGTGTAATTACCACACCACCCTAACCAGCATCAGCATTTGAAACCAATTAATATTGTATAGCATTAAGTATGGTCACATCACGCTAGTTGCTGCACTCACTCCTGTACACCTACATATGGAATCACGTTTTGGGGACTGCTCTCAAGCCATTTCTCCTCTCACTGCTACAGGCCTCCACCTACTACAAAGAGAGCCTAATCCAGATGTAGCTTGAGTATTCTCCTCCCTGTAAAGCAAGCTTGCAACACGCAGTAAGGATAACACTATAAATTAAAAAAAAAATCTTCAGCTGATTTGAGTTCTTGAGCATTATTTCGGAAAGTTAGTATTTAGTACCTGGAGTGCTACAAACAACTAGCCAAGTTTTTTTCTCTTGATACAAAAGCAATCACAAAGGTTAACATCCTAGTCACGTAACACAAGCCAACAACTTCCATTTGAAGAAAAAAGAAAATAAACTTTCCTTTTGTCTCTTTTTAGCTATGAAACGATTTTATCCTATTATTCAAAGCAATATGCAGTATACTGTTATTGAGATTTCTTTAACAGAAGGATGGTAGGGTACCCTCTGCCTACGTTATTAACTCCCGCAGTTTTTATTGTTTGTTTTTTAATTCTCATTGTGTTTTGTATCATTAAGAAATCTGCAAATGAAGGAAATACAGGGTCTCTTTGAAGGTCTTTCAGTGACACCAGTAAAAACTGAGGGTGCCCAGAATACAGTGGAACCCAGCCTTACATTCCAGTAACAACATGAACTTCAGAAGAGCTATAGATAGATATGTCCCATCCCTTATACTGCCTATGTGGATGGACCTTTACTTCCTAGCCCATTGCAATTCCAACTGTTATCTTTCCTTAAGTTTAGATCTGAATTCTGGGTCACCTACAAGTGTGTATCACCTTTACAGCAATTTGTAAAACACTTTTTAAACTTAATTTTGGGAATTAGGAAATATCATAGTATAACCCAGTTACAAATTAGGTAAAAGAAAGTGAAGACCAAGTTGATTACATTTTGGTTTTTAACATATGATGTCAACACATCATTCAGATGGGGAAGGTAGGCCTGAAAGGTAACAGTAGACCATTTCATTCAGTATTTCAATGCCAACGTGCAAAATCTTCCCTGTGCACACCCCAGTTACTTCAGACATCTAAAACCACAGCAGTGGCACTAGATAAACCTTCCTTATCTCATCAGGTAACTGCTGGAATAGCACTGAAATAGTTTAAACCATAGAAAATATCCTGCAATTTATATTTATTGCATCTGTAAGCCAGAGCCTACCTATCCTACATTGAATAATTTAAAAGCTTAGTATTAAAGCAATACAGTTATGATGTATGTTTTTCTTGTGCCAACTATTAAAATACAACTTTTGAGTGCAATTATTTATAGTCACAGTAGATGGTCTAATAGAAGCAGCTTTGATATTTTTAATACACAGGGGGGGGAAGATTTAGAAGCTGTATATGCTTTTCTGTGTTTACTTCTTTAATAACAAATGCTAATGTAATTGAGCAATTTAAGTAGGGTTTCTCAACAACCAAATACAATAAAGAGACTTCAGTAACAGGAAAAAAGCAACTGTGTGCAAAATAGAAAGTCCCTTATCTATTCTTATTGTTCTGTATGCTTCAAGTATTTAATTATGTGTTTATTTATCCAATAGGTGGTATCGGAGCCACAGATTTTAAAACAGTCATTCTCTCTATTGCTTTCCCCAGTCTCTAGCTACAATTAAATAAAACCATCAAGAATCTTTGTGACACGTCAGCGAGTAAATTCAGACACTTGAACAGTACCTTAAAATCAATATGTTATGTAAATCTCACTGCTCCAAAACTAAGTACAGGGGATAACCCATGGGACTGATAACAGAAAATGGCATCTTTCATCGCTAAGTTGTCACTTGGAGACAGATTTACTAGGGACTGGGTTGCTACCCTCTGCTGAAAATTATGTTATTTGGTGCTGTTTGCCCAGTTCCCATTGTGGGAATGCTCCTCTGGCAGAACTGCCCACGACACATGGCACTTGATATGTTTTGTTTTTAAACCCCAGCACAAAGGTTGAAAAGCCACAAACATTTCTGCCCTCTCACCATAAAGATTGCTTTTCTCATGTCAGGATGCGATTGTAATCCTAAATATGGAAAAATTACACTGTAGCTCCCTATGGACTATCTGCTCTCTGAATACGCCAGCGCTGTAATGAACATCAATCTGTTCTATATGAGCCAAGCTCGTTATATTCAAAATAAGATACTCACATGGTATTTTCATGTCAAAAGTTTAAAAAAAAAAATCAATAATAATCACAAAGCCAGGTTTCATACTTTTAGCAGTGAAATTAAGGTAGAGCTCCTTTGAGTCGCTTCATTTCAGAGTTGCTTTTATCTGCATTTTTAAGCATCAATAACTAAAAGAATGCTTATTTGTTAGCTACTGGTTTTCTTCACGTTGTACTTTATTTTTCTCCGTTTAATAATGAAGAGGTTGCAAACAAAGACTACCATGTGCCCTGAGTTTTGAAGCAATACACATTTGTTTCCCTAATTAGGAACAGGCAATTATTTAACCTGCAATATTAAAGATTTTTTTTTTTTAAACCTCAGGCATACATGGTGAAAACTGAATTAACTTGCTACTGTTTATACTCAGCCTTTATTCAAATATACCATCATGTTGATTTCTACACCTACTAGCAGGAGATTATTTTATGCAACTTCAATTATACATTACGGGTGGGCACAGAGGATTAAACTGATTGTTTGGTGGGCAGTTCTCCCAGTGTGTTAAATTAAAAGATAATATGAAATACGAGGCCTTTTCTAGCTCATTCAAAAAAGCAAACTTGAAAAATGTACATTGCATTTTTTTATTGGGTGAGGGCAAACCACTTTTTTTAATACAGGTTTTTGATGCATGGCCTAACGCAGGCCTCAGCAAAAAGATAGCAAATCTTAGAATTTATTATTGTCAATAGTCTGCATGACCTTTACTTTAACTGCATCTTGGCTGTCAGTAATAATCCAAGGCTGCACTTTCAATGATAGAATGAGAGATTTTGCATATTGAGTCTCCAGGTCTCCTTGAAAACGTTCAGAAATCACAGTCATTTATTCCTATTGGCAGGGCAAGGTCCATTATGAAAGCTCATTCGTCTTTACTTGAAGATGAAGAGTGGAGAAACTCCATTTTTTGCTCCGAACAAGTACTAACTACAGTAGTTTTCTCAAATAAATCAACAAGGAGGCTTCTAGGTCCAGGGTCCGAAATCTTTTCTCATTCAGGGCACCTGTTCTCTAATGGTTCCCTTCACCTTTGTAACGTACAATTTTGGTAGCAGATAAAATAGCACTTTAACACAGACCGGAGGATTTTACATTCTAACCTTTCTTCATTTCTGGTTTGTTTTACCTGACAGGTTAGAGAGTTTGCAAGTTCAGAAAGAATCTAACAAGGACAGGATTGCAAGGACAATAATAATAAATAATAGGCTTGTAGAACTGGCCTCCTCTCCCCTGAGAGAAGTTTTTAAAGTCTAAAATTACTTAAGCTGTGTAAGACATAATATGTGTAGCTGTGTAATAAAATATACTCAAAATCTGTCTCTGCTAGGTACAGATCAGCCCCAGGTAGTTCTCTTTGAGCTGCCTGGATGAGAGCCAAAGCCAACCTGGAAGTCAGAGAGATGCACCAGCATGACATTTATGCCCAAGCAACACATCCCCGCTATGTAGGCAATCTTATACAGTGAGCAAGCAAACACTATGCATTTTTTAAAGGAGGTACTGTTGGACACAAAGAAAGAAGGGAACAGAGGATTTTCCTACAGCGTCTGTAATAAAAACTGCATTTGAATCTCACTTCTTCAATGTGTCCCCAGGTTTTATATTTCTGACATCGCATAGTAGGCTATTCCTGAGCTCCATGGGAGCCTTCCTCAGATCCAAGGAGAGAAAAGTTAGGCCAGAGGAAGGAAATGATTCACCCTCTGAGACAACGGTAGCATCCTAAGAAGAACGCCCAGATCTAAGGTCCTGCAAAGGCAGATAGCTGTTTTCCTGCAGAGCGACTTACTGAAGCCCACGGGGTTCTGCAGGGACTCAGCGATCTGTAACACATGGCAAATCGTGAGACTCGGGCCCAAGCATGAATTAATTCTTCCATTGTGGGAAACAAAAAAGCACCCCCAGTTCTCCTCCCTTTAATCTGTTTTATGGCGATTGATCACAAGAGAAATTCCAAAGGAAACAGCAGGTATGGGAAGCTCAAGTCGCCTGGGTCTATCACAGCCATACTTCTAGTGAGGTTGGGCAACCTTTTTCCCTAAAAAGTTTACTCGCCGAGAAGTGTAGTTTCCGGTCAACTGATACCATTCACAAATTCATTTAGCTCATCGCTCCAGTGAATGTGTATTCATCTATATGAAGTGGAACACTGTCAACAGGAGAGACAGACAGCAAGTCCTACAGGCACAGCAAATGTTTTTCTTAGCTCTTTAGTTAAAATGCAGGACCCCATGAGGTATTTATTTGGCTTACCATTCTGAGCCCGGATACAGAATCTGCAGGATTAGATTCAGACACTTTCATACACAGAAAGCATCCCAAATATCCTGTAAGCAGGAAGACAAAGACAGTAATACACCTCACATTCTATTCTCTTTAAATTGGACTGTGACTAGGACAGCTGAATTCCTTAAAACAACCTATTTCTTCACGACCAGAACTTTTTTGAGCACCTAGTTCACACCATAGGGCTGGGAATTGCTACCACAGCAGCAAAGAGCTAAAATCTTTCCCACTTTACCTACTGTGCTCTCTAGCAGCCTCAAAACTTCTTTGGGAGAAGAGTAAGAAAGATTTGATTCTTGCTGGGCCATGCAACTGCTGGCAGAATTCCTTCCGTACTTGCCACACTTTCCTCCTCCTTCTTCTTTTGATTTCCAAGAAGTTTTTGCCAAATCAGCCTCATTGCAAGTGCTCTTACGTAAGCCTCAACATCAGACATCCAGGTACAGCATTCAGCATATGGACTGTGGGCAGAGAAGCCATCCATCTTCCATGGCATACCTTCTATTGGCTTAAAGGCATCACCACATATCCTTCAACTAGTCTACTGCACTCCAGTTCATAGCTCCTATGTCTTCCAACTACATACAGTGTACTAAATACATACAAAAAATTGGAGGAATAGGGAGTTACAAAAGTGACAGGTTTAAGCTTCCTAATGACATCTGTCTTTGACATGGAAGATAAGAAGTCCCTAGTTCCTAAGATTACGAGCAGACGCTCAGAAATAGGACAAAAATGAGGTCCTGGGGCCTGCCAGAGTCTGACACCCTTCAACCATTCATTTGAGAAATCCAAGTAATTCTGTGACGCTGGGAACTCCAAGAACATCACTGCAGTATAGCACCTGCATGTAACACACCCGAACAACTTCCCCAGCTCAGTAAGTCACCAATTTAGCCAGAGTCTTCAGAGATAATCGTACTTCCGTAGCAGAATCCAGCCGGAACAGAGACAAAGCAAATGTCCTTACAGTGTTGTGTGCCCCCCAAAGTCTTTTAGTTATTGCTGTGGTCTATACCACCCAGCACCTACATATAGGGCAGAGAGGATCACAAGATTTTATGCAGCCCTGTAAAAATCCGCAACTCTCCTTCCATTTTATGGTTGGATCTGACACAATTTTGGTCAATTTTAACTCTCAGGAATCGCACCACTGTATACTTTGTAGATTCAGCCAGCAAAGAACAGGTAGTTAAGTTTGGCTGTAGTGAGGTAGGGATTGGCCTCTTCTCCCACGTGCCTGGTGACAGGACGAGGGGGAACGGGCTCAAGTTGCGTCAGGGGAGGTTTAGGTTGAATGTTAGGAAGAACTTCTTTACCGAAAGGGTAGTTAGGCATTGGAATGGGCTGCCCAGGGAAGTGGTTGAGTCACCATCCCTGGAGGTCTTTAAAAGACGTTTAGATGTTGAGCTTAGAGATATGGTTTAGTGTGGGCCTTGTTAGAGTTAGGTCAGAGGTTGGACTAGGTGATCTTGGAGGTCTCTTCCAACCTGAACAATTCTGTGATTCTGTGATTCTGTGATTATTTTGCCACTGACTGGTAAGATTCAGATGTTCTCTGAAATAGCTTTTTTTCCCCCCAAGTAGTGGTAGGTTGCTCTTTTTTCCTCCCCCTCTCAATAGGGCAGAAAAGCATTATGATACAGTATGCACCATTTGCTGCAAACAACCAATAAACTTTGTTTTTTGTCAATTCCAGAGAGAATTTCAGCATCCTACCAGAAGTTTCCAAACCAAACACATGCACTTTGATAGACTTACTCCTGCTTCTCCATTTTGTGTTTAAATGTATTGCATGTCCCTAGTGCTTCCAATCACGTAAACTACATTCACTTTAAAAGCATAATCAAGAATTTCAGCCAGTGAAGTAACCAGAGAAGTACAAAAATGAATCAGTAACCCATTTTACAATCACAATAAGGAAAGAAGTGCCCCAACTATAATCTCTAGTCACTCAAACAAAATGCATGCTTGAATCTCCTAGATTGGCTACTTCTTAATAGTTTCATTGTTAAATTACATCAAAGGACAGCTAAAATGCGTTAAGATTTTACCTTACACTCCCTTGTGAGTAATTGGTGTACTTGCTAAAGAATGTTAAGAGATGAGTGGGAGGAATGATGGTCTACACATCAAATTTTCAGAAAACCTGAAAACCCGAACAGAGTAATTGTATTCCTGAAATTTGCATCTACTGCAGTAGAGTACAGCTATCTATTGATGGCAGCTTGAGATGTCAGAGGTGAACCTAATTAAACAGATTAAAATGAAATTGTCTCTAAGAGACAATAAACAAACCAGCAAGTCTCACCAAAGTGCAACCAGTCAATGAACTGGAAGAAGTTAACCTTCACCTGATTTTTTTTTTTTTTAAATCTCAACAACTAGCAAGATTGTCAGATGAGGTTATATGATTTCAGTACAATTTTGTTTTGCATTTAATTAAGGATCTTTACAAGTTTTATGTAAATGGTTAAAGAATGTAAGGATGCTTGAAAGGAAGGAGTGAACTTTAAGTTCCTGAGGTCCTGACCTGCCCATCAAGATTTCTCCCACCGCCTTCTGTGGGTAGGAGATTGGGGCTCAGAAGAGGTTTAAGAATACCAGAAGATTAAATTTAGAAGTTAAATATGTCTTTGGGTGGTGGAACATATGTCAATTTCAAATGAGTCTGAAAAAAAGAAAGATTTCAACCAGTGGCAGGAATATCTACCAAGAATTCCATGTAGCAGGTTTTCACATCTCCTCAGACACCAATGACCAGAGAACAAGAGAGGAACAGGATGCTTGAAGACAAAACTCTGCACTATTCAGCAACAGAAAACAGAAGATACAGCTTTTCTTTTTCCCCCCAAGTTAGTAAAGGTTACTAACTGTGACTCTATGAATAAGCATTCTTAATCAAGGATTTAAGGCCAAAAATAAGACCGCACAAGTTTAAATTGACTAGAGAAATGCAGACATAGGGAATAAAGAAAGCAACGAACGGGACCAGCGGGAACATATGGCTGTGGCAATGAACTCCACTTGCACCAGGCAAACCAAGCCTCAGAAAGCCTCAAAAACTCAGGCGCGTTTCCACGACCAGACACTTTCCACAGAGGGGCCAGTCCCCCGCAGGCAGCCTGACGAACAAGCCGCCTGCTTTGAGAACGCCAACCCTCCCCGCTTCCCTTCCCGGGAGAGCCCCACACACCAGGTACCTGACAGGGCCCGCAGGAGCAGCAGCGCAGGCTGGACGAGGAGCTCATCCCCACAGCGGCACCCGGGCCCAGCCGGCCAGGCAGGATGGCGCAGCGACCGCGGACAGAGGCTCCCAGCAACAGAGGTGACGGAACAAGGCAGGCCCGGGGCCCGCCGAGCGATACCTAAGAGACGAGGGCAGCAGGCCCGAACTGAGCTAAAATGGCGGCCAGGGCGCGCCCAGGTGAGGCCAGGCACGGCTGTTAAGGGCTGTTAGTGCCCCCAGGTGCACGTAGCAGAACCTAATTTAAATGTAAATATAAGAATAATCGGCTATTTGTAGTGGAGGATCCCGGCTGAAACGGCTTTGAGCAAGCGCAAATGGAGACGCTCAGCGGTTTTTCTTCAGCGGTTTCTCTGTTGTGGTGGTTACTCTCCGTCAGTGTTATCGGATGGACTGCGCAGGCAACTGCTTGGTTTTAGGGAAGCAGGGGGGGAAAAAAGTCTGTAATATTGGCAAAAACTGTTATGTGAAACAAATTGAATCATTTTCTGTCTATGTTAACCTAATGATCACCCTAATTAATGGTAGAACAACAGATCGTTGGCTATAAAAGTGCAGCTGAAGTGTTAACTGATTTGGGGTCATGTAAGTTTGGCTCAAAAAATTCAGAAGGAAAGATATGTGTGCAATAGACCCAACTACAAAGGAGATGTATAAGTATTTCTGCAACATAACTTAAAAGCGTGACTTTTTTTTTTAATAAAGGAGAAAAAAACCTGCACAAAGCATGCATTTTTTTCTGCGATTTCAGCCACTTCTGAATTTTTCTTATCTTAATTCCTTAAAAGAAATAAGTCAGACAACTAAAATTTACAGACTGTACTAATCCTTAGAGTACAGATCCACTCTTCTGAAAGCCATAAATACAGAGTTAAAGAACCACAGGAAATTAGTTCTCTGAGTTATGTTAATTGCTCCCAACACTCCACTATCTATCTACACAAAAAAGGAATACAATTTGAAGAAGACATCATAACATATCGTGGTTAAAAAAACTGTATGCCATCAGGAAAAAAAAGTTTTTGTCTTATGAATTAAAAGAGGTTTGAACCACTTGGGGGGAAGGAAGGGGAAGAGTATGCCTGAAACATAGGCAGAAAGAAGCCACACAGTAGAAATAATTGATCTGAGCACTCTTATTTGTCACTTTAAATCCCCCTCTAGCAGCAGCAGTAGTAAAAGAGGGAAACCCATGAAAAGCTGTTAGAGAAACAGGGAGAAAGTAAACAACACACTATAATTACAGTTTTGAATTCAAAAGATTTAGAAAAAATACATGTCAATATTAATAGGATGGCTTCAAACAGTATGAAGATGGTAAGAAAAGTAATTCTAAGTGACCTTAGAAGAAAAGCATATAACTGTATTAAAACATTTTAACTCTCATAGGATAACCAATAAGATATGCAAGAGCACTGTGAAAATTTAAACCGTAAGAAATCTCTTTCATGTTAAAGGCTCGGTTTTGTCAAAATAACTGTTTATCTGATGGAAAAGAGAAAAAATGTCATTAATGTATTGTTCCACTTGACAACACATAATGTTTAAGTTTGAATAGTGGCCTTGTACCAGCTGTTTCTCAAGTATTTTCTGATTTATGATGTACAGTTTGTGTTGATGTACTGCTAGTCGATCCAAAGTTTTCACTGCTCAAAAAAGGATAAGCATCAGTTAGCTCAGTCAATGTGAACTCTGACCTTCCTTGGCTCCATTTCAAATTTTACACTCCTGCAGGTGTACCTTCCCTTCAGCTCATGGGTACTCGTGACCGTGGCTGAATGCAGAGATCATCACAATTCCCTATCTGAAAAACCACTGAACAGGATTTGGTTCCTAGGTACAATGGGACAGTGTGTATCACCTGTTAGAGAGGTGTATTGATTTACAAATAAGTCTGTGTAAGAGGTAATCATGATACAGACTTTCTAAAGAAAGAAGCAGACGAATTTCCAGAACTTGCTATGCAAAGTTTAAAAATGGCTATGAAAATTTGATACTTGAAAATACATGAAGAATCAGATTTATATCACTGAAATATTAATTATTATAACAAGCAAAACTATCTTTCTTCTTTTCCATATCAAAATATCATGGAGATTCAGTCCCTACACAGATACATGCAATATACACTCAAGGTTAATTTGAAAACTAGCCACTGAGAATTCTCTTAGACAAATCTGTATAGAAAGCTTTTAAAAAACTTAGCTTTTTTTAAGGTTCCCTCAACTCATCGTGACTACAGGACCTGCACAGGTCAGCCAACTTGAATATAACCAGGTGGCTATGGTAATGTCAGAAATTTATCTCAATTACATTGCATAAAATAAATGATAGTTAGGAATGGAAAAATGTACAGTCCTGCAGAGTAGAGCTAAATCCAAATCTCTACACTGGTTTCAGGTTAGTATAGCTATGATGAATAGAAGACAGTCTGGCATGTCAGGGTTTTCTATATGATTGATAATATTAAGAGATATTTCCTCATGGGTGGTTACATTGGAACATTCAGCTTTAAAAGGAAAATAACATCTTTCACTTGCATATTCTTCTAATCCTAAAGTTGAAATTACTTAATGGAATTTCAATAGTACTTCACAATTGGCATTTGCTATGAAAAAAGCATTTATGAAGCAGGAAATTACACAAAGGCCTAGCAAGTAGGATTTTTTTTCCTAGCAGAAAACAAAAACTTAATTTTTTTTTCTTACCCTTTGGCACTTCCCATCCTGATTGGCAACATAGCCAGAATCACATGTTACCATGCTGCAGCACAGGTTGATCAATGGCAGTACTCACTTCTGATATTAGCCTAAAATTTGGTTGTCCTTACCTGCCAGAATAACCACAGTTCCAGCTGAGCTTCAGGACACTTGTAGAGATTACTTCCTGGAATAATACCTGAAAGAACCATGACCTAAATCAAAATAAGTATCTGCCTGTATACACTGTAGGCTGAAATGCATTCAGTTTGGCGTACAACCTTTTGTGCTCTGCTGCCTGCATTGTCAGTGATATGTTCTTAGTTGTCATTCTTAGTTTTATTCTTGTTTCTTTTTTCTCGGATGGTTTTCTTTTCAATGTTTCTCTCTGTGTGTGTGTGTGTGTGTGTGATCAGTCTTTCATTACTAACATGCTCTTGTTTAAGTTTGGTTAAATATTTAATATTTTAAATATAGCATGCTAATAATTATTTTGCAGTTCTGAATTGGAACAAGTGCAGCTGAATGCATTATTCAAGAACAGCATCTGATCTTATTTAATATCATGTAACGCTTTGCTTGTTCTTACTCTTTTTTTTCCATGTAGATGCAATATAGCATGCTTGCCAAATGTGTAAAGTAAGTACCTTTTCTCCCAAACAAGCTGTTCAGAAATGTTATTAGCCTAAATATCTTGTCCTGAATTTTTTAAAGCATGTCTCTTCTGAGTCAATCATCATTTTTCTGTGCATCAGTTATAGTAAGCTATTTCAGAAACGGCCGTGCAATAGGATGTACCATAATATGATAAAGAAAAAGTTTATCTACTAAGAAAGTTAGTGACCTTTTTCTTCCTGATTTCTAAGCTGCTCACTGAGTCTGTGTTTGAATCTCTCTCTTAAATATCTCTAGGGTCAGAGAACCAAATGTTTTCAGGTAGTTGGATGCCTAGGGATTTATGGTTGTGTGGTTTTCCAAGAGTATTTAAGCATTTACAGTAACTCCAGTGACAATCAGCAAGTATCACACAATTAGGTCCTCCTGAAAATTCCACAAGGTGCCTTTTCACTTCTTTGATTATTAAATCTCTTAATTTGTCTTTTACAAGTTTTGATCCTGGCAGTAAACTCATACTAGGCTTCTCCAGCACAGATCTGAGCATCCCTGAGAGGTGTTACGGTAGATGGGTTTGCCCAAGTGGGCATGTCCTCTATTCTGATCATAACCAACATTTCTACTATAAATGTAAGCTTCGTGTGTCCAGAATACACAAAATGAATTGCTTTTTATTCTCCAGCTCCAGCTTCTCAGTGCTGGCTCTGCCCCTTTATTTTAAAATTCTCTCTCTTTTCTGGCTCACTAAGAGTCTCTTTTTCATTCAGTGAACCCTTACTGCTTCTCCCTTTAGTCATCTTTGGAATTGTTTATTGTCAGCAGCAATAATTTTTGATACACACCACACTTTGGGACGCATATGCATAAGTTCATACAAGATGCCAATCTCCTTAGGGTGTACTGACTCTTATTTTGGCTCCATACATTTATTTTTTTTTTTCAAAATACCTCACGGATATATAAATATGGCTGGCAATACAACACTGAAATTCAGTATTAAGAATACTATGCTCTGGTAGCATACTGGTAACATTTATAAGCAGTTCTAAGTATCATCAAAGGATTGCTCTTTTGTGAACAAACTACTATGTCAAAAGCTTCTGCAGCAACACGGAATATCCTTCCTTTCCTGACCTTTTGGATCAGGCTGAGTCTCTCTGGCAAATTTAAAGCCTACTGTAAATGCAGATCATTTGTTTTCTCTTTGCAGGGACGTGAGCTGTATGTTTGACTGTGAGGCTAAACGCTGGCCTGCACAAATTGTTCAAATAAAAAAGCTAGGCCTGAATATCATGAGCCTGGAACATCTGTGGCCATGTCCGAAGCTAATTTTTGTAATTACTCTAAATAGCAGGCAGGATGTGCAGCCAGTAACCTTCCTCACCATATCATAATGTTTTATAGACAATTTTACTTGCTGTGTGTTATTCTTTCATCTCCGTTGATACTAATTTGGATTGGCTGTGGGATGTGACATATGAACAAGTGTGCAAACTAAAGTACACAGTATGTAAATCTGCTTATAAAACATGGAGATAGAAAAAGACATCTCAGTTAACCTTCTTTATCCTGCTTATGTGAGATAACCTGTTAGTGGGAAGTGCACAAATACCTCATAACACCAACGGTATTCATATAATGAAGTCACAACTTCATTTCTCTTTGTTTTTTTTTTCTCCCAAATAAACGCTTAAGTAAGGAATACTCTGTGTGTGTGATCTGATAGGACAGATTGTGTTTAAACTAATTCTGGAGTTGTAACTTGCTTGAGTTCACAATCTCATGCAAAATGTTAAGTCTTTGAAGTTGGTTTAGTTGGGTACGTAGGTCACATGGCATAGGCAAAATAGCTAGATGGGTTTACTTCCGAGTATCAGATTATGCCGTGTGTATTAGTCACTGGAGTCTGAAGTGTTGATTTGATGATTGTTTTCCACCATTATATCATTATTTGCTATTTTTTCCAGTATTTCTTTCAGTAAACTAATTTGCTGCAGTGTTTGAAGAAAACAGACACAAAAGAAGTGCAAACACAGTAAAGCTAAGTTGTTTAAATTTAGAACTGGCTGGGAAATTTTCAATTTTCTTTCATTAGAAAAATGTTGGTTTGTGGAAAACAAAAAGTATTCATTCAGTTCAAGCAATTGCCTACTAAGGAAATAAAAAGAAAGGGCTTCTAAGCTAGTAAAATGCCAAACATTTTAAAGCAAAGGGCTTGCTTGAAGGTCAAGTTCTCTTTTAGTATTTTTAATTAAAACAACACTATCATTAAAGAAATAAAAGAAGGAATTTAGAAAAGACTTATAAGATTACACAGAGTTAGATTGATCACATTAGAAAGGTGAAATTTTAGATTAAAATTGGGATATCAACTTCTTTTACCAGTACTAGGCAAGAAAAAATAAAAAAATCAAGAAAAGTGTCACATGATGGAAGAATGTGTGTCTTGCATCCATCAATTCTATAAGGTCCTGAAGATGATTATAAATTGGAGCAAATGTGGTGTGGTTCACCTGGGTCAGACTCCAGCTCTACCTCGACCTTTGTATTAGACTGTGTCTTTCCGTTTACTACACAGGGAATTTTATGCTCAGGTGCCTACAATTTTGTATACTGAGCACCCACTTTTGTCTAATTTTGCCGCTCCTCTTCCATTGATAAGCCTACTTGTTTTAGAATAACAGATTCAGAAGCTGGGTTTTGGTCCCTTTTGGGCTATAACCCAGAAACAAGTATTCCAGAGAGCATGCATCTGAGCTGATGCATCTGCACTACAGCTGGGCTCTGCATTTCCATGCCTCCTTCCAACACGTGGGGAGAGCTGGGACAGCAGAACAGAAATCCAGCATGGCTATTTTCCAGTGGCTTAATGCCCAGGACCTGACAACACTAAGCTCCTTGGCAGCAGCTTCCCATTTCACTGGAGTCAGGCCTGGCCTGAAAATCAGGGAGCTGATCACATCTCTCTACCATCTCACTGGCTCCAAGACTTGCTCGGCACAAGACAGAATGTGACGCCCTCCCTTTCCACGAGACTGATCAATCATGATTAACTCTGCTAATTAAACTTGGGCTACAGAGCCGTAGCACTGGTATAAATGATCAGAACCAGACCCATCGGCCATTTTGGTTCTAATTTTCATTTGCGCAAATGTAATTCCACATTGCTTATTTAACATACTGGTCTCCTTTTACTGTCAAAGCATGAAAACTGTCCTAGTGGATGAGAGCTGTAAATCTGACTTGAATTAAAAAATAAACAAATAAAAAACCTTCCAAGTCCAAGAAATAAATCTTTTAAGTCTTCATTCTTTGGGACTTACAACTTGTATAGTGTTAGGAGTAATTCATGTAGACAATAGTTTCTACACGCTCAAGCCGTACTTCTACAACCTCTCATTCTGATCAGTGAAGGGAGCAAAGCTTTTACGTGATAAAGAAGCTAACCTTCTGCACAGAATATGCAACAAGTATGCATGTGAAAAATTCCTTTTATATTTTAGATGTCTCTGATTTTATTTAAGCATATTATACTTTTATGGTAAATATACATATATATCCTTATTTATTTAGGATAATGTATTCAGTCAAGAAATATTCATGTGATGAATTTCCCCAAACATATTATGCAAAGAGCATTATTCAGAATTAAACAGGAAGAGTCACTGATTTTGTTTGCTAAGATTACAAGTAAAGTACCGTAAGGCAAAATTAGCAGTTGGCAAACGCTATTAAGGGCATCCATTGACTACAATTAGACTATAGAATGCAATCAGATAGATACTGTGCCAGGCACCTCAAACATGTACATGTTTGAGATACCTACAATTCAGTTCTCCTGATGAGGAGTTTAGCTTATGTGCTCTGTGTAGGAAATATAAACTGTATGAATTAGAGTAAATTTGAAAATCAGTATTAAACTGTCTGATAATACGTAATATTAACCGGCATTCTGTTTTAGCAGCAGCTAACTCACTCTTTCTATACACACAGAAAAGCCAGTAATTTTCTTACCACTACTTTCAATACAAATCTTTCCATTCAGTTGTCTTTATTTTCTTCAGAAAATCACGGTTTCTTTTTCTGGTAAGAAGACAATCTAGTAAAAGTAAAATTTTGTACTGATGAATTCATATGAAACAAGAAGGACAAAGTAGGAAAAGAACACTGTTTTATAACATGACTAACTGGTCATCAAGGTCTAAATTAAGTAATAGCCAATACAGATGACAGCAGTTTATTTTCTGTTTTTCACAAGGTTAAATAATAATCATAGCAATAGGAAAGTCTGTATTCTTCAGAAGCAACTACATTTCTTTGATGAATATAACTATGTCAATAACCAAGGATATTAGGACTGTTCAGACTAACTGAGGAAAACATGGAACACATGCTTGTCTTCCACTACTTGGCAATTTTATGGAATGGAATGGAATGGAATGGAATGGAATGGAATGGAATAGAATAGAATAGAATAGAATAGAATAGAATAGAATAGAATAGAATAGAATAGAATAGAATAGAATAGGTCAGTTGGAGGGGACCTACAGCGATCATGTAGTCCAACTGCCTGGCCACTTCAGGGCTAACCAGAAGTTAAAGCATGTTAATGAGGGCATTGTCCAAATGCCTCTTGAGCACTGACAGGCGTGGGGCATCAGCCACCTCGCTAGGAAGCCTGTCCCAGTGTTTGGCCACCCTCACAGTAAAGAAATCTTTCCTAACGCCCAGTCCGAACCTCCCCTGGTGGCACGGCTCTGTGCCGTTCCCACGCGTCCTGCCATCAGTGACCAGGGAGCAGAGACCGGCGCCTGCCTCTGCGCTTCCCCTCCTCAGGACGCTGCAGAGAGCAGGAGGCCGCCTCTCTTCTCCTGCCTTATGAATAAGTCAGTTGACCGTAGCAGTCCCATGGCTTTAGACTTTAGTTTCCTTGATTTATCCTCTATTGTCAAATTAGTATTTGTAGAAATCCAGCACATTTTCATATAGAGAATTTACTTTATCGCTTCTGTTCCACCTTTGATGAATGTTGCTGGTGTTGCAATTTTTACAAAAAAGAAAAATGTTTTTTGTGGATTATAATACACACAGAACTTGCATGCATAGTTATTAAAAAAAAAATAGAAAAAAAAATTAGAAATATGAGATTTCTTCCTATACGGTTAGTATACATTCTCAGAAATGTTGGGAGAAGGGGAGAAGAAAATGAAAGAAAATTAACATGGTAACGGAGAGAAGAAAAATGTCATGGCCATTCTGCCATTCTGCGCTATCCAAAATGTGTTTTCCTATGAATTTCACAGGTCTGGTTTTTTAATGATGTAGATTACTTTTTTCATGAATCATTCAAAAACTGCCTTTTGAAGAAGAGGACATGCATATTTTAATGCACACAATGAACTGTATATTATATTAGAATAGTAAATTCTTTCATTTTTTCTCCCTGCCAATGTTAAGAAGGGAAAATCCATGTGACTAATTATATTAACAAGGAAAATGGAAACCAAAACAAAACAGTGACAAAACAGAATGCAGTCAGGAATTCATTTCAGTAAGATCTCACTTCTGCAGATTTTATTATCTGTTATTCTCTGTTAATGTAAATGCTTCAATCAGAGAAAATGGGACTACTTCTGCAAATAAGAACTGGATACATTGCATATGTCCAAATTTCAATAGACTGGATGTTTGACAGAAGTGCGCTTTTATCAATAATTATTTTGTTTCATAAAATGGAACAATAGGCCGTGGCATTTTATGGCTTTAGAATTTCTTTATAAGAACAGTGTAGATAATATTCTGATATAGCTGATTTCCAACTTCTCTGAAATTAAATAGCTTTGATTGCCTCAAACCCTTAGTTTCTGTTCAAACTCCCTTTGAAAACCTTATTCTGCTGCTGGAAACAAAACTGTAGTATATTACAAAAACAAAAACCTCCCTCTTCCTTTTAACACAATACTTTCAGAAGGTCTTGTTTGTAGAGGGGCAGAATTTAACATAAAAAGCAACTTTCCAACATTAAATGGGATGGTTATAGTCCTTTTTTTTTTAATTACATAGCTTTTCTAACATGAAAAATGAACTTGCTTGCAAATACCTTCAGAAACAAAAGCCCTGCGTGTATAGTAAGAAAAAATGATAAAAGATATCTCAAAGTATAGTATCTGAAAGCCATCACAGGATCACTTCAGATTTTTTGTTTTCTTATATTTTGAAAGTGTGACATTTTGAAAGCAGTGGCAGTGAATGAACTGTCGCATAAAGGGATGACTCCACCATGAAATGAGTGTAGTGATTGTACTCAGAAAAAGGAAGTATTTTTTTCTCTTTTTTTCTTAAGTGAAGCTAATCTTTCTTATTTAAAGACCCCTGTTAAAATCAAAGTTAGGAAGGTAAGTGCAGTGCTTACCTCTTTTTCTAGTTGTGATTGGGAACTGGCCATCGACATTTCAAAGGGCTAGGAGAGATTTTAAAGATGGAAGCACAGAAAAGTGCCTATTTCTTTTTAAATGGTTCTATTCTTTTTTGTTATACATTATACATCAGAGTGATATTTGAAAGCAGATTTATTACACTCCCTAGCAGAATGCTTTGTACATTTATAATGCAAAGCTTTTATCTAAAATTCAGAGCATTATTTTAGAAAGAATGTGTATCATTTCTGGGAGACAAGTTCTATTCCTATTGAGAAGCGTCCAAAGGAGTTGCAAGTATGTGGTGAAACTGATGGTCAAGAAAAAGCTGAAAATGAAAAGAGATCTGTGTAGTTTGCTTTACTGCAGGTGTGCTTTTAAGCCTTATTCTTAGATCCACATCTAACTTTTTCATCTGCCATACGTAATTTAATTAAGTAAAACTAATTTATATTTTATGTAAATATTAAACCTATTAGAATTTGTGGAAATATCCTAGACATGGTAGAAGTGTCTTAAAGGAAGAAATCTTTCAGCTCTTTTAATCTGAAATTATTTCCCAACCATGCCCTTAGCACACTAAAAATTGCTATTGTAGGAAAGAGGTCTATCTATGACAGGAGATTGAGCTGCTTTTTAATACTATATTGACAGCTAATGGATGGAATTTTCGGAAATTAAAACATTTGGACAATCAATTTCCACTGACATTTAAAATAGCAGGAACTTTGACTCTACGTGGCTTTGAAAATTTAATCTAATCTGCCCGCCCTCTTACCTGTACTTTCAAGTACGGCCAGTCACTCCATGTTTTGATTTTTAGATGTTCATCAAACAATTTTGAAGCAGCTTGTAAAAACAGTGTTTTTGCATCTGAACTCTTCACTCTGTGCCCATTATCATTGCTAAAAACATCACTCAAAAGTCCACTGGCTTAGGGCTTAGAATATGGAAGCCTTTTAAGGGTTTTGTTTTCTAGCATTTCAGTGTTGGGAATTCAGCAGTACACAGAAAAGCGTGTAATGAGTTCTCAGAGTTCTCTGGCAGCTCGTCTACTTGCAAAGGAATAAATGTGATACTGATGGAGTGATACCCTGCTATGTAAAAAACCTACCATAATGAGGTTAAAAATACATGGTATAATTTTATATATTATATATAATATATATTAATATTTTAATATATATGTCTTTTATTGTGTTTATTACATGATTATACTTAGTCATGTTTAATATGTTCATAGTAGGAAAAAATCTTGAATGTTATTGGGTAAGTCTAAAACTTGCTTTGAATATTTCTCAAGACAAAGTAAAAATGGTATTCAAACAGTATTTTTTCCACTAAACACATTTAAATAATAGTCAATTTTCTCTTTGTATACTTTATTACCACTTGACACTTCTTTAGAAAGTGGACAGGACAGGGATGACCCTGTCCACAAACGAAGTTAGTACGTTGGTGTCAAAGCCAAATGCAATGATCCCAATCTGCATGATAGTTTTTTTAGTGGAACAAAAAATGATCAATATTTCATTGTAGCAGTGATTTTAATGGCACTATTTGTGAAATCACATACTACTAGTTATATAAGTACCACAATTTGGATTCCCTGGCTGGAATCTTCTATACCTCTGCCTGTGATAAGATTTCCTATGTCTGAAACAGTGCAGCACACAAATATACTCTTTTCTTTCCTCCCTCTCCGAGGCCAGCTGTCTTCTGTCAGACCATACTGATGAGACAGACGGGGGAATGTCCTCTTTGGAAATACTTCTAAGAGACCATCACAGCTCCTGTTTTAGATTAGGTTTTGAATTTCTCATTAGTTTTGGAATGGTATCAGCATTTGGAGAGTTTATCATATGTGCCATATGGCATAAAAACTTAGTCAAATTTGAAAAGCTGAGGAGTGTTTTCTTAAATGTTATCAGCGTCCACAAGGTGGACTTAGGTGTTGAAAGAGCTGGTGAGAACCTGAGTCTATCAATGTGGTATTTGTAAGAAGAGCAGATACCTGTAGGTGGCCTGTTTCTTCTGTAGAGACAGACATAACCCGCTTAAACAACTGGAACTTCGAGCCAGGCAATTTCATATCAGACATACAGTGAAGTGCTTTACCAGTAAGTGTAATTAACCATTAGGAAAAAATAACTAGAGCTGTGATAACTCCTTGTCACAAGACTTTAGTACAAGAAATCAGTGCCTTTCTGAAGGAAATGTTCTAACCCAAACATCATTTACCTTGATGGTTCTGTTGCCTCTTCACTGCAAAAGCGACGACCAGGATGGCCATAGCTGGTTCAGAGTAAAGGGCAGATGTATGCTTTTTACCACCTACTACACCTAATTGTGTTTTACTTTCCTTTCTATTTAGACATGTTTTTCATTATTCGAGTGGAAATAACGTTTTCATTTTATTTTATGTAGACAGATTGTCTTCCTAGCCCTCCTAAAATGTACATGCTTTAAAATTATAGCCATTGATTCCACACTTACTAGCGTATCTCCTATACTTAATGTAGTACTTCGGACATAAACTAGTGTCCATGTTCTAGTGAAATACTGGGTCTGTTCTTCTTTGCTTACTTCAAAAAGAGCATTAAGCAGAAAGGTATAACACATTCAGTGACATGTCAGACCCAAGCTGACTTCCCGTTGCTACTGCAAGGATGCTCCTTAAGGGAGTGAAATGCATTTCTGCTTTTTGTCATTATACCCACTCATATAATACATGCCACTTCATCCTTACAGGAGTGCATTCATGTATTTCATAAAGTTTCATACTTGATTTGAAAGTTTCAGAACTCTCAGGGATATGTTTCACAGATGGTTCAAACTCCACAGATAATTCAATGTCTGTTTAGCTCTAAAGTAGATGGAAGACCTGGTAATTAATGTCCTGAGAGATTTGAAAAGGCTTGTGCACACATTTGTAGATACACTAGTATTTGCTGTCAGTGTTCAAACATTTTCAGTAAACTGAACTGTGATTTGGAGCATATGGTTCTTGTTCCCTAATTGGTAATCAGTCCCACTGAGGGCAAGATCCACACACTGGCAAGTAGTAAGCGCTAGCAAGTTAAAGTATTGATTAAGGATTATAGTTGAGATATCGTATGCTGAAGTGAACACGAATGGGTCTGCCTATCTGTTGCTCAGTCCTTAGTTTGAGAATGTCGATAGATTTATAAATTTAAAAAGCAAAATAATAAAATCTTTCATAAAAGGAGTGCAAGTTTCAATCTAATGGGCTGATTTTTCAATATTTATGTAAACAACATAGCCACTTACAATTTAAAACTTAAAAAAAGTGAAAATGGCACAGAATAAATCAGTCAAAACCACTCAGATTGATTTTAGTAGTTACTGATATGTGTTGTGTGTGTATCTATAGCAGAGTTCATCACTGCCAGTGCAGAATAAAGTTTTTTTATTTCAGCCCCATCAGCCTCCACATCAGACATTGTCTTTTTCAGTTTTCACGGTTCTTAGTGATATAAACCATGGAAATTCAGAACAAGCATTTCCATAACTCACACTTTCCAAAAAAAATAATGGCAAAGATATCACAAAGCATGGCAAGCCTTAAACAGCAACTGTTATAAACAGAATCACAACTAATGGCAGTAAGACAGAAATTGAGGGATATAGAGCAGCTACTTTTATAACCACAGTTTGAATCTTCCAATCTGACAGACGGCATTTTTTACAGACAAATCATCAGTGCCTTCCAGGATGTTCTGCACAACACAGTTGTAGTGGCAAAATTGTTTATAGAGCAGTTCTAAATAGAACTAATAGGAGAAATGCTTGGAACACTTTGCTGAACAGAAAAAGGAAAATCTTCCCGCAAAAATTGCACTTTCACACCTCGACACACATCATGGTCTTCTCCCATGCAGGTCAGGTCTGTGACTGGCAAATTCTGCAACATCAAAATGGGAAAGGCCCTTTGTTGTGCTGCGAGCTCGCTGGGAGGCCTGCAGGACATGGGACCATATTCATAGTTTGGGTCCACGTTCCCTGAACTTCCCACTCAGGTTCACCTATCTTTAATGAAAATTAGTCATTTAATCTCCATGTTACTAACACATTATCACTACCTTCAGAAGTTACCAGTCACTACCGCACAGGTCGGATCACAGTCTTTCCTTTTATACTTTATTAAGTCAGTAACAATAGTTCAGCTTTTAATATTATGTGAAATTTCTCCTCTATCATTTTAGTTATTTTTCCTGTCCTAAAAGTAGATGGCAATCATTTGTGCTGTGATTACAAGCTATTTCTTTATCTATGACTTTTCTCATCATAATATATGAAAGTGGCAAATACAATCTATAAGTAATAAGTGTGGTATGAAATTTCACAAGGTCCTTATCATTCTGTGTCATTATTCTTGTCTTTGTTTCTCTCTCTCCCTTTATTATAGGAATATTTTTTATTTAGACTGTGGGTTTTTTTCTTTGCTTTTTCTTATTCTCTTTCATGTCTGAAAGTATTCTGCTGTCTAAAATAAAAAAATAGTTTGTGGTCTCTTCAAAATGTTGATTTATATTCAAACTTACTGATTTCTTTAATGTTTATCTCCCTCTTTGTTTTTCAGTCATTGAAATGCTAGAGACTTAAGGTGCACGCATGTACTTTTGAAATTGATTTAACTGAGCAGAGTGTACCCTGATCTGCACCCTGAAATGCTGTAAATTTTGTGCTGATGACATTTCAAATCATGGCTCTATTTCTGACCTTAGAGGACAACACTTGCCTGCGCTTCCCAAAATACGAAGATATATCTATATTTCCAGGTGTATCTGTTCAACTGGCAGGCAATTACACATTTTTAGAACTGATGTTTCAGTTTGCTTTACTTTTCCTTGAAAATAAATCTCCTTAAAATTCTTCATGAAGGAGAAGTCTGAGGAAGCCCAGCTGGTTGGCAGCCATGGGCCATGGAAGCCTTGGTTCTCACAATTAAGGGCAAACTGATTCCCTTTGTCTGCAGATACCAGAAGCTTCAGGTTCACAAAAAGAGAATAAAGGAAGAGAGAGAAAGAAAGAAGCAGGCAGGCATGGAGGGAAGTGGGAGGGAGGAAGGAAAGAAGGAAACTTTCACACATAGGAAGTTTCTGGTGAAGTAAACATTTGGCTCCTTCTTGGCCTACCAGACTAACTGTAAAGGTGGTCAATGAAGTTAGGACATCAGTAACTTGTATCTCAGTCCTCCAAGCAAGCAGCCATGGATCTGCAGCAGGTACACCAGTGGAAAATAAGCAATCTTCAGATAGAAGCCTGTGTAACATAATTCCCCTTGCATACCAACCCTTAGTGTCCCTTAGGTTTGAATTACTATTCCCTGAGATTCTTTTTAGAGATTTCACAAATAGCAATAGCAAAAGGGTAACAGTATTAAAACACCAGAGCAATCTAGAACCTGAATGCCTCAATAAGACCTTATTTTTCACAACTCAGATATTTCTAAAACATAGTACATTTGGTGGGGTCAAAGATCCTAGCCATCTGCATAGAACCAGGAGGAGGAATGCAGGAGTGAATCATCTGCAGAAGGCAACAGGAAGCCAGCTTGTGCACACATGCAAAACTAGCCAAATCTATAGCATCTCTAAAATAATTATTTTAGTAAAAATAAATGAAAAAAAAACCATGCAGAACATGCAAAATGGATAAACACATAGTTAAACTAGGAACTCTGCTAATTTTAAAGATTTCCTTATGAGAAACAGGACCACATGAAGGGTTGAGATTTCACTTCATAGTACTCTTTCAGGCATCTCTTCAAACCTCTAAGAAATACATGAAGAAATGCAAGAACATCTCAACTGGATCAAAGTAGTGATGGCTACTGATTCAGAACAATAAGCAAAACCAGGAAACAGGACAAAAAATATTCGGCATCCCTGTTTAGTGTTTATGTAGTGGAAAGTAACATGAAAGCTTGGCTTCTGAATAGTGGACCAATAGCGCTGTGGGCACACCTACAACAGGGTGGCACAAAACATGTTTCTGCTTGTGCTAAGATACCAGGATATCTCTACGTTAAAGAGGAGAGGGAAAATTTGCCATGATCTCTGATTAACTTTCAAACAGAGTAAAAAGTAGTTCATGTGGGAGACCAGTCTGCACAGAAAATTCATCACTACACATTTTGCAATGATCACAGAATGGCTCAGCTGCCTAATAGTGATGACTATTAAGGCAAATAAGGCTTAGTACAGATCTGAAACTACTTGCTTTTTATTTGAAAACAGCAGTATTCATTACATGTGACTGAAGATATCCTGTGTTATTTATCCGGCACAAAAGAATTCACTGTTGGTGAAGGGTTTTGACACGCTAACCTAGATAAGCCATACAACAATTTAACAAACTGTCTTGCATTTGAGGATTTGCGGGTACCAACCCAGCTACACTGTGCATCTAGTGAATACTGAACCACACAGTGGAGCAAATCCTGCATGTGTAGATATGTATATACATAATTAAATATAATGATATTTATATTTATCTGTGTGTGGTACTTCTACTGCTGGACAAAATGTTTCCACAGGAAGCACATCCAAGCTGATATTATCAATGTGAAAATTCTTTAACAGATGTCAGAAAAAAAAAAGAAAAAAATATGTGAGAGTAGAGTAGATGGAATTCAGGAGAACTGAAGGTGTTTGGGTTTTTTTGCTAATATGATGACGTTGCACTTTAAAAGCTTTTGGCTTGGCCTTTAAAATACATGAAGGAAGTTGTATTACAAACCTGTGAACTCATATGTCAGTTAATATACCAAAAGAAACAACACAGATTTTATGCTTAGAGATAAAAAAACGCAGAGCCTCAACTTGGAAACTCCTGAACACACAAACACCCCCCTTACTTTTAATCACTGTAGCAAATCATTACTTTAATCTGGAAAGAATTATGCTGAGAAAGATCACTGGAGAACTGCCATGCAGAAATGGAAGACGCATTTTTTTTTCAGTTCATGGTGTGGGGACACAGGCCACAATGCACTTCAGTATAATTTCAAACCTTAAACAGTAACCTAAGGCGTATTCTCTCGCCTGCCCCAAAAAGCAGAAATGGAGCTGAGTACAAGGAGAATGGATGCTCTCTGTGCAGTGCTGAATCACATCCTCAGGTAGTAAGAAACAGCTGGCATGGGAACGGTAGTGCTTAAGCCCTGGAGAAGAATCAAAGAGCTGCTTCCTGTGAGGAAATGTGCACCAAAAAACCCTACAGAATGATATCAAGGAAACGCAACGGTTAGGACAACCCTGAGTCAGCAAGGCAGCCCGCTACAGAAGAGGACTAAAGGATGTGATGTCCAGCCACCACACAGCCAGGCTAAGCAGCACTGCCAGGCTGCTACAAAAGGGGGGCAGGCTCAGGCAGCAGGATGAAGACCCATTTTTGAATCAGAGCCCCCATGCCCCGTTCTACAGGGCTTCACAGAAAGGGCGTTTGCCTCAGTCAGTTGAAAAGAAGTAAAGGCTTTGGCACTTTAAGGTTTGTTTTTCCCTCCCTTGTGGCAAGGGCTTTCTGCTGATTAGATGGATGGAAGGGAACAAAATAAGCTTACTACTTCCCATGACCTCAAACTGCAAATCCTTGTTCTTAAGAGCTTCCTCGTGTCTAGAGATCAGCCTCGACAAAGGCTCTTCCTCTATCTGCCCTGATTTGGGGGCAACGCATCCGTTTGAGGATGGCCTAGGTGCAGCTCTTGATTTAAAAAAAAAATTCTTCTCAGCAGTGCAGTGTCCCTGTCAACCTTTCCAGTTATACAGTGCAGAATGTCGTAGCTTAGAAAATGTTAATACTCTTTTCAGATGGTCCCCCCTCTCCTTATCAACTAAATCTAAAAATGAATTGCAAACAAGCCTGAAACATGTTGCTTGATGATGAAAAACAAGAGGTCGCTTCGCTCTTTTTTGGCTTAACTTCCTGGGAGGGAAAAAGAAGGGACTAGAATACTAAAAATGGTGCTGAGAAAGGGTTAACTTGAATTTAAGGATGCTGAGTGCTTGGAGTAGTATTGCCAAATAATTCTCAGGTACGATGACTGATAAAGAAATTCAGATCTGACACACTGCTGTTTTCTTCTCTTTTCCCTGTGCATTTGAGATGGCAAAACGTGACTTTCTCAGACATAAAGCCTTTCTTTTCCTTTCTCCCCTTCCCCTTCTCTCCTGTTCAGTCCTTGCCTTTTTCTGAGTATCAACAAATTTCTCTGTTCCTTCCATAGTTCAGACTGTATGCATTCCCATACAGGAAATACTGTAAAGACATTAATAATCATATTGCTGACAATACACAAAAAGATAATTGTTATTCACCTTGATCACATGAGTAATCACAATGACTCTAATAAAACAAATCATGTAAATGAAGCATACAGCCGTTTGGCACAAGATTTCATTGCTGATAGCTTTGTTAGTATTGTAAGCGTATCTTTATCATACCCGACAAAACCTTAAGATCTCTAAGCAGAAAGAGCTAGTAAAATTGTATAAACTGTATAAGAACGGATGGCAGGAATAACCATCTTTACTGTATTAGAGCAGTGGGATCTTGAAAAAGAAACGGGGCAGTTTGCAGTATTTCAGGCAGTATTTGGCTGTTCACTGAAGTTTTAACTCTGGACCTTAGAAGCAAACTACATTCCCTTTGTCTGAACAATAGAGATGCTGGTGTTTTAATCAAGTATTATAAATGTCAGTGATCTTAATATGAAATACCCTTTCTCCTCAGCTACCTTCCTGGTGTTAGAACCTTTCCTCCTTCTGCTTCCAAGGGGTGCCTTCCAGTCACATGAAATAAAAAGTCATTTTTGTACCTTGTCTGTTTCCCCCCAGAAGATTTACCCTTTGTCTCTCTAGCTCAGTGACTGTTTGGGGAATAGCAGGTAAACATATATGAATTCACTGCAGGAAGAATTTTCAGTAAAAAACTTCTCCTACTTTTGGTGTGTTGCTACATCATGACAAAAAGTCTAAAGGCAGATCATACCATATGTCATTACATTCCGGACAGTACTAGTAGAGGTTAAAGGCAACCAAACTAATGGACTGACCACTTAGCAAAATACAATTATTACAGTGCTCTCACAACTGACGTTTTTTCTTTTAACTTTATGTAAATAAAATGGCAAACGGGCACAGATTTCAGAAATGTGAATTTTACCGAGATTTATTCCACAGAAAATTTAAATACAAGAGATTAAATAGAAAGTCTTGTCAAGTGAGACTCTGTGAAACTAAGTTCCAATCACTGAGCAACGTCTGATGGAATTGCTAATTAGATCACATATTTCTCTTTAGCTGTAGAACAAGGAATCACCCCAGTGATTCTACTTGTCATCTGCAGAACAAGTTTCCAATCTCTTTTGTGACTGGTTGGTATGGTATGAGGTACAAATTCCTACTGATGCTGAACAGAAACATTTATGTATTTATAAGCTAATATATGCCTAGGGAAAAAAAGCCTCCAACTTTTATTTTTCCAGTATTTATCGTCCATTCAAAAACAGATGGTAGGAGGTAAGCCAGGTTATCTCAGACTTCTTGTGATGGGTTCAGTGGCAGAGACCCAAATAGCCTCGTATGCAGCAGAGTACCTATCCCACTGGCAGCCAGTTTTTTCCACTCAACTCCTTTTTTCTCCTTGGAGCCAATCCAGCCCAGTTCAGCTCTTTTGTAGGAACTGAGGAACCAGTATTGATTTCCCATTTAAACCAATCTTGCGTAAGCCCACCACTGCCTCCCTTGCTATGAATAGAGGGAGCGCTGGAGGAAACCAGCTGCAGCATTTTCAACGCAGAATTGCTTCTTCGAGCCGGACGTGAGCTGAGTTGCAAATTAGAAAAATAAAAAGCAAAAATGGCAGTGTAGATAGGCTTTCTTTTCAAGTCTGATACACATTCAGCACTGCCTTCCTAGAGAGGATTCTCGGAAAACAGGGAATTTGCTTGTTAGAGCGAAAGAAGGAGATTCTTATTATAGGCTTCAGTGCAGTTGTCAGCCAAGATAACAAATCCTTGTACCAAAGTGGCCTTAGAACGGTGAGGCAATGAGGGCTTTCTTAAAAAAATAAATAAATCAAAATTGTGCGGTGCATTTTTTATGAAAGTGTGAAAATCTGTTGTAACTGTCTTTACAGAGTGTTTATAGATTTAAACTGAAGACTGCAGTGATGTATGAGGATTCTCGGGCTTTGTGCCATGCAAGTTATGCTACTGGATTCTGAGTGTTCGGCAGGCATCCATTGCTATCAGGGAGAAAAATACCTCCTGCACAGATATGTTAAGCAACTAGCAGTGAATTTTTCCCATGTGCTTCAAAAGAGAAATTAATGCTAATAACATTGATACAAACTTTCCAAAGTCAGTCAGTAATGTCTCAGATACGTAGGATGCGATTGGTGAAAACATGGACATAGTTATGTAAAAAACTGGGAATATATGCTGAAGGATAACACAGCAATTAAAATAAAACCTTGAATTGTAGACTGAAAGCCAAAGAGAGACACTTTGACTCCTACATGATAATTACCAAGGAAAAAAAACAAGAATATTAGCTAACCTAAAAATCAAACTTTTGAGATCTCACAAATGTTTTAGCGGCTCTTTGACCTGATTTACTCACTGTCTGTTCTTAGCTGTTCACAGTCTCTAAAACTGGAATCTGTATCTGGAGTATGTTAGGGACAAATTGTAGAAAGCTCTTACATGGCAACAGGATAGCTCGTTCTTCTAGCATATCTCTGCAAAACACTTATAGTAACTGTCCCCAGGCACTGGAAAGATTAGGCACTACTTGTTCCTCATTTTCAGCGAGAATCAAGCCACCAAAACCAGGTCATGAGTATGTGCTTGTCCCACATAAACACCATTGGTGCTTTTAATCACAGTCCAGTGACTGTGATTAAGAAAGACTGAAAGAACAATTTGCTCCAGCCCAAAGGATGGAGCAATTTCAAACTCTGCCACATGTATGTAGGAAACAAGAAACAACCACAGCTTCCTGATTGGCCTCCCCACTGCTCATTCTCAGGCTTTGTGCAGCCTAACAAGCAAAGATCTAAGCTGCTGCTACAGAGGTTTCAACTAAAATGGAGAAAAGACAGGTACTTTTTTTCTGTGTTGCAAATACACAGAGCAATTGGACAAAATGGAGTCCATTAGGATATTATGAAGCTTAGCTGTCAGCAGCTATATTTTTTGGTTATATGTTCTTTGTCAGAGAACTTTATGCAAGAAGATTTCCCAAGAGAAAGAAACTGAGAGTTAGGTGGATTATTTTCATGTAGTGGAATCAATAACCTGAGCTTCCTTGGTGAGTGGTCAGAAGAGCCAAATATTTGTAATTCTCAATTCTCAGGTATCCCCACCAGGGAATAATTAGCAGTCTAAGCTGCTAGTTTGATTGATGAGGCTGCTGAGTGATTATTTCTCCAGTTTTCCCTGACTTCAATTCTCACAGACTGGGGTCAGTGAAAAGAGAGGTTCATCTGGGGTTTTCAGACACTGACATTCCAATTCTTTCTGTAACATACCTTCATTAATATTTTTTATTTGTACTTTTAAAGAGTGAAGTTGGGGGCACTGCTAAGAAGGTAAGAGACTTGAGAGGGATTTTTGTGGCAGTTTTGCTGAATTTGTGGCATCTGGTAGAGATTAGACAAAATGACAGAACGGGTTCTGCCTGGCAGAAAAGAAGAGCCTGAGGAGGAGGGCAGCAGTACTATTAGGAGGGGGTGAGAAAGTTGTGGAAGGAGAGATGAGCATCAGAGCTTTATTTGAGTTGTAGTGCCCAGTGAGAGAGAGGAATAAGAACAAATGTCAACAGGAACAAACCAACCTTTTGCTTTTTAATGTAGTCATAAAAAACTTACATGTGAATACGGAATATTAAAAGCTGTGCCTCAGATACAAAATGTCATTCACATCTACTGCAAAAAAAAAAAAAAAAGACTGTTGCCTGGGGCTATGCTAATTCTTTAATGTGATGGCATTCCTGTTAGGAGAGCTCTGTAAGCTTTCCAGGCTGCCAAGCATGCTTGGTGCCCATGTCTTCAAGCACTATTCCTGCAAGGCTCCTGAGTACATTTTCATTTTAATGGGTTCTTAAGTCAAGCATCTCTGGCAAAGTTGCCCTCCTAAAAAATGACTGAGAGCTCATGCAAGGGACAATGACATACTTTAATATTTACTGCACTAAAAATAGCTTTTAAAAACAATACAAGGTATACAGAATGTTCTCCTTGTTCAAAAATGGCCGGTTTTAACAGCAGTTGATGGATGCACTGGGCTCTGGTAAGTACAGTTAATATATTCTCTCTATATATTCCTTCAGTACTAAAGAGCAAATTGCTTAATATGTAATCTTGAGTAAATGTTTCCCCAGTTACATTCACTTTCTCTTTTTGATATGCTTTATTCCTGCCTGAGTATTTTTCTCCTTTTAATATTCTCAGCAGGCTGGATTTATGAGCCTATGAAAGCAAAGAATAGGAAGCATCTTCTCCTGAAGCCAGCTGCACTGGTGAACTTATTGAATAGCTGACCGAGTACTGAATGATAATCATACAAAGAGAAGAGCAAGAGAAACAATAGGAGACAAAATCACCTTCATTTTCCAAAAATAAAAAAATTAAAAGGACCAACAACACACAAAAAGCAACGGAGAGAGAAGAGAAGAGAAACATAGAAGGTGAACCCATAGTTTGTTTCATTTTTCATTCTAACATCATTTCAACCACAAAGAATGACAGTATAAATGATCAAACAACTGTTTGCTAATGCATTATAGATAGTCATACACAATATGGCAGCTTTATACTTGTATATTTACCCACGATGAATACAAAATATACTAAGAGTGACAGGTAATGTAGCCAAAGCTTCTACTCTCTGTAAGCATCTGTGTACTATGAATTATAAATGAGAGTCTTGTGTCCAAAGGTAGCAAGTAATGTAGATAATGCCATCTGAGTAAATGAATAAATGTGAAACAGATGCTTTTTGCATTCAGGTCACACAGGTACAGCCAGGAAGCCACCAGTACAGATTATGGATGCTGGTGAAACAGCTGCTGTCTGCATCTAGTGCCAGGTGCAGTCCTACCTGGTTTGTGTCGAGCCAGTAAGAAAGGTCTTTGTCTTATTAGTTTTTGACAAGTTTCCAGAAGGATGAGGTATCCTCTCATGTAGGTTCCTTAGGTGCTTGGATTTCCTCATGGATTTCCTGAAAAATCAAATCAGCATCCTTATTAGAACAGAGTGCTTTGTAAGAGGTAGAGAAACTGCCTGAAAGGAACATCTAATTTTTAAGAGTCATAAAATACTTTGCTTTTTATGCAATTCTCTTCTGCTTTGCTAATATTTTTTATCTGAACAAATATTTTGCCTCAAGATGAGATTACACGGCGTAAGAAATTACTGCTAGAAAGGCATTAAGAACTTTTATAGGACTTTTTATACATGTAAATTTGCTGATTTTGTAAGCAAAGAGACATGAGCTTGGACTCTGGTTAGGCAACTGGAGGTCTTCTGCTGTCCGCATGGACTGGCACCTTAAAAGGTAGGTTGAACTCCCCAGCTAAAATATTAAGCCTAATAGTACTGACAGATAGTCTTTACTTGTGAGATATGACTACTGCTATTATTTAAAGTTCAAATAAGCTCATAATGCAATTTGGTTTTATATTGCTCTTCCAACTCTTCTTCTTTCTGTCTAATGCCAGATTTGCACTGTGTACATTTCCACGTTTGCTGAAGAAAAGCTTCTGTCCTGTTCACTTGCAAAATGGAAGTCCTGGGACCGTTCCTCTCTCTTTCTCTGCATGTGTGTTCGTCACGAGCTATCCGTCTGTGTAGGGTGGGTAAAACAGCAGTTTCCACGTATGGAATGAAATCGTGCATTTACACAGTTTTCAGAAGAAAATGAACAAATGTAGTAATAGAACACACCTTTTTCATGTTTAGTCTGAATGCCTTGAACCATACAAAACTGCTAAAAGTAAAAAGTTCCAGGACTATTTGTACATATTCTGTAATCTAATTTCACTGCCTCTTGCATAACTCAGCATTTCATAGATGAAAAGCGTAATTACAGATTCATGTAAAGTTTTAGAAAAGCCTAAAGGATAGCAGCTGGAACATACAGCCTCTCAGAATTTACCAATATGGTAAATTTCAACCCTTAACAGAACTTACCCAAAACTACCAATGCAACGATTGCAATAATTCCATAGGGTTCTCTCAGGAATAAGGTACTTTTCTTCTGGAACAAATATCCCTAGCTCCTCAAGCTTTTTGGTGTAGGTGTGCTCAATCAAGGGGTTTGCCTGTCCTCGCCAGGCTTTGATTTCACCTTGAGGGCAATCCAGAGTAACAGAGATGATATCCTAAGAGGAAAGCTGCATTTATACAGGTGAGACAGAGAAGAGAACTTTGTAGCGCATAAGCAAAGACTGAAGCCTTCAACCTGAAAAATGTGGGTCCTGCTCTCTGCCCTCTTTGTTTCTTGTTTCTTTGTTTCATTTCCATCTGTGCATAAAACACTGTCACTGTTCCATTTTCTAACTTCTACATCCCGATTTTTCATTCCATTTGCAAAAGTGGAAATGACAGCGCACTTTGCTGGGGTGTGCAACAGTAAGAAACACACAATCCAAGTAATGAGGACAGCCAAACCATTCATGGTCTCTTAAATGACACAATTATTGCCATTATTACATTACAACATTGTTTTAACCTAGTAAAGAAATCAGCTCCTTATGATTTCCCAGTTTTGACTTAAAAAGCAAGGAAATTTCAAACTATACAACTTTGAAAAGCTGTAATATTGCTTTCTAAACAGCATAATTTTATTCAGAATTAGTGAATTTAAACCACAAAAATGCCACTATTCTACAGATGGCTTGTTCCTATTTTTCTCCATGTCCTTTCCTTTCATGCAGCAAGCTCCCCTTGCATCTCTGTGAGTGGAAAAGTCAAGGAGAAAAAAAAAAAAAAAGAGAGAGAATATAGGTTTTTAAGAAGTTTGAGAAGTAATTTGCAAAGTGATAGTTTCTGGTAATGAAGGCTGCTACCTTTGCCCAGGTCTCTCAGTATGATAAAATTGTTTCAGATTGTTAATTACTGAATAATCAGATTCCCTTGAAAATGTAACATGAGCTTTTACTGAAATATCATATTCCAAAATTATATCAGAGCTGTAGTATGGCCAAATCAACAATTATACTAAAAGAACTCATGCAGTCTTTTCTTTGGGATGAGACTGTATTATCTCAAAAGAATTAGAAAAGCATCTGCGATGCATAGCCAATATGGAGACAGTCCTCCCATTGGCCTCTATTATCCGAAAGTAAATGAGAAAACACCTCCATTATGCTTTGCAGTGATCCATGCCTTTCTTTTTTTTAAGTCAATAAACTATACCTTTCACTGTAGTAGCTTGTGCACATGTGCAAAAATGACCTTCTGCAGTTTGGTGCTGAGCCGCACGCTGGGAGAGGTGGTATAGGAAGTGTAAAAGAGATGCAAACAGTTTCTTACTGCCAGGCACATACTACCATGAGGTAATAAAATGAGGCCTACAAAGCCTTTTACTACACGTAATATTTTATTGTTCTTTGTATCACAAGTCAGGAATCCCTTCTCAAATCAGTTTCCCCAGATCAGTTTAATTAAGGTTGGTGCTCAAACCACAGAAAAATATTATGAAGACAAAGTCCTTCGAGTGGCTCTTGACCTGTGTGGAAGCGCAGTCCCCTCTATCCCATCGTAGGTCTACAAATAGCCTGTTCAAAAACCTCCTTGAAAAGAACATAAAATCACATTGATTCATAGAAGAGAGGGCATCGGGGGGGCACTCAGCTCTCTCTCTCTCTCTCTCAAAAGAAGAAAAAAACATGACTTTAGAAAAAGTACTTTGAAACTGGTGAAATAATCTTCTAAATAAACCACCAGTGGGGAATACCCCCAGTCACTGAGGACAGCATGCTGTTCAGCGTATCAACAAAAATACATTTGGCCTGAGGCAATGCTGAGGGCAAACATATCCCAGATGGACTAGAGAGGCCCAAATACCTTCAGAGATGAAAATTTAATTAGAGGAAATGTCACCACAGTGAACAAAAGGATTGCTTTAGTGATTTTTCATCATTGTTTACTACAAGTGAAGTATATTTTTAAGTGTTAGGACAGGCTAAGAACAGGAATGTTCTTAAGTACTAGAACTGAGATGAAGGGAAGGGATGTTGAAGGTCAGAGACAATCATCCACACTTGAGGACTGAGCAAAAGGAGTAAATGATCAAATATTGACAGACAGCAATTTTTAATTGCTTCAGTGATGTCAAAAGGTGACAAAAAGTGTCAAAGGCGGTGCTTCAAAGCCACTAAAGAGGAAAAACTGACCTTGTACTGTTGGATGGTTTATTTTTATTGTTTTTCCTGTTGTTGTTGCTATTTTGATCTTGTGAGATCCTGAGCATGACAGAAAGCTTGGGACTCTCAGAAATATACAGCCATCCCTGAAAGTTGGGATGGCTCACTGCCACTTTACCTCTTTGATAATCCACTGTATAATATTAATTCTGATTCTTGCACAACTCAGGGGTGAAATTGCTGGAAAAGCAATATAGGAATTGTCGCAGCACAGTCACAAGGAATCAGCCCCCTTAAATGAAAATATGTGAGTTCTAGCATGAGTTCCAAAAGCTGTTTGGGATAAATTCAGAGAAAATAAGACATAGCAAACATCACAGAAAGTCTGTCAGACAACAGTATGTTCTGCATTTTGGGTTTAGCATCTTCAAAATGCAGATTTTATATTTTTGGTATGTGAATTTTTATATCTTTTTTCCCATTCAGTCCTCATTTTGTATTTTCTATGGAAATGTTCTCCATTTAGCAAAACAAAATAATCACCTGAATGGAAAGGATGCACAGCATGATTTTCCCATCATAGTATCAAAATAGTGCTAATACTGCACTATTTTTATTTGCTATTACATAACAGAAATTACATTATATACTGCAAAAATAACAACTACAGAAATAGTAATTATATAAAATCTCTCTCTCACAAAGGCCGTACCAATTTTACTCAATTAATCTTCTTATTAAGATCAAGGAGACCTCCACCTATAGACAACTGTAGAAGAGATTTGTTAAAGTGGGCAACAATCAAAGTAAAAAAAAATAAAGGAAGCATTATGCAAGTAAAATTACATACAATTATGTATATATCAGGGTGCTCAATTAGGCTTAAAAGAAAATTTTGTTTTGAGATAAAAAGCTCATTTGCCTACTTCTACTGTACTACAGTTAATATAACTTCTTTTGCCATATTAGATCTTTGCTAGATCCCTTTGATTTTACTCCCGCTGCTGCTGTGATACATGTTCTTGTGCATTAGATACAAATATATAGATGATTCTTTTTGCGTAGACGATACTTGGGAACTTGAAGTTTGATGAAGATACCAGGGAGCCTTTGCACTGATTTCAGTAGGGTTCGGATCAAGCCTCTGGAGTACCTTTATTGAATTCCTAAGTTTACTGGGTAACGTGTCCTAAGATCAGGGGATTGGTTTAGGTCTCTATTGGTCCTACTGTTTGTTATTACCCGTTACACACACTTTTCTATTCTGGTCCAAATAATCTCCCTAGATTTCAGCTGACCTGAGGCAGTATGCTTTTGCTGGCAGTCAGAATTGGCTTTGTGTTCTACATTGTCTTATTAGTCCTTCTTGTTTACCTTACCTGCTTTTTTTTTTCCTTTCTTTCTTTTCAGCAGATTCAGTTCTACACAAAGTTTAAACCTATGTACAGAAATTTGCTAGATTAATGCCAAAGGGCTTGCCCAAAGGCAGGCTCTAAATACGTTATTGTTTGAAACCTGTGACAGAGAGTCCAACCAGCCTCTGATTAGGCAACGTGCCACACTAAGCAGATATTCATGAATCTTGGCAACCAAGTATGAGAAATCAGTTTTCTTGCCATCCTTTCTCTGTTACAGATGGTTATCTGGAAAACCATCCAAACAACAGAAATATACCATATGTAAAACAAAGCCTCCCTTTTTATTTTCAGGTTCACAGACTATCAGCTTAAGATTTTACAGTGTTTATTATTTTCATACTTCAAGATAAGCAAATATATCAATACTCAAATGCATCCAAATTATGGAATACTGAAGGAAGCAATACTGTGCTTTATGGGAGTATGATCATATTATTGATGCTATGGACTTCCTGATGAGCCACCCAAGATATGCACATTAAAAGAACAAATTTGTTATGTATCTACTTATCAATACCCATAAAATGGAAGTACTGTGGTCAATAATGCCAGGTGGAAACATATAAGTAGGTGTTACAAGAAATACACTGCTGAGCTAGATTAATACTGGATTAAATTACAAAGATTCTGAAGAGATATTAAAGGCACAGTTATGAAGCATACACTCCTAATTTACTATTTTAGTCTTACCAAAAGGCTGTTGATGATAAATCCGTCTTCATCTAAATAACAATTCTGAAGAGGAAACTAATTCTCAGTATGTAGCCTTCTTCCTCAGTTGATTAACAACAGAGTAGATTGCCCACTAATGATGCACTGATTACAAACTTGAAGTCAGTAGAGTAAGCGAGACAAGGTGCAAGACAAATAAACCTCCTTGATCAGATGTAGGTGATTCTCTAGAGACATAGGAAACTTAAACATGGGTAGAAAATACGTGTGTGTATTTCCAGATTTAATCTCTTATTGCATTTCTTATTAATGATTATTTTTGTGCACAAATCCATTATGAAGTTATTTCCCAAGCAACTGGACTAGAACAGAGGAAAACAAAAGCCTGAGAGTAAACCAAAAATTCATACATAGGTAGGAGGTGACTCCTTAGTAAGAAAAAGAATCCATAGATACAAAACATGTCTATGCTATTTTTTACATAACTGTGGAGCTGCTCATGGGATTCTTCACAATATTCTGATGTCTTATGCACAGTACGAACCATCTTGTGATGCTCCTACTCACACTGAGCAGTACCTCACGCCAAAACATTTGATCAATGAGACAACAAATGGTGGAAAGCCACTATCTGACAACAAGAAAGCATTGCAATATACAAATACATTAGTGAAATTGCTGACATTATATAGAAAGTAGAAAAAAGTGAAAGTCTGGTGCAATATTTTGTGATGCAACATGAGTGAGAATTTTATATTCCTTCCATAAAGGCCATATACTAAAAAAAAAAAAAAAACACCTCTTAAGTGCCAAAAACAGGGTGTATGAGAACTTTCAGCATCTAAGTCCAAAACTGCAGTCTGAAATAAACCCACTCACCATCTGCATAAATCTAAAGGTAATGAAGCTCACTAGGTGCTTTCATCTAAGTTTTCCACTCTTATCCTAAGACCAAAATCCTTTATATCCATCTCTCTTAAAAAAGGACTTGACTGACTTCCCCCCTATTCTTTTTAGCATAATCATCAAAGTACATTAATGTGTTTTACCTGGTATATGATAACATCAGAATAGTTTGGTTTTTATTGCTTTCTATGTCATCACAGGTAAATTTTGAATATACCAACTTTACCATTTTTACCTGCCAAAAACTCAAGTAAAAGAAAAGCAAAACTAACTCAACAAAACAAACAAACAAACAAAAACCATGAAAGTCTGCAATCTATTATTTTGGCTTTTACACACTTTCAGTTGGATAGTTAACAAGCTTTTCATCATTGTAAGATGCCAGAGAACAGAAATCTGTATGTCAAAAAAGCACAGCAAAAGAAGTTTTTGTTGGATTTCTCTGAATGTCAAGGACAAATTATTTCTAGAATTGAAAATTCTAAAATTCATCAAAAGGAACAAACCAACAAAAAGATTTATTAGAAGAGAGGCTTTTTTCTTCATGGCCAAATCATTGAAAGGCCAGTAGTATTATCAAAACATATAAGAGCCTGAATGGATTTTTTCTGCAAGAACTTTTTAAGAAAGCATTTTGATGCAGTTATATACATTGCTGCAAAAATATCACATAATTTAAAATTTTGTTTTAGAGAAGTTATTGTTCGGTACTAAACCAATGAATAAAACACTTATTTTAAGCAGAGAAAAATAAAATGACCTGCTGAAATAGGTTAGGATATGAGTAACTTATTCCCATAAACATACCTGGAAATAGGTTTTTTAGCTATATAAGTGACAAGCTGCAGTGTACATACTGTGTTTTAATTGCAACAACGCTGAATGGATCTCTCTTCTTTACAGTTATTTACAGTTATTTTGTCTATTGACTAGTAAAATAAGGTGTTAGAAGAAGAATGTCTCAAATGATTGTGAGCATTAGTGACAAAAAGGCCACTTAATTTTTGTCTTGAGATAATTAGGAGAAACTCAACTCAAGTTGCTCCAGGTTATAGATAAAGGAAGATCTACTTGTTTGTATATCTGCTAGTTTATAAGAGCAGAGCCTTGTATGGGGACAAGGAAGAGGAAACTATTACGTGCAACAGTTTGTTCATTTGATATTCTATACAACATTCCATGTGCTGGTTATCCAAATTTTATTATTTCCTCTACCATTTTATTTGTTTGTTTGCTTGTTTTTAGATTGGTTTCTAGATTATATTTATAACTGTGAGGTGAATAATGAGCTTAAGAGAAAGAGCTATTGCTGGTCATTCTTCCTTAATATATTTATACCTCATATCTGTAGCATCCAGAGTCCTTGGAAACCTCCAGGTTCTGGTCCTGTTTCCTGGGACAGAGGACAAAACCATCCAATAAAGTACTCCAATATGGATAGCGAATAAATCTGATCTTAACAGAAAGCTTAACAAACCTTGCAGGAATAATTTACTCATAAATCCTTTAACATTACATTCACCTCAGCAGGTAACCCAAGCACTGACACTGACATTGGCTGGAGGAACATTAACCCAGCTATGCCAAGTTAAACCAGAGAGCAAATAATTTCCCGCAGCTAAATCAGGGGACTGAGATTTAGACACAGCTCTTCTCTATGTGTCTGCTTTAACCTGTATGCCAACTGCAATAATTGCATTTTGCTATCAGAGTAAGCATTGAGAAGCTTAATTAATATTTATAAAGAAAGTTGACTTGCTCAAGCAGAAGATACTACCAAAGTGCAAAGTATTATTTCATATCAAATAAACATACTTTGACACAGATTGAATCAAAATGTTGTCTATAATTTGAAAATGATTCTAACAGAAACCACTAGATAATCCTCCTTAGACTGAAGAAAAAAAAAATCTTAAAAAAAGTCTTGGCAGAAATCATACAGTAAGTCAAATCAGCTTCTCTGAGGACTTCATTTTATCAGCAGAAATCATGGAAATTTAACTTGCGACATAATTGTGGGCTAGAGAAACTGGAAGCTATCGTTGACACTCTTAAAAGATTAACCAAAACTGACTAAGAAAGCCGTGTGTCTCTCCAGATTCCTATTATTTCCCTTTGCCACAGAAAATGATGTGTATGTTGTCACTGAAAGGTAGAAAACATACTCTTAATGAAACAGAGAGAAAAAAAGCGAAACATAATACAACCAAGTAGTATTTGTATGGAAATTCCAGGTACCCGGGGAGTAAAATGAAGAAACAGAACTAATGTTGAAATACACGAGACTGGAAGTAAAAGAGTTAACAGAAACACGTTGGAAGTCAAGTACCAACGAAGTGCAAGTATTGAGCAATGGGCACTGCATAGAAAAAACACAAAGTGATGGTGCAGAATTTGTTGTAGGCTAATGGTATGAAAGGCTAAGACACAAAGAGGGGTAACGGATAAAACTGGACCTCTGGGTGTCAATATCTTTGCAGAGAGGTTTGTATACTCTTGAAATTAGTGAATATGTTGCCTCAGTTTTCAGTGTGGACATCTGAACTGGGGATTAGAGCAGGAGAGACACTGGGAACAAAGTTGCAGAAATGAACATTACCATGAATAACATTAAGTAGTTGAATGCATTGAGGTAAAGGACTGGGGAAATCTTCAGCCAACAATTCTGAGAGAACTAGTGCACAGAATTGCAGGCCCAGTAGTGAGGATTTTAAGCCTATCTGCCAAGTCATTGAAGCATCAAAGAAGTACCGCCTATGTTCAGAAAGAGGACTAGAGATCATGGTAATTACAGCCTGTGAGTCTAACGTCCATGCATGGATGTAAAGCATTACACTAGATTTAGAAGAAATTAAACATTGCATACATACATGAAAAGGGAAAAAAAGGTTTTGTAGAAATAAGCTGTAGTATACTTACCTGCTGGCTTTCTAGAGAAATAGGTAAGAAACCAGTTTTTCTGCATTAACAGTAAACAGAAGCTACCAACATTTGGGTACGATTACAGTGTCTGACAAAGCAACGTGTAGTAAATAATGTGTTAAAACATGGGATGAGATTTAGCTGAAGATAGCATGGTGAATGAGCTGCTATTTGAATGGCAGCATATTCGTATATGTTAACAGGCATATTAGTATATATTACTAATTTAATAACTATAAAAGCAACATAAATGTAGTTCCTTCTAATCGAAGTTGTTTTACCGTATCTAAGGTAGCAAACACATCTATGAGTTGCTTATGATTGGTCTAGCTGTCTGACATCTACCTGTGATGATTCTGGTTCATTTCTCATTTCCCACATCTAACATTATTCTGCTTATTTTCTTTTTCATTAGCATGACTAAACTGAATTTACACTACCTTGAGTTCTTCCTGATGTTTTGCTATTTTGTTACATATATTCTATACTATAGGTAATCCTATAGTATTTCTTAACATACTTTTATCCAGTGCAATATAGTAAGATTTCCTAGAAGAGGAAAAATTCTAGGTCTATGGTATGCAGCTAGGCAAGTCAAGTCGAATAAGTTTTTGTGGACTGTACACAAAAATCAAGTGTCTATTGCCAGTTTCCGTAGAGCCAGAAACAACTTCTTTACCCGGTTATGAAATGTTACTACTACATTACTTGGACTAGCTGCTTTTCTATGCTTTTCCCTGTTAATTTTGAGTGGAGATGGTTCAGTTTTAGTGGAGATTGTTTTCTTTTACATTTGGAACAAATACCTTTTAGCGTTTCTTTATCTTCAGATGTGCTTCACAGAATTCTTTCATCTGTCTAGCACTCACTTTCTGCATGTCAGGATCTCAGCCCTTTTTTTGCTGTCGGTGACATCAAACGTCTTTCAGTCTCTGTTGCTGTCGTCTAATTCCTCCTCTACCCAGATGATCCGCTGTTCTTATTTGTGGCTAGTTAAGTTTTGGATTGTTAAACTCTCTTTGGTTTAGCCTTCGGTCCTGCTTTCCTTCTATATTCAATCATCTCCAATATCCAGACTGAGCTTTTTCCTTCTTTTTAGCTCTCTTCTTCCTCCCTAGTGCATTTGCTGACACCTCAGAGTCTTGTTCTTAGTCTCCCAAGTAGATCTCACTTTTCTTTCATTATTGACAGCATTTGAAAGGTTATTGACATTAGAAATGTATTCTTTCAGTAGATTTATGTGAGGGGTCTCTGCAACTTTATTTTTGAGACTTCAGGTCTCAAGCATCTAGTGAGCACATAGCCAATCTGACCTCTTTCCCAAAGAAGCGTGATGTCCATGAGGTCCACTTCCACTTCTCATGACAGAGTAGCAGTGTATGATCTACAGCCGATCCAATTCTACTTTCAGCTCACTTCCTTTCTCTCACTCTGAAAGCACGTGGCGTTCTTTAATTTCTTGATTTTATTCTTTCCTACTTTGTGGGAAGTCATGACAAATTAGAAGCCTTCTGAGAGAATCAGAGTATTTAACTTAGTAATCATTCCTAAATATCTCCATTTCCTCTTTTGAAATTAGGGTATAAATAACCACACCATTGCTCTTTTCGTCAGAATGTTAACACACCTCACAGACAGTAGCTTATTATGCACTCATTTGTGGCAAAGAGTTGCTCTAGGAGGTTTCTGATTCTGTCAACATCTCCGTCCAGCTACAGCAGCTGGACAGGGTGTGCTCTGCCAACATGATGAAAGGACCCCTACCCAACTTCCTCCATCCTGCTGCACCCACCAGGCATGTTCTTAGCCGCTCTTGCTAGTCTTTTATGAATGATGGCTTTCTCACCTTATGAAATGTTCAGATGTCCCAGCTACCTTTCTTTCTTCTAGTGTTTAAACCCAGCAGCCATGACAGAACTTTCAAAATCACTTTCAGGATTTTCTAGAAATACATTCTCTCCCCTCTCCAACGATGTACAGATGCTCAGCCAATTAACGTCAGAATCACAGTCTCCATCCACTCGGTTGCCAGTAACAGATGCAGCAAATATCCGAGGAAGGTGGCACAACAATGCCAGGCACCTTAACTAGCAAAGAAGCGAGGTGAGATTGTACAGCAGCAACAGCAACAAAAACCGGGAGGTAGATGCACGGAACAAAAGGCGCATGTTCAGGGACACTCTAGGACACCTTCCATGAATATCCCACAATCCCTTTCTGAAGAGTCAGTAGTTATCTATGCTGGGTGAAAACAAAGTAGCATTTTCTCTGGAGAATATGGCTCTTTCCTAGAAGAACTCACAAATAAGACATCCTGTCCTGTTAAGTTTCCTAACTGTTTGAAAGCTGGCATTCAAAATGAGTGATGGAAAAGAACCTCTATCTTACCAGCCTATTTTCTCTGCAAGAAATAAATTTACATTGATACCTTCTTTTGGTCTTAGGAAAAAAAACTCAGTATGATCATGTTACGTCTTGAGTCCTTCATTGCTAATAGAGCACACAGCAATGAATTTGAGGCTTTTATTTCCTTTTACCTTACACTCAGATATTTAAAATCTTTTTATGTTTATTTCCCTTCTCCCTCTTTCATCCTTATTTCACATTTATACAACTTTCTTTCAAAGCTCCCCAGTGTCTCCATCTCATCTCAGGTGTGCATCTTGCCAGTTCCATCACACAAATTGCTTCCCAATTCCACTGCAAAAGCTGCACACCTAGTAACAAGAAATTCATTGTTTTCTTTTTATTGCTATTCCCAACTTTGGAGAAAGTAAATGGAAATGCATATTTAAAAGTATTCATGAGAGGCAGACTATCAGTCTCTATATGAATTTCTTGCAATTCATCTTATGTTTTCATTGTGTGCTTCCAACACAGGATTTAAGCTTTGACAAATGTAACTTCAACAGCCTACTTCTCCTAAAAAAAGATGACAGGGAAAAGTTGGAAATTTTTTCTAACAGTATAGAAGCTATATTACTGAAACCATATGTGGTGTTTATAATTGGGAGTATGTAAAGATTCCTTGGTTTTAACTGACATCAATTCACATACACCATACAACATGATTTTTTCTCTGTGAATATTGATTTGAAGCAATCTGCTTATATAGACCCACTTGTATTTGTCCTATTGTACTTGCTTTGTAAGGAAGTCATAGGAAATCAAACGTTTCTTGGTCGTGTGAATAACTGATTTTTCCACCTGGCTCAAAACAAAAAGATCAATTTGAATATATCTGTTTTTTTCTTCATTTTTAATATTTTTGCTCTTGAATATAGAATTTTAAAACATTCCTCGGCTGAATAGTCATGGTAGTCAGGGAGAAAAATGAGATTTAATCATTAATCTGAAAATGATAATACTTAGGTAGCTGAATAAGTGGGTGGATGGCAGATCAGACTTTTATATCCTACTCCAGTCAATGACAATGTATGCATCGAAGCTAAAGCAGGATTACTAAAGGCATACTGAGATGACTAAAGAGCTCTGAACTGCTACATCTTACTGGGCTCAGATGCTCTTAGAGGATGCAAAGATTCATTCAGCTGCTGCACCCATGTTTTTCACATCATACATACACTACCCAAGCCCCATAAATCCTGTGGCTTCAGGCACTGAAATCACTCCAGGGAAAAAAAAAAAAAAAAAAGTAAAGGAGGTAAAGGAGATAGCAAGAAATTCTTAGGCCTGGAATTTCTTTGCTCTTCAAGAAGTTTTGCAAATATAGATCTGAACATCTATATTTATACTGAACATCTGAACAACTTTTCTGGATTTGATCATTTTGTCTGGATTCAATGTGTTCTTTCCAAGACTTATATCTTGGAAGTTAAGTAAGAATTAGTTAACTAAGAATTAGTTCTGAGCAAGAGGTTAGAGCCTGAGGAAGCACAAGGTATGTGAAAGGTACATGGATACCGTGCAAGTCTTTGAATGTGAGCATCTGCGAATTTTTATTTTACTCTGAATCTTCTAGCCTAGGAACTCCTCCTCGTTTGGGTTACAGGAGAAGAGGCCTCCACTGGCCCAGCACTGTACTGAAGTGTTGGAAGAGTGAATCAGCTGGCAAACAGGAACCTACAGAAAGCACTGGGAAACAGGACAACTTCTTAAAACGTTAATGATGACAGCTCCAAATTCAAGACACTGAAAAAATAACTATTAAGTAAAGAAAGTTAATCTTTACTCACAGCATTCTCACAAATAAAAGGTTAAAAACAGGCAATGCAAGCTCACTAGCAGTTGCCAGCTCGTATTTAAAACATTGTCACATCAACTTATTCTTTTGAGATAATGTCACTACACTCACCCTATACACAAACGTTACTTATTTCCCTTTGCCATTTATTCAGCTTAGTGGCAGTAATTAGCGAAGGACTGTGATTGACTCAGAGAAAAGAGAAGACATTAAACAGGAGCATGATGTGAAATGAAATTTCTATTATCATATTTACAGCTTTCTCTTTCATTTCACTACACAAAGCAGAACTAGGAAGATTTTTTTTTTCTCTTTACATTCTTAATAATCTTTTCCTCTTTGTTTTAATTTTGCATTTCACATTCAAAGTTTTTTCTGCCCTCTGCCCTTTTTCCACTCAGTTGCCTCTGCTTACAGCAATTTCGTTCTAACTAAATAGTAGAGACTGAGTCCCCAAAGCTAGCTAAAAAGCTCTTAAACGTCCCTTGGAGCTACTTTTGCTGCAGATTTCTGCATCCACTAGTACTAGTTGTCCTGATACAAGTATTCTTAGAGCATTAGTGAAATGATCAAGCTCAGAAAAATAATTTCAAGAAAGGTTATCTTTATTTGTTTTGGTTCTGCTTTAGCCTTATAAGCACAGCATGAGCAATCAAACCAGCGTATTTTACAAAGGAGTTTTGGAGGACATACGAGAAGGAACATGACCCCAAATGGGGTAGGGCAGTAACCTCCAAAACTAGCTTTATTCTCAGAGATATTAACTGGGATATTCATGTTCCAACATAACTTGAAACTGCTTCAAGTATGAACTTACCTCCCTCTTTTGCTGCTTTTCTTGCTATCCCCAGGGCTTCCATGAAAAGAAGCATTGAAAAAAAAGAAAGAAAATGCTATGCAATTTATAGGAAACAAAGGACTTGTGATTCATAGCCTGATATCCTGCTTTATACTTAATTGATACCAGTTAGGCATAGCAGGACAGTAGTATTCTACATTTTATGGGCTAACAGAAATGTCAGCCATCTGTTTGCACCTGCTGAAGTTGCTACGGATAAGTATTACAAATCCTGTAAGCGTCTGGGCCTGGATTTCCATACCAAGAAAGTTTTTTTTGTTGATCACTGTCAACGTGAAGGCATTGATAACTGATGCTAGAGACACATTTGAGAGGCAGTGCTCCCTCCCATGCAAACAACACGAACATTTTTATCTATATCTAACCTTCAGAAGGACTGAACAGACATTTTGTTCTTGCAATTTTGCTATTAAGATATGGTGAATGAACTAAAGTGCAGAGTGTATATTACTTGGGACAGATGGGAAATTAGCATGTCATAAAATTCATAAAAAACTGGTTGGTGATACTGTCTGTCTCAAGAAAATAATTACATAATTACCTGCTTTGAGTATTCTCAAGCTAGCCAACAGGCTAGGTTAGAGAGCAGCTACTCCTCTGATATATCTAAGAGCATTTTTAGATGGTAGATATCCTTCAGGTAAGATGTTTTGTATTATTACCTTATTCCTGTAACTTACTGTTTTAAACCTTAGCTTTAGATTTGTAGGTCCTTTGCATAACTGAGTACTAGTGAAATCCAAGTTATGACTCATTTCAAATATTTGCTCTAATTTAGAAACTGATTATTTTCTTCCAATATTTTCTCACTTAAGATGGTTAAAAAGATGTACAAAAAACTCTTTTTCCTAATAGATCTCATTGTTTCCATGTATCCTAAAAAGGCTTTAGGGTTCAGCAAATTTATGAGGAATTTTGCCATAGTCTTTAGCAAGTCAGAGACTAAGCATTAAAAATAGGTGGTTAGAGAGCAACCACTAATGTATTTTCTAGACTAAACAAAAAGCAAAAAAAACAAGCAGTGAGGTACAATGCTTATTCCTGAGTACAGAAAATGTAGACCACTAAACCCAAGTGAAATGCTCTTTAGTATTCTTAATTAAAATTTAAAATGTACATTCTAAATGAAAACTTACATGTAAAAATAATTATCAACCCATTTTGAAAACTATATACCATAACATTTTAGTTTGCTTTCTGTTCCAGTATATGTCTTGAATTTTTGGAGGCAGGTCTGAGATGAGGGATACGTAGCATGTTACGATGCCATGCCTATGGAGAGGACACGTTGAGTGTGAGGGCTAAAGAGAGTGCATGACCTAGCTCATCCTTCTGGGAGACCAAGATCTTGGCACATTCCAGCCACTTTATTGAAATAGACTAATTCCAGAAGAGCTATTCCTTTCCACTTGCCCACTCTTCACACGAGCTTTGAAGCTGAAGAGATAAATGTCCATAATTTGCTTCGTGGCAAATTTTGTCAGGTTGGTTCAAATCAATCTCATCTGCAATTTAAACTAAAAAAAAAAACCCTAACTTTGTACTGAAATAAATGATAAATGTTTATGGAGTTCTGTCTGGGTTTGCTGTCTCCCAGCTGTGGGAAACTATCCAGTAGCTGAGGGATAGTATAAGTTGTTGAACTGAGACATAGTAGTGCGTTAAGATTTTCCTAGAGAATTTGCAAGCTTCCTGTGCAAATGTTCAGGTAGTAAACTCCGTTATAGCAACCAACTTACATGCTCTGGAATTATAAATGCAATATATATATATATATATATCTATATATATATATATACATATATATATCTGCAAGCCTAAAGTTTAATGGTACTGGTGCATGTGAGGACTTTCTTTCATTAAAGGAACCAATATATTATAAATTGATAGCAATGCAGAAAAAAAAAAAAAACAAAAAACTTTTCTGTCTTCTTCCTCCCAGAACTCCTCATCTGTTCTAGGGTACCAAAGATGGTCATTATATGTTTCAACTTATTCATAAAGCTAAAGAACATAACACAGAAAAGACAATATATTCAACATCTCCTTCGTGCAAGAAATTCAATGTTAAAAGCTGCAATGAATTAAGTAATTCACTTGAGAGTGATAGACCACAGTATATTGAGGGGTCCAATTACAGAAAGATTTTACTGTAAAATAAAACTGGAGAAAAAGATAAGGTTAATAATACAAAATCTAATTACTTGCATTCCTTAAGATATTTATTTTTATTTGGGGAATGAGAATTTTCCCTACAGGTGTTTGCCTTTGGAAGGAGGGAGCGTCTCACCAGTTCTCAGCAAAGCCCTTGCAATGGCTCCAGTGAAGCTTGCAATAGTCTGACCCTGAATGCTAACTGTGAGAGCAGGAACAAATATCTACCTGCTTCTTGTCTGCCTAGAACTATCCGTCGTTTTAACACAACATAATGAATTATTAGGGGAGTTCAAATAGTGAATAGTCATCAGAAAATCAGGGATAAGGAAAGCTTGTTGGCTCAGGTCAGCTAGCACAGTGGGGATTAAAGATGGAGGGGAAGGAGTTTTAGTACACAAGGACGCAAGACATGAAGAGCTTTTAACAGATAAGAGTGTCCCCTGCCAGACTAGAGAGTGGGGGAATTGCCCTCTTCCTTCTCTGCTCCATTTACGCTCGGATTCAGAGTCATGTCAGATCCCCTTCTCTGCCCCTTGTTTTACGTGCTGGAAGGTGGGATGATCATGTCTTGCTGGGTAGGACTGCATCGTCTTCCTTGCTCCCCTACCTGGAGAGAAATCAAGGGCAACCCTTGACAAAGTACTGGTCTATCTCCACGTCCTAAGAGCAGAAACCCAGAGAGGGGCGGGAGGGCTGCTGACAGTCTCGGCAGTGAAACAAGTGTTTTTATGGTATCTGGAGAAGCTCTACAAGGGGTTTTGCAGTGTGCTCTTCAGGGTGCTCAACTTACAGCAGGCATGCTCCTGTAGGGGTACCGGCTGAGAACGCTCATTCCTGGGGCAGATCACAGTCCCTCAAGCACTGGCACTAGGCAGAGGGGATGAAGATATTTGTTAAGCTGAACACCGTGATTCACGCTCTTCTGTTTCAGGATGCATTCATTTGGGAAGCGGGGGTGATTCTCAGCTGAGATCATCTCAGTGGAAAGAACACTTTTCTGAAAATCCTTTTTTCTTAAAGATCTCTGAAGTTTTCAATTTCTCCCATATCTCTGATTTCCACGTTTGCTCAGGACACAGACAGACAGTTTTTTCCAGGCATACAGGAGTGGCTGACGGTGCTGTCACTCCCACCTGGTCATCAAGTTATAACCCACAAAACTCAGCTGGCAAAACGGGAAGTCAGAAGCGTCCCATCTGCACCAGTGCAGTCGAATTAAGTCAAAGAAGTGTAAGCCAAAATGCAGGTGCCCAAGCATTGCAGTGCATGAAGATGCACCCAGATGACTATTTGCTGGAAGTAAACACTTCCTGCATGGGAGCAGTGGCTCTTAAGGTACTTAAATTATTCCAGCTCTTTACAAAAGGAACATATGGCTGTTCCCTCAGTTGCCTTGAAATCTGGTAGGCACCATAAGAATGAGGGACCAGAGTAATGATCCAAATATGCTGTCACTTAAACTAAGGAGTCTCACGGTACAGTCACCTTAGACACACAGGTATATAAACTAGCACAAATCAAAGCTTTCCTAAAGATTGACAGACTCTGTCAACTTTGCATACACAGATGACATTCAATCCATTACTCCAACCAGCTCCCAGAAGTCTCAATCATTCAAGATTTATATTGCATCTTGTTGATAGAATCCACTTTACTTCTGGCAACGAAATATTGAACAAGGAAATTGGAGTTAAGCAGTTCACATAAATATCAACCTAACTCTTTGGACAAAAGATTTTCTGCCATATTTGCATTTAGCTGATGAAGTTCAAGGAAAGCTATTTCTACACCCATTTGCTGGTACAATGTCTGCAACGATATGGTTACATCTATGCAATGATTACTCAAAGCCCATCATCGTCTCGTATCACAACTATATGGATGCAAAATTAAGTCCTTTCAGGAAAAACAATTCACCATTCAGGGAGCTCATATGTATGATGTAAGAATATACAATTTTCTTGAGGAAAACCCCCACTGATTCCTGCCAGCTCTAAAGAGGGAAACAGAATATTTTCAGGACCCTTGGTTTTTAGAAGCTCAAATACTGCTAATATTCTTTACACTCTGGAAGGACGTAAGATAACAAAGCCCAACTTATGTTACTGATGTATTTGTTACTGAGAAGCAACAGAGTTTTTCAAATTTATGGTCCGCTCCTAGTTTATAAGAAAAAAATACTTTGTGTCCTTTAGAAAGGCTTTAAAGGCAAGACGGAAGTTCCTATGATTTCTTTTTGATAAAGTCATTTTTTTCCATCTGAATGACAGCCTTAGCCTTTTTATTTCCAGACAAGACTGTGCAGCAAGGTCATTTCTTTCTGTGGTGAACACACAGATGCGTCACCGGGCATGGCATTACTAGATGACCCTCGTCATACCCCGATGTCAGAAGCTGCCCCACTACCAGTCTCCCTCTGAACATAACCCATACCAGTGGTGATGAACATCGACAGGACTGTCCACCTCATCGATGGGATATCAGCACGTCACAGAATTCATGATCTGTCACGCAGGGGAATAAGTATCAGAATGTTTATGGAGACTATGATTCTCGTTAACAGGCTACTGCATGTAACTCTGTAGCAAAGTTTAGTCCACTGTAGGCCCCAACAGTACTATTCTTTAGTAGTCTTAATATATTAAAAAAAATACAAAACAAAACAAACAAAAAAACCCTGAATGCCATTGTGTATACTCTTTTTGTGTGCAACCTTTTTAGAGTTCTTAAGTAAAGGTCATTTTTTCTTCCTTAAAATTATTTCCCAGAACAGACAGAATGACAGAATCACCAATACTCAAAGAAAACAAATATATCCAATATATGCATGTCACTAAATTTAAGCATTTGTATTAGATTTAAAACAAACAGGCAGTTTACTAACCAGATCAGTACAAAAGCTGTTTCTGTAATCGAGTTGGCACAAGTTCACAGAAAATATAATTTGAAAAGGTTCACATTTAAATGAATCTTGCTTTTCAAGCTCAAATGTCATTCCAAACTCCTAGGATGAGGTATTAACCCCTCATTCACTTTCATTTAGAGAAACCCAACACTGAACTTGAATAACCTTGACCACACTTAGTCTCCAAAATGTAAAATTAAGTAAAAGAAAACAACCCGAGTGGTAATTGCAACCACTTGGAAGTACTCAGAAATACCAACAGCAAATAGGTGAATAAACGGACGTTTGTAACTATGCTCACTTGTGCCCTTAGACTTCATCACGGGGGGACATCCCAATCCCCCGCTTCCTCATCTATTTCTTCAGAAACAAGCCACCAACCTCACCCTCTCCAAGAGAGCTCCTTCCCCAGGCTCGCCACAGAGCAACCAGTAGACATCTATACCCGCACGTCGACACGTATACAACTTAACATACACATTTGTGCCTATGGGCCTATACCCACCATCTGATCTGCTCGAATCCTCTCTCTCCGTAAAAATCCTAGAAGGAAAGGGCAAGTTTTCCTACCTGAGGCGCACGGAGCGGCCTGACACGAGCCCTCGCGCTGCGCTGCCGGCTGCCGAGGTGGCGGTCGTGGCATCTGCTCTTCTTCCTCAGGCCTGTTCGTGGTGCAGCCTCTGTAACGGGACGGTGCTCCTCGTTAGTCGAGCTTCTGAATTACTGAAAGGCTGTGTAGTGTTTAATTAGTCTTTATCTTTACAAGTAATAAAACATGTACCTTCTGGTAAAAGAAGGCAGTCTCCCACGTGCTGCTGGAAAATAGCAAGTTTTTGATTTTCTATTCAAGCAGATATCAAACAGATCATAATTTTAGCTTCATTATTTGGCTAATTCACATTTCCTTAAAAGATGCATGAGAGGAGGTTTATAAATATTGCAACAAAGAAATTTGGAGTCAACAGTAAGAGGGGTTTTTTAGCTGACAGACTAAAACAATGCTTGTAAAAACACAGTTTGTATTCCCCGGAAACTAAGTGGTGTTCACCGGTTTCCATGTAAATAGAAATATTTATCAACTTCTGATACTTTTGCCATTGAACTGTTGACTGTTGACATGCTGCAACTTTGTTTGGAATCATCTTTGATATTACCATATCATTCTCAAATATGGGAGGTCCCCTTCCATATTTTAACTAACTTTTAGACTTCACCAACCAACCTGATGGCAAAACGAAACAAAAAATACAAGAATAACACAAATTTAACAGTTTTAAATTCTGTTCAAACAGTATCAAGACTGGCTTCTCCCAAAATCATATTACCAATTATTTCTCAAAACTTTACCATAAGATTTATTTTCTGAAAATCTAACTCAGATAAACTAGAGTAATGCCTTTCACTTCATGAAAGGCATCTTTGATTTACATCAGTAAGCAGAAGATCAGGAGCAACTTCTTTACTCGTCTAGCACCTGTCTAAAAGCAATACTGGGAAAACTACAGTGGTCAGTCCAAGAACATTTAGTATGTGAAAACAGTTTGAATTGAACTAGAAGGTATTTTCTTTTGTGAACAGAGGAACTATTTGGGTGAAATATGAATAAGTAAGATTATGGTTTAGAATCATTTTATCCTTTTTTCCTTAAGAATGATTGTAAACAAAACCACAAAATTAGAAAAATAAAAGTTTGTTTTTAAAATGTCACAATGAGATTATGGCATTTCAGAAGAGTGCAAATAAAAGGTGAACTTCTGTAATGAAAGGCTTCAGGATTTTACTTTTCTTAATGTTGTTCACATTGACAATTCTCCCATAAATGAACGTTTTCTATCATTACTCCGTTCCCATTTTTCTGGCAAACTCATTCCAACCAGGAGGAAGAGGTGTCAGCTTCAACTCTTACAGCCCAGCAAGCAGCATCTGCCTTACCCAGGGCATGCTTTGGCACCCGTGAAACTTGTCCCTGCACACGCGTATCACTGGGGACCGTTTGTTCATCATTAGTCAGTGATAAGATTGACTCCATATCAGCAAATGTGGCTGCTGTTGCTGTGTAAGAATACCCATTTTATTAGTAATATCATTACATTAATACTAGTATTATCACATATTTGATTAATATTATTAATATTGATATTCATCATCACCAAGACAATGCAGAGCAGGTTACGGCTGCCCAGGTTGGAGCCGCAGCGGGGAGCAGAAGCTCCCAGCAGAGAGGGGACGTGACCTGCAGCATCCCAATGCCCACTGCAGGTGCTCCCTGCCGCAGGGTGGGCTGTGGGTACTGCCTGGGGCCCTCCCGACACCCGCTCCCTGCGCCTGAGCTGCCTCTGTTCCTCACGAGTGAAACCGCAATTTCTCCTCGTAAAATATTGGAAAAGGAGGCAGAGCGGAGGTTAGAGAAGGAGGAACTTTGCACGTGCTGCTTTGGAACTCTCCCTGCTGCTTCTCTTCTTTTTTTAAGAGAAAGATACACATCTGTCATCCTGATCCACTTGATCACACACAGATCCCAACTACAGGAACCAAAAGTACACTCCAAAACATATACAAACACACATCCATGTACCTGGGTAGCTTTGATATAATTACTATATCCTTTGGACTCAGCCGCGCTAATTCACAAATCACAACTGCAGGATTCTCCTATGTTTTAATGATCAGACTGAATAAATGCAATTAACATCCACTTTACATGACAGGTTAAGTTTGATCTTGTCTAATTCAGCTTTTCAGTCTAACCACAGTTCATCAAACTGAAAGTTTGTTTCATTGGACTATTTGGTGCAGAATAAATACTACTTTGTAAAGTCTTGTGACATGAATAAATATTTTGTAACAATAAAAAAGAGTGTTTTGCTTGTCTGAAGAAATAAGAGAACACTTGCCTTTCTGATACATTAAGATGCCATATGGGAAACAAAGGAATTGCCAGAAAGCCCTTCTGGTGACATATTGAGGTCAGTGTGAATCTGTTTCTGGCAGTGCCTAGATAACATTTGCACATACTCAACTTATGGGTGTTGTGGAAAAAAAAAAAAAAAGACTGATTATATTAAATGATTCTTGTAGCTAGTCAAGGTTGTGTAAGTACTGTTAGTAATGCACAGTACTGCTTATCAATTCTGCTCATTTTAGACTACCGAGATGACAAATGTTCCCTCCACCATACTGCTCATTGAAGAACAGGGAAGCCATTTCAGTTACCTCTCTAATACTGGTTTTATTTTTTCCAAGTGATCTTCCATTTTCCTTTCCACAACTCTTCTGTCCACTTCCCCGTTCCCCTCAAATTTCAGTGCAATCCTTGAAGTTAATATTCCCTAGGATAGTGAAAGCAGAGTATACTGCTTCAGTTTCTTATTCAAAAATAAGACAAGAAGAATAGAAAACTATAAACATTATGTTACTTAGTTTGACACTGATAGCTTGGTGCATGTATACAGAAAACACTTCCAACCTGAACACCACTTCAAATATATTAAATGGAATTATTCCCTGAATTCAATATTTGTAAAAACTCAGAAGGTGAAAGAAGACTCTGCAGCGCAAAGCAAGGTTTCAATCAGTATGGGATGTAACAAGAAATGATGTCATCCTGAGATGTACTAAATAAAATACATTAGGTAAAAACTGCAGCTAGGAGCATGACATTTCTGGAACTAGAAAGAGAGAAGTTATAAACTATATAATTAAATTTTCTCTTTAAAAATCTCTAATTGCTGTAGTTGTAAATGGAATGACTTGTCTAAACAAAAGCAAGTAATTACTGCTTCATGCCTGCATGACCTAGAATAAATAAATGGTATTAATGACAGGTGAGAAGACACAAATAATAATACACTCTTGACACTGATCTCTCTACCTTTGTTTCCATTTTGTTTTGTTTTAAAATAAAAAATGAGTTTACATTCTAAATTATAGCCGCAAGCCTTTTCTTTGTATAGCGTGGAGTGACTCATAAAATACAACAATGTATGGTAAGAAATCAAACCATCAGGATGAAAAAGGAATTCATTTTCACTGGCTCATTGTATTCATTGGAGCAGTCTCAACAATTTATTGTGTTTTTTTTGTTTTTTCTTTTCCAGGTTCTACATTTACACAAGTTCAGCATCCTTCTAGGTGATGAAAAAAGAAAGTGCAAAAGGAACATTTTATTTCTGTTTAAACATAAAAGATCCATGAAAAAGGACTGCTTTTTCTAGCCTCAGTAAACAACAGCTGATAGTCTTTTGAGAGATTATAGTAGGCACCATGTTTCTAGGATTTGCTAGAAAACATTTCACTTAAATTCAGAGGTTACCAATAAAAAAAAAAAGAATTTTTCCTTCGTAGGCAGATAACAGGGAATATTTTAATATTAATAAAATTTAATATATATAATTTGATAAATGCCAAAAGAAACCTGGAAGCAAAACCAAGATAAAACTTCTAAAAGGGTAAGTAGTACACAAGTAGTACATTACCCTGGTTTGTTAGATTCTGAAAAACTATTTTTTTGTGAGAGCCATAGGTGGAGAGGGAGAGGTAGCTGCTTGTTCTTGTTTCTTTGGTCACGGTTTTGTTGTTGCTTTCCCAGTGTCCTTGCTATCCTGATTGGTTAAAGCTTTTATAAATAAGAGCATTATTCCAATTTTCATATTACATAAAGCAGATGAAGTAGTACCAAAAAGCTTAATGAAAACAAAAATAATGCCTGGTAAAGCAATTTGCAACTGAAAAATGTGTGAGAATATTGGCTTCAGACATGCTGAACAAGTATTAACAAAAAGAATCTTGAGAAATCTGCCTTTTTAGCAGAAATCTGCCTTTTAGTTTAAATACGGCTCAGTGCAGAAGATGAGAGAAAAGTTCTCAAGAGCAGAAAAGGTACAATGGAATTTTACAACTAATTATTAAAAAGAAGACATTGCTAGAAATATGATTACTTGCTACCTTCACCTTAGGATCATTACTGCCAAGGTAGACTAATAATGCAATTACTTTTAGAAGAAGTTCATTTTTGCTGAATTAACAGAACTGGTAGATGTACAATTTAATATGCAAATTGAAAAAGGGGCTTGTAGAATTCTGGCAAGAATTTCCCTTTTATTTGTGTGTGCTCATTATTTTAAAAGGAATCTAGATACATTTCTTTAACTTAACTAACTCTTATTTCTTTCTATCAAGTAGTGGCTCTTACCGTAATTGCTACAAATTGAGATTTCCAAAATTACTGAAGGGAGTTAAGTGCTCAATTCACTCTGAAAGCCAGAGGGAGAAGTTACACTGAATTTGAAACTCACACACAGGTAACTATGAAAGAAATGCCACCTGGATTTTAAGAAACTCTTTTTAAAGACTTTAAAGCATCCATGAGATGTTTCAGATCTTATAAAAAAAATTCTTTGGACTTTGCAGGTGAAAAAGTGAAGTCAGTAGATGTGGCTTTCAGTGACCTAGAACACATCCTCCTACACAGTTCATATTACAGCAATGGTTGATGGACTTAAAAAAGAAGAAAAAAAAAACAACAGTTACACTTGAGAGTTGTGTAGTGTAAGATGATTAGTTATTTGTAAATCATATTTTATGTTGGTGTTAAAGAAATCACCACCTGACTGATTGTTTTGGTAATTCTTATACCTGGATCTCTCTGTTGAAGACTTTCTGTATTACAACTTTATTTAAATAGTTCTAAAATATTTAAATATTTTTAAAACAACCAAGGTTTGGCAGAATGTTAGATGACACTAGCACCATATTGTGTTTTAATTAGAACAGACTTGACATTCAGTATAAGATGATTTTTTCCTTTTAAAACTTTTTTAACATTTTAAAATGTCTTTTTACTGTGTATTAGTAAAAAAAAAAAAAAAAGGCAAAACTTGGAATAGTTTCACAGACATGTAATTCTGTTGAAAGATGACTCTGGAGAAGGGAGGAGCAAGAGTTACTTCCAGTTTAGGAAGACGTGAATAAATAGTTACCTGAGCTATGGCAGTCAAGCTCAGGTCCTTGCTTTGTCAATTTGAGAATTTTTCATTCAAGCATTTCATTTCATTTCATTTCATTCATTTAAAATTGGAGCAGATGCTCAAAGTTGATTTTCCTATGTTCCAGCTTGAACTATTAAGCTCCCAAGCATAAGCACTTATTTCTCTTTCCCATCAGCAGAAAAGCTCTGGGTTGGATCTGAAGAGCAGACCTAAATTCCATAATCTCAGACACTTTTTTCTTTTCTTGTATCTGCTGATACGCCCTAATACAGAAGCCTGTCTGCGTATCGAGTCTATCGATGCAAAGACAGGAGATTGCTTTGGACTGCACACTGCCAGTCTGAGTGGTATTCTTACCAACAGCTTTCTAACAGGAAATGCTCCTGGAAAAGGTCGTAACATGTCCTCCTCTCTCCTTGGAGCTGAGATGTGCACTCAGGATTCCTGAGAGAGGATGCTCCTGGAAAACTCTAATGAAGGTAGGAGGGGGCTTGCTTTCTCTCTTTAAGACACAGTTTTCTTACAAAATGTAGCTGAAGAAAGAGGTCCTCTCTGTTTCCTAGATTAAACTGATTTCAAGCTGGTGGTCACACACCCTGAGGGTATTTTTCATCACTACTTTTCTGAAGAGCATGCCTGCATGAATGTGTGGAAACACGTACAGCGGAGTCGATGTTCTGGTTCTTCCTTATGTCCTCAAATGAAAATAGTTACTACCACTGCATTTGTGGTGAAGCTCAGCCTTGGATAATACATCTTTATAAAGCGAATATCCTGTAGCCACATGCTGTAAATCTGCTCAGTCTTCCAAGACAAAGTTGTAATTAGAAAAGCTTAAAAGTCCATTTATTGATACTTGAGGAAATCTTCTGATTAATAAGGGGGCATCTATGGAGGCCAGACACCTCCAGAGTTAGGCAGTAGTTGAGCTGGATTTTAGGATTACAGTTAGGATTTAGGTGTCTAAATTTCATCTTTGGGCATCAAGTCGCTTCTTTTCAAAACCTACTATGTGGTCTAACCAGCCCTAGTTATACCAACAGAAACAACTTCATGGAATATGCCCTCAGCAGTGAGACCTTCACAGTCATGAAATTCATGAATTTTCCTTCTTGGCTTAGGTAAAGGCTAGAACCATTTCAATCTAATGGGATAAATATTTGATCTTACTTTCCCAGATAAAAGCACAGACCAGTGTAATTTTTGCTTTCAAACCTTTCAAGAAGTACTTGACCTACAAAAAGTATGGCGCTGTAGGTTCACCCTCCCTGCTTCAAGGTGTATGTTACAGTACTGCATTTCTGCAGGCTCATCACCATACAGCTAGCAGAAAGATGATGAAGCAATGGAAATCAAAGAATGAAACCTTCAATAATCCTAGATATCCACAGATTCCTAACAGAACTTAGCAACATAATGCATTTGGTGATATCACGAAAACCAATGAACAGCAAATTTAAGATTTGCTGCCTGTTTTGAACACCAGTTCCAAGGCTTCCAGCTTTTCAGTAGCTAGCATACTTTTCCTTTTTCTTATTCTTAACCACTCAGTATATATCTTAATGCTTCATTTTACTACGATCTGACCCTGTTAGAATTTTCACAGCTGTGAGATATTTTCAGGGGAAAAGGGGATTGGTGCAAAACTCCTCTTGAAATTCTCTCCTATCATTTTCAATTGTCACAGGATCAGGTCTTGGGAAAAGAATACTATGGGGCCAAGTATTCAGAGGTGCCAAAGGCCTAGATCCTACAAAAAACAGATCTTGTCAATTAAGAACACAAATCTGATTTCTGAAAATAACTCATCTTGCTGTAACTTTCAGCAGGTTAACAGATAGGACACATAGCTCCCTCTGTGACCATCCTTCATGCTGAATGGCCATAAAATAGCTCAGAAATGGAAGTTACAGGACTACATTAGTGGTCACAGGACTGTATTAATGCACTACTTCTCCTCAAGCTAATTAGCTCTGCTAAGCACCTTGAGTACTGTCCAAGCACCTTGAGTACTGTCCAAGTATAAGTTACTGCAAATACTTATTCTATATGGGAATATTACTACGTCTGATAAAAACAGGAATCTCTCCGTGTGCCCTAGAGTCATCTTTTATACACACACCTGCATTTTTGAGTTTAGAGTCTTTTTGATGTAGATCATATCCATTACATTAAGTATAACTGGGGAGTGCCAGCTATTTCATGTATAAGTAGGAATCTAAGAAGTAATGTTCTTGTCAGTAGAAACAGCAGCTCAATTCATCTTACTATGCCCAATCACAACCTTGTATAATAATGTTGTGCTCCCCCAGAGAGGAACAGAATGTTTCCTTTTGTCTTCATTTAGTGTTTGCCATTTACCCTTTATAAATAATATGCTGAGGTTAGGAATCCTCATGCTGCTAAAATTAAAACATTGTTTTCCTTTTGGCATCCAGGGATCTGCAAGACGACATGAAGAACTGGTGCAGGTGACCCTTTGCAACAAGAAAAAGTTGAAAGGCTGCATTTTAGGTTTGGCTCCTCATTTGCTTTTTAACAAATGACACATTTGTCTCTGACTGCACACGCGATATTCTTTGCTCCGATGATGTCCCTGCAATACCTGTGGGGAACCTATGGCAAGGGAAGAGGGGACTTTACGATAATATATCTTACTCTGAGCGTGCAAAGCTGGAGGGGAAGCTGCTGCAACCTCGGTAGCCTCCAAGGAAATATTATTCATTATGTATTTACAGTTATTGGATTAAAACTTTGTAATGTGCCCTGTTCAATTAATAATAATACAGAGCAGAATGAGCTATGAAATGCATTGTGCCTTTTAAAAGATCTAATATAAGAAAAGACAAGCAGTTTGTCCTAATGAATGCATCTAATTGGTGCACTTTATTATAAAACACTGGAACAGCATTTTTCACTAGGCAGTTCTATTTGTAACAGGCTGTCTTCAGTACGTCAGGGTGTAATAAATGTGCTGCAGACTAGAACTGCTGATTAGCATTTCTGGAGCCCCGGGAAGCTGGTGGAAGCTGTTTGCCATTACAGAGAGACCTTTCGGGTCCGTACAGAGGGACCGGCAGCACTGCGATCGGGTAGGACGCGCTTAATGGCCAAGCCCCCGGAGATCGCTGCCACCAGGCCCCTGTCCCCATGCACAGCTGCGGCAACTGAACCGTCACTACTACAAGGGTGGCTCCTGCTTTGTTGGGCCCCTGGTGACCTCCACCGTGCTGATAGACAAATGAGGCCCCAAAAAGGCAGAGTCTCCACAATAATAACCGGAGATAGACGTATGGTTTATGTATGACTGTAACTCGCTGTCCGCACCGTCCTTTGTTCATTTTTGATGAATGTAAAGAGGAAGAAAGAGAGGATGCACATGCAAGATTTCTTTTGAGTTATAAGAAGAAACAAAAAGCCCTAGAGGCACTTCTGAAAACACACCTTACAGCCTTAGAGGAAAACAGTCAACAGTCAATATTCTTTTGGCAGGACCCATACAGAGAATGACATGACAGCCCTAAAGCAAAGCAGTTTAGATAATATCAAATCTATGCAGCAATCAAATCTATACTGGAGAAATAAAAGACTATGAAAGGAGTGAGCTTTGACCCACCCTCCTTTTGTTTACACACTCAATAACTAAAAAGTAGCTTTTCAGTTCCTCATTTCCAAAAAAGCTGTACCAGCAAATACAGCCAATTTTGTTTTCCTGCTTTTGAAATAGAGTATACACAAGAAAGCTTCCCCTGGAAAAACAAAATTTATACTTTCAGGTGCGGAGGAGACTTCAGTCCTGGTGTAAGGAAGCCTCCCAGTCTCAGCAGAAGCCGTCACGTCCTTTCGGATTCCCCACCACCGGCGCGACCTACGCTCCTCTCCGGTGCTCGCAGCCCAAACTTGGGCACTGCTCTGAGATCTATCGCATCCCAAACCCGGCTGATTCTCTCTCATGGAAAGAGATAAAGAACACAGCCATACCGGGAGAGTATGAAAGTATATGTACCGCCACTAATGTCCCTGCCCCTGAGAAAGGCAATTTTATGATCAGGAAGTAGCAAAAGCAAAGTCATGGGATACAAGTAAACGTGCTTTGTATATACATCTTTGTGTTACAACTCTAACACACGAATGTCCAAATGAAGTAAAAGAAGAAAACAGGCATCCAGCAAGCACAATCGAGTGAGCAAGGCACTGATCAGCCTCAACCACACAGTATTCAGTTTCCACAGCAAGTGATGCTCTGAGGCCAAGCCAGTTGGCAGGTGAGTGCAAGTTCTGGACCACGTATGCGTCCCAGGACCGGACTGCGCTGCCCAGACCCCCAGCGGTGGCTGAGGCACGTACGTGCAATGTGTGGAACAGCCCGGGGAAAGCTGCACAGCCTGCCTCGGTACCACGCAGTCCTGGCGTCCATTCAGTGCTGTGCTTGCTTTGGGCCACCCTCTGCATTATATTATAGTATAATTAAAGGTATAAAGTACATTATATTAATAGACTTTTATAAGCCAGTTCTTCTAAACATTATTTTCCTTTTCCTTTACCTGCTTGTCTGTTACCTCCTTTTTAGCCATGTCTACTACCACGGATCCTGAACTGTATGTCATTGCGTCCCCAAAAGTCTCTGGCCTCTTGTTCTTGCGCTGCAAGCCGCGTTTAGGGGCAGCAGCTAGGCCAGAAGGGTGGATGGGAATGAGTTTGGAAGACTTTCTGTTCGTGGCATTGCCTCTTCATGAGGCCCTGGAGCATACATTAACCTCCCAAGCATTAGTTAATGCTGCTTCCCCCATGATCAGTCCCCTTCCCCCCCAATAAATTTGCTTGTAAGATAACAGTCCTTACGGATGGTTTGGCATTACAGGTCCCTCGGGAATCAGGATTTCATCAGGGAACCACGTATTTTGAGAAATAAACCCTTTATTATAATTCTGAAATTCTTCAGAGACTTCAAAGACCTGACTTTACAATAGGCGTGTATGGCCTCTTGACATTCAATAGACAGCACGGAAAAAAAGCGAAACAAACCAAACAAAAACAAAACCGAAAGCCTTCTCTTTTGTGCCTTTGATGACAAGAAATAAAAGAAAGTGCGAGGTTCCCTTTTAAAAACAGTGGTCCTAATTAGGATTTCTTACACACTGGAAACAATCTGCTTAATAGGTCTTAAATAAATTATAATTATTCTACATACACAGTTGAAATCTAAACCCGAATTAGCTCAGCTTGATGGAAAGTATTTGTGTATCTTGTAATGCAGCCCGTGCCATCTAAAGGCCTATTTTGCCCTGCATTTTCAATTGATTGAGCCTGAACTGAAATGTTCCCTTTTGGGTCAGAGGCTGGTGTTGGCCTTTTAACTTGCTGTGCAAGAGCTCCCAGGCCTGAACTTTCTCAAGCATAAATGTCAATACAGTAGTCAAAGAGCTTGGCTTATTTCAGTCAAGACTGAACATCTTTTTGTATATTTCCATACATAGGATAGCATTAATATAAAAAAAAAATCCCCAAGCCCTGTCTATTATTTAGAATATATGCCAAAATAAAAAATAAACTGAAACATACTGAGGAGATTCCCCTACATGCTATCTCTGGCATACATACAGCACTGCAATTCCGTAGAATAAGTGCATAATGCATAGACATTTCTGACGGTAGCTTATAAAAAGGACATGCATAGTGTATGATTATTATAATCTATTTTTCTATCATTGGAAGGTTCATGATAATTTCTGTTTTAGTTTTCCTGGAGAATAGCATGGGATGCAAAAAGATATCTGAAATACATCAGATAGGTAAAAAAATAAAATGGAAAAATGCATACTGAAAATAAATGGAGATTTTTGTCTAGGAACTACTATCTACATTTCAAATATTTTATTATCCCTTTTGCTCAGAGCTAAAGTTCAGGTTGTTTTTGCAAGCAGCAGGGTTTTCAGAGGCTGCACCAACCTTGAGCAGAGGAAGAAATGAGCAACAGAGGCGAGCGTCTGCTCACGTTTCAAAGTCTCTTTGAGTCATCAGACCTAGTGACTAACTCCTCATAAATTATTCTGCAAAATAAAAATCAAATTCTAAATTTACCTATTAATTTTGACACAATTTGGATAGACAGAAAACATTTACTTGAAATTACATGACCATCCATTTAGAGAGAGAGTTTGATGTCTTTGAATCTATGACAAAAATATTGATTTCTGAAAACTGGGGGGGGGCGACAATATGTATTTAACTAATGCTTTTCCAAAAATAGTCAATACAGTCTCCATCAATTGTGATAAGCGATTGGTCACGTTACAGCATTTCTCCTTTCTGATTGCGTGATCCTTTCTGCAAAAACCCAAGAGCAAATGCTGAGTAGAGTGTTCTAATGGGGAATAATGGGTTATTTTAGTCATGTGTAGTTTGGTTTTGAAAATAAATGTATCCCTCAGAAAATATCAATGTCCAAATAGCCAAGTAGCAAGGATGTTAGCGAGTGAGCGAGCACGAGAGAAAACAGCCAATAAATGTTCATGCTGCCAGCTGTTAATACAGACAAATGGAACCCAAAGGTAAACACGCATCCTTAAATGCTGGCTCGGTGGTATTTGATCAGTCGCATCTGAGGCACATTTGCCTATAAAGAAGCGTGGACGTGTATTACAAAGCAGATGAGTGTACATAATCACCACAGCAGTCAACCTCAGTGCTGGGTTTTGACGTGTACTCCGCGTACCTTCGTGAGGAGAAATGAGACAGCACGATGCATCACCTTCTCCAGCCCTTAGCGGCAACACTCCACATGCACGCAACACGAACATATAGACGGGAGGTAAGCATCTACATAAACAGATCTCTACCGAGTACGCACGGACGCTCTCAGACCGTCCAAGCCCACAGGCTCCTGAATGGTCCTGTCCATGGCAGAGCAGAAAGCAGATGCCCAAGGGTGCTTGGAAGCCCTTAGCCCTTCAGGAGTCAGACACTTCAGAAAAATAAATCTCTCCATTACATACCTGTATCCATATTAATGCATGTGTATGTTCATGGGAAAGCATGTGTACAGATGAAGTCTGTGTATGACATCAAACCATAAAGTGTCTAAATCTGAAGTGTAGAGCCCTGCGGTATCTAACAGACTCGTAGCTGCTTCTTAGGAGTTTGGAAACTGAAATCACCCAACTGTGTCTTGTTCAATTATTTATTTCTCATATACAATCACTTTATCTCCAAGGATATGAATGTGATATCACTCAGCTGTTTATTCCTCATAAACCATTTTACTACACTTATGTATGTCAAATCAACATAGAAACCTGTAATAGCCTTATTAAAATAGGTCATTACAGTCGTCTTATTGCTCACTATTGATAACAGGACTGAAAGATAATAAAACATGATGTTTCAAAAGTGAGCAATAAAAAAGTCACAAAAGAACAGAATAAAAATTTTATTATGCAGTGTCAGGAATGTAAATAGTTTCAAAAATGATACTGTCAAGCCTTTGGGGACCCATATCATAGTGCAATCTCTTCTCAAAAAGAGAAAATAGAAATAACTCCACAATGCAGACTGATAGTTTATAAAATCAGTGCAGACTACACTGTGCTCAATGATCTATGCTGATTTACATCTGGGTAAGTTTGGGACACTAACTCTAAATACATACTATAGAACAAAAAAATGACATACTGCAGGAATATATAAAATTTGTTAATTTAGGAAGCAATATCCTCCACAGTGAAATAATCAGTCCACCCATCTATACTCTAAAAAAAAAATGTTTTTGTTTACTTTTCAACTCTCCAGAAACATTCCTTATCTATAAAAGTAACATACCTCTTCTTTATTGCCTGATTGTGTTCCAAGCTTTATTTACGTGAAAGGCTTCCCAGCACAAATACTCATGCATGAGATGATGAAATTCTGTTTCAAGAATATCTTCACAGGGGTTTTGGAAATGCACTTCTTGGGAATATTTTGGACAGCAGAATGCAGTTACTTAACTGTTGCATGTCCATGACCCTTTAGGTACCTTCACACATCTTCCAGCAAAAAGGGAAGTCCCTTTACAAAATCTGGCCCTTATGTAGCAGTCAGGGCTGCCACTGTATTTCTAACATTTTACATCTACTTCACATTCAGTGGTATGCAACAAACGCATACAATGTAAGAAAACAGTGAATTACGTTTGGGGTTTAATAGGTATCTCCAGCTTCATCAGTCATAAGACAGCAACTGAACTGTTGTCTTTTTCTGACTGCTGAGCAATTCTGTTTTGAAAATTTCTGCATAAAAAAAAAATATTTTTTAGGGGAAAAGTAGTTTATTCAACACAATTTCTTGTAGCAAATAAAAGCAGTTCTGAAATGTTGGAACTGTGCCAAGATTTCTAGAGGAAAAATTGAAATGCTTCTGCAAAAGAATATTACTGTAACTAATACTTTCCCTTCTGTTTGTCCTGCCATCTTGCTTTCCTGCCCCTCCATAAGAATTACTACAGCTAAAATGGTTGCTCAGGTTTTTCAGCTGTAATAATTCCCACGAAGGATAAGTATTTTGAAAGCTGCTATTTCATAACATCCATATGTAAGAGACTGTTTTTTTTCTTCCTTGTCTCCCACACTTCGTAAGTCCATGTATTGAACCTAGCGGGAAATATTTTAACTTCCAAGGTCTAAATATGAAATACTAAATACCTCCTAGAAAGTCATCAATGTCCCAATCTGATGCTGAACAAGTTGCTTTAAAGAAGGTTTTTTTCCCCAGCCTTTGTTTTCTGATGTCTGGTTGAAAGATGAAATACCTAACTCCTGTTAACCATTGCTGGAAGCACTGACATATGGGTATAAGCTCAACATATGTATCAGGAAGGAATCACAATACTGGAAAGAGTGGAGAGTGAATGATGAGACTTTGGTGCAACGCAGTAAGTCTTCTGATTAATTAAAACAAAGGGAAAATATATTCTCTTACAGCGTAGGAATTTAGGGTGCATTTTATCACTCAGAGGAGTCAACACTTTGCAGGATTAGGCAAATACCAATCCTGCAGCTGTTATTCATCAATTTTTGACGATACAAGATAAAGCTAAATCTGAGTCTCACAGTCCTAATTTTTTTCTAACTGCCAGGCCTTTCATTTTTCATCTTGACAGTGTTTCTTCAGAGAAATGATACAGTATAAACACACCTTCTGAAGGAATTAAGAGACACAAATGCTTAGAAGCAAGACAGGATCCCTACATTTGTGCCTGGAAGGAGCACATTCCACGAACGCACAGGGATCTGCCAGGCTCCCCTGCAAAGGGGCCAGCAGAAGGGGCCAGCAGAAGGAGCAATGAGGGTGAGCGTGTCACTGCCATTTAAAATAAGAGGGAGCTGGATCCCTATCAGAAGTTTTTTATAAGCTGTCAGAACCATTTTCTTACATTGTCATGTGTCGTGACCATAATTCAAATACATCTGATGTTCTACCAGAACTCAGCAGAGTTTGTCTGATAACTTTAGTGTGCTTACACATTAAAAGTGCAATTAATAGGATACGTATCCAGTGAATAGGTGACTTGTGATCTTTCAGTTTACACCGCAACAAAGACATGCACTTGGAATTCACTAGGAAACCATTTTCTGGCTTTCACACAGCTGTTGTAATGGAGTTTGGCAATATTTAAATTAAAAGGGGAAAGATGAGAGGTAACCACAGCCAATATACTAACGCTCAAATAATTTGTATTAATAGAAATTAGAAACAAAGGGGCAAAAGGGAGAGGGTATTACCTGGAGTGAGCACATTTTTCTTCACTAAGTTAAACATGACTGTGGGATGATTTCTGTGTTGGTCTGAGCTGATGTTGCATGATTTCTATGAACCTCTATGAGACCACTGAATTTATCTACAGTAGACTGGAAGAAGGTGCCATCTTATTTTCACACACAAATGAAAACCACGCAGGTTCTCAGCGCATACTTGAGCATCTGACCCACACAGCTAAAACCCTCCCAAACCTTTGTGTGTTCCCCAGTGTGCTAAATACTGCACGGGTAAGGAGCAAATTGTCACTTTCAGAAGAAGGTGCCCTTTCACATTAAAGCTTCCTTTTTCCTAAACTGTGTAAACCGCTGTACTGCAGAACCCCTCTCTCCGGCAGGCAGTGCCTATGGGACTGATGTGCGATGCCCCTCCATTTCGGTTCATTGCCCGAACCTGTCTTTGCCTCTGTGGCCTATCTTACCAGGAAATGTTAACAAACACAAAGGTATGTTCTTTTGGTTTTTTGTTCTGTTCTGTTTTGGTTTTTCAGGATGCACAACCTGAGGCATGTTCAAAATGCGTATGCTGTGTCCCAGCCTCTGATGGGAATAAAAAGAAATATTCAAAATTTTGCTAATTTCTGTTTAGTCGGACACTTTTTTCTTACCTGATTTGAAATATGAATTACTACAATCACACAAAAGGAATGTGCTCATTACCACAGTTCACTCCAGATAAGCTACCATTTCACCAAATACAGACTGAGGAAAATCCTGGGAAACCGTGAAAACCTCAGATCTGTTTTCATAATAATTTAAATTGTGGGTTCACCTAATTTTCAGACTTAGAAATTCAGTGACTTTTACTTTCATTCATATTACACTCTCTATACAAACCAGCCCATCTCTGAGGATGTACATTTTGCTAAAAAGACTTTTTCTTTTTTTTCCAAGAAGTGCCTATTTCCTGCTTATTTGCTTACAAATAATGTGGCTCATTATCTGTAGCAAAATTTCGGTAAAAAAAGTCACTGTGTTACTCCACAGGCAAAAATTTTAAAGATAATCTAATTTATCCAAAATAAATAATTTCAAAGCAGGTTGACTACAAGGAACAATTATTAAGGACAAGAGAGTCTTGCTTGGAAAACCAGCGCTGAACCATTTACTGAAATTATGTAGTGTTGGCTTTTTTTTTTTTTCCATTCTCTCCCTTTTTGTTGTTGAGTTCACTTAGGACTCAATTATGCAAGGCAGTGACAAAGCTGCCCCTTGACTTCTGTGTTACAAAATCAAGCCTTATTGAATTTCCTGTTTATGTTTCTAACCTAGTTGGTATTCCTCTCATGCTGCCTGTGAGCACTTCCAGTACTGGCTGCATGCTTTCAAGAAGAAGGTCATTGTTCTTTTAGGATCATCAAATGATCATGAGTGAATCATGAATCAAGATGGAAAACATGAGGGGAATGTTCTCCTGGAAGATAAGAAAACATATAACTTCTGCAGTGTGAGTCAAATGACTCATCCCAAAAAGGAGACTCGTTTTTCTAACATCGAGATGGCAGTCTGCAGATTTCCACCCGTCAGTTCTGCTTCTCGCTAAACTTTGATTAACTCAGGACGGCATGAAGTGCTTATGTTTTATGGCTAAGACTAGGCCAAACACTTCTTGTCATCTTCTTAAATAAAAAGATCTCTTTACAGACAGATCGTCTGTCTAAGAGCCAATCCTGCCTGAATTTCGTTCATGGTACCATGTTATTTATCTGTATTTGTTTATTAATAGTGCTCTTTGGAAGTTAAAGCTCACATGCCAAAAACTTAGGACAATGGTGGTTATTATTGATTTCTTTTTTTTGACCCTAGGGAGAAGTCAAGGAACTAGTAATTATTATTGTCTATGATCTATACTTGCCATCTGTGTCTTGAGGAGTTTCATACAAGGTTATCTCATTGTACAGTTTGAAATACAGTTTGTTCTGTCTTAACCTTGCTTTTTTTCCTGTGAAATATTTAAACCAAAGGTGTTCAAATAATAAATCTTGTACGAGGCTGTCAGAATTTTAAAAAAGTATAAGCTCTGTTATCCTAAAGTATTACCCACCCCCCAGGAAAAAAAATTATCCTTTCTTGATGAAATCTTCTATTTTGATTGCATGTTAACCCTTCTTCTAAAATTGTGTTTATCATTTCAATTTTCTAAGCAAAATCTAACTTTAGCTTAAGAATCATAGTATTGCATATTTTACAGGTGAAAAAATGTTTTAACATTTTCATCTCCCTTTTGGATAATACAGAGTGGACTCATAAAAGAATCCAGAGCAGAAAAAACAAAACATTGAAACCTGGAAAAACAGTCAGAAACAAACAAACAAGCAAACAAACAAACAAAAGAATTGTATTTGCTCCATCTACAGGACGACAGCCTACAGCTATTTAAAAGAAGGTTTCAGGGAGGGTGGTGATGCAATGTTGTGCTTATGTATTATGCAGGAGAGATATGCTGTCCAGAAACATCAAATACAGTGAACGTGAACTGCAGAGTGAGAGCTCACCTGGACACTACAGAAACATCCCTTTGTAAGGAGCCTTTAGACACTGGAATAGACTCCAGGTGATGTTATTGCAGGGACATTTTGGAATCCCCCTGAAACTGAAGATTTTTAAGTACAAGTTAGACAAGCAGCTTCCAGTAGTCTGTCTCTTTAGGTTGGATGACCCCACAGCATCCCCTGTGGCTCTGTTTGCTCCCGTTCTCTATAAACTCTACCTACCTTCTGCTAAGATGGTAACTTCCACTGAGAGCCCTAACTACCTTCCACAAAGATCTGTATGAAACAGAAAAAGTTGTCACTAACCAAAAGAGATTACTATCTAAAAACATTTGTAGCTCTTTAGAAAGGTTTTAAATGTTCTTTTAGAGCATCTAGAAATGTTTCAAGTTTTTTTTAGAAATACAGCTGTACATCAGGCTTATTCCCCTGATCATAGTAATTAGTCATAACCTTTTGAAGGTAGGTGGGAAGAAGATGGATAGCTCCTCTGGAAGTTTTTATCTGGTGCTTCTTTAGCATCTCAATTTTTGGTTCACCTTGTATTCTGTTGTTCAATATCCTTGTTCTTTGATCTCCTTCTCCATAGTTAGTTCCAGAACTTGAAATCCTCTCACATATTTGAATGAACTTTTTTTTTATCCATACCAAAAAAACCTCTAATAATGAGAAACAAAATCTCTTCTCTCACTTACCAAGCAAACACGTTTTCTCTAGTTTAAGGTAGGGTTAAGAACATTTTGCCTGCTCTTAATCTGTGTGGAAATTTTAGAAGCAGTCATTGGTGCTTTAATTCTGCTCAGCACTAGTCTCCAACCTGGCTCTTATGACAGTATTTTATTTTAAAAATTGTACGTAACATATGCTCTCAGTCTTTGATGGAATAGAACAATTTTGCATGACATTTAGAACAGCCTTATGATGCAAATACTACGTGTAATAGAAATTACCAAGCATGTCCGTAGGGACTTGGTTTTTGTGGGTTGGTAAACAGCTAATATTTTGTGTTTGGTTGCTTATAATTTGGACATGCTCATGAAGTGGCTGGAGCGAGCAACAAAGCCTCTCCTATAGGTACTGGGCATGCAGCCATTGCTGCGATGGTTTAGCCTTACAGATGCCAGGGTGCCCGCGTCCCCAGCTGCCCCCACGAGAAGATGGCACAGACCAGCAGAACGACACACACAACCCGCGAGCAGCTATCTGCTGCTTCCTACCCAAACGCCCTCGGGGAGGAGAATCACCGGGTGCTTTGTGGAATTGGCTCATCTTCACGGCAAGCTGTATCTGGTCTGTGGGGAGCAAGGCAGCCTCCCCTCTCACCCCAGGGGGGACCCATGCAGGCTGCGGTGTAGGGGGCACCCAGCAGCCGGGCCACACATGGGGCTCAGCCTGCCCCGCACAGCCACGCTCCTCAAAAACCACACGAGCAAGTAATCACAGAGAGAAGTAAGGAAGGATTAATTCGGGTGTTGTTGCTTTTTTTTTTTTTAACTAGCCAGGTCGAAACCTTACCCTTCTGCTCACTTTCAAAGCTGGCTTGAGGAAGCAGCCGAGACCTCTCAGCCAGAAGTCACGCTTCCAGCTTTCACCACCTACTCCTGGCCACCACTGGCACCGGGAGTGCTCCAGAATGTGTGAGAGGGGAACTTGATTACAGTAAGCAGCTCTGGGATGATTCGAAGTTGCACCAAGAGGTGCCCAGCTCTAGCAGCCTGCAAAGGTCAGCAGAGTGGAAAAAATAACCATCTTCTTTTCTCTGCTGATTTAAATGCCCCTCTTATTATTTTTGCCAGAGACATTATTTTGTTGAAATATTCCATATTTATTTATTATGATTTCTACTGTCCTTCCTTCACTTCCAAATGCATGCGCCCATGGCACCTGGCCGTGCATCCAGAAGTTCCAACTTTGACTTTAATCCAGCTGTTGCCATGTTAATGTTGTCACCGATGGCATCCCACAGAAGTCACTACTTCTGCTGCCATCTTTCTAAAGGACTGGTCATGACGGTAGTATTTACTGAGGGGAAGAGAAGCACCACTACAAGATAAATGGATTTCCTAGTTTTACATCTGGATGAAAATAAAATTAACATTTAACGTTAATTATCACTATTTCCATCTCCTTTCACAGAAACTTCCTGCTGTTTTATCTTCTGCCATTTCATCCCCTCTCCTACTGACACTCTACACAAAGCATTTTACTATTAATTCTACTTCTCTCTCAATTCCTAAATGCAAGTAATTTTAATTTAACTGAAGTTTTGTATTATTTGATTTTCTCAGTTCAGTAGTTTGCTGCAGTGATACTGTTGTGCTGAAAGCTGCCAATGGCATGTCTGTTTGATGTATAAGCTTTCAAAGCCTCCTCAAGGAAACTGTGTAGGTTTATAGTCTTTCAGCAATTAAAGCTCTAAGGGCCTTTTGCATGACAAACTTGCTGTACCAATAGAAGGCATCAACCATCGTCTAAGGTAGGACTTACGTCTATAGCTATACCGATTAATTTTTTTTTATATATATTCATACCACTCTTAATAAGGCTATCTTCAAATAAGATATATATATATTTGATGCACAGAATGATCTGCTTTGTTTTTAACATGTTCAGAAAGCTGTATACAACTGAGCATTTCTATTTAGATGAAAAGTTAACACTATCTTATAAAAGACCTGATCTCCTTCTTCACAAAGTCGCTGATCTATAAAGATTTATGGTCTTATATTTACTTCTTACGAGACTTTTTCTCGTGGGGTCCACAAAATTCGTGTTGCTTTATTTCAGTGGAAGCAGAATCAGGTCTGTTTATTTATCCTCACGGCTTGCATTTCTTTTACCCATCTGCTAAATGGTTTGTAAGTGATATACGCCTACCAAACACTGCTTGCGGTGAGCTACATTTTCCTGTTTTACCCTTCCTGATTCTGTGGTTTATTAAAAGCCTTGCACTGCCCAGGGATAGTAACATCGTGGTTCAGATTAATTCTTTTTGGTCTTTAGCCAAACAACCAGCTAATTTTGTCACTTGGCTAATTTAGTGATGTGCCAGCAAAATTCATAATTACAGCTAAAAGTATTTGTACTACTATTGCTTGCTAAGCTAAGGTGACTTCATGAATACCATTTATCCCTCCTGCCCTTCAGTCCAGAGGAGCATTTTTAATAAAAAATATAGAAGTAGAATCTATCATCTACTCATTTAAAACTTATCTTGCTTTTGTTTTTCTTAGCAAGAAACTAGGCCATATCCTACTCTGAGTTACACAGGGAGATATTCATGGAAAGGATTTCTTTCCCCAGTTAGGAAATACAACTTGCAAGCAGGCTGCTTTAAACAGAATTCAAAAACCATGCAACTGAGCATGTGAGTTAAAGCTCCATTAGATGAGGGCAGAAAAAGTCCGTATATATAGTGGCCTTACTGAGACGTGATACTCTGGTCTTCACAGGAGAAACAAGGAGAGCAATCCTTACAGAAAGTATGATTTAAGGGGTGCTTTATTAGGCTTCTCTGTATTTTTAAATGGGTTAAAAATTTCCAAGAAAATCTTCCATCAAAACAAAGAAATGCCCCTTCCATACAAGACATAACTGGGAGGATAGGATTTAAAAGGCTTCAGTCCCTGTTTAACCCCATTAGAATGCTGAAGTGTTCACTTGGTGATCAGGTTCACCACCACCTCCATCACCACCAAACATGGCTGCATCCAGGACATGTTTTTTTCCCTAAATACTACTGTGGGCTTTCCAAGTAACAATATTCACTGGTACGGCGCAGTCAAACTAGGAGCCTGTTTATCAAATACTCCATGAATTTCCTAAGACTTGATAGAACTGCTCAGTGCTTCATTTTGGCAACTGCCAACCTCGAGTATTCAAAATCAAGCCTCCAAAAACATTAGACTACTTAAAACAGAGAAAACATGCCAGTTTGGGTGTTAGGTTCTTTTTCTTTGCAACTTGGGTGATGATAATTCCTCTTTGCCCTTCTTACCATGTGCAGGCTTGAAAGAGAGGCAAAAAAAGAGGAAAACAACTGGCTGGGGAGGGTGGACTGGCAGGGAAGACCCTGCAGTGTAGGCCAGGAGAGTGTGGTTCCTCCGGCTGAAGCCAGGAGCAGCAGGTTTGGTGCCCGAGTACCTCCCGCTGCCACTGGAAGTATCTAACGGTGCTAAGGGCTGCACATGTTCACAGGCTGCTTCCCCAGCTGCCTCGAGATTAAAACTGAGCTCCAAAATACAGGAGGTGCTTACGTGCACAATGGCCACGTCTGCAGAGAGCAGCGGGGCCCAGCTGGCCTGCTGGGGGGGCTGCAAAGCCGTGCTCCCTCCCCGGTGCCTGGGGCAGCGGGGCAGAGACCTCACAGCCTGCCCGGGGCCTGCCCATGGCCTGCCTGGGGCCTGGCTGCGGCCTGGAAGCCTCCTGGCGGGCAGGGAGAGGGGACAAGAAAGGTGGCACAAGGAGGGGGAAGCTGAGACAAGGACGTCGGAGGAGGGCAGAAAAGCACTTACAGCGCGAAGAGGAAGAGCTCCAACTTGTTTGCATTGCTGACTCTGACTTGATTTGGCAGCTTAGCTGTCATTATGAGAACTGGATCAGAAACAATTTGGGAAGATGATGGTATTTACTCGCCAAGCCAATCCCTATCACTTATGCTGACTGCCAGCTTCCTCAGCTCTCAGAAACAGCCTTCTCTAATTTTCTGTAGGCTTGAAGCAAATACAGGAGTTGTGGGTTCTCAGCACTTTTCAGGACTAAGTATCTGATGTGTGCTGAACTTAAAAATTGACACATAAATCAAGTTGGTTTGCTTCGGTATTCTCCCTCCTCTAGAAAACAAATTGTTGTAATACAAAATTGTGCTTCCCACAATGACAGCCTATTTTAGTTACTGAGGCTGATGCTGTGGGTAGTTCAGATAGGCAGGATTTGACACCGAGGCTTTCCGGCACATCACTCCTGGCGGAGCGGTGACTGAAGTGACACAGCAGTCTGTCAGAGCCCTCACTGAGGGGGCACGGGCTGCACACAGGCTGTGCGGGAGCACAGGGACAGAGGGGTTTTCAGCGACACCAGAGGCATTCATCCTCCCTCAGCCGAGCCTTGTGAGCTTCCCCTTTCTGGTCCTGCCAATGAAAGGTGCTGGGTGTGCCTTTGTATGCTTGTCACCGGAGATTTAAGATTTTTACCACAATAATTGTGGTGCAAATGTAAAATAAATAAATAAATTCAGCGAAACTGGGATGGGTATGGCTTATATTACATGATAATGCTGTCATTTAACTCTGTACATGGCACAAAGAATGCCAAGTACCAAAGCAACAGGAAGCAAACCTGCAAACTGAATGGACATTATACACATCATCCATTCACCTACTGCAGCATGTGACTGTATCTATAATATAGCATCATAACTCCAGATGTAATCAGTGGAATTTACTCGATTTTATTGGTAGGAAATCAGAACAAGATCTCCTGATGGAGAGCTTGTCAGATTTACATTGGCAAAAAAAAAGCATTACAAGTGTGAAAAAGTAGAGGGATATAACCAATAATATCAGGATTTTAGTACATTTACTAAAGAATGTGTTCAGCCCTAAAAGATATTTCCATCTTTAATCTTAAATACATGTTTTAGTGTTCAGCCCTACTGTCTTCAATAGCCCTGAGTCATGTATTTAAATTAAGCATATGCCTTGATCAGTGCAGTCCTACACTGTGTCAGGTATTTGAACTAACCACTGGTATTTCAATTAAATTAATACACTAGGTAAATGGCACTTATTTTTAGGTACATAATGAACACACAAAGCAATACAGATTTGAAATAGTAACTTGCTAGAAAACACAATTTGAGAGACAACTTTTGAATGAAGTCTCACATTTCTGTAACTATTAATTCAAATGCATACTGTTGCTTTTGTTTTTTTATTCATGTTCTTGTATGCTTGGGGTATTAGATAAGGTTAAACGTGCATCTGGAAATGGCACTCATCAAGTTGGAAAGGTAAATAAGAAAAAGCGAAAGAAAAAAAATCCATTGCCAATACAGTATTCCCTATAATGAAACTGACAACAAATCTAAATTACAGATAAAGTATAACAAAAAACAATAGGGAAAATGAATTGCAAACTAAACACTTCTGCAAGGAAGAACAATGCTTTTATCTCTCTTTAAACCTTTTTCATATTGACATTAACATACCATCTCCCATATAACAAAAACAGATATTGGTGTTTTTCTCCACCTAAAAGTTTCAACGGATTTACATATTTCATATAGTTTATGCAAGCAGTATTTGTGCAATAGTCAGTATATTTTGCATCCTGAAAAAGGAAACTCTAAAACTGAATATTTAGAACCATAGTATAATCAATGAATATCCAGGCACAATATTTTAGGGAGTCTAATTAAGGAATTCTAATCATACTTTATTGCTACCAGGCATGACCTGCCAGCTAAAGTTAACAGAACTCCAATTTAAGATGGTTTACTACAAACAGGGGAGTATGCAGGAATTAATTACCGCAAGGAGCCTAGCCACACAAGCGTTCTAAAATGGATCCGTTCTAAAACTGCCAGCCTAGTAGAAATCTGCATTTCCACTGCCCCATTGGGCAAAGTAGTCTTCAGGATGTTCCTCTTCATTTTATGCTAATTTCCTTCCTTCCTGCCTGCCTGCCTGCCTGCCTTCGTTCCTTCCTTCCTTCCTTCCTTCCTTCCTTCCTTCCTTCCTTCCTTCCTTCCTTCCTTCCTTCCTTCCTTCCTAACTTAGCGTTGCCTTTCCTTCTGCTATATTCGTTCGTATTCCATGCAGTTTGCTGCCTTATCTATTTCCTTCCCAGGTCAGTGTTCTGATCCTGCAGAAAACTGGAGTAAGCCAAGAGAACTTTATAACAACCCAAAGACAAACCTTTATGGTTCCAGTCTGGGGTTTGGGCTGACAGTCTCTGAGGTACTTCAGGATTTTCTGTAACTTTGCCTTAATCTCTCACTTCCTTTCCTGCCCCCCCCCTTCTGTTCTTTTTCAATCTTATCATTCTATCTCTCATCTTCTTTACTATTTTTTCCTTCCTTTTTCTTTCCTCCCTCTGCTCTGATGCCTTTGATCTCTCCTAATCCATCTTGCAGCTCTACAGTCCAGTTCTACCCCTCACTGTTCAAACCCTACTCCATCACTAACCTTTTCCTCATCTTGCTTTCACAGTCTCTTTGACTCTATCTACGCAGTTGACTTTCAATATTTCCTTGCCCTCACTCTGTCTACCTTCATCCTTCAGCCAGTACGCACCACTCTGTATACAGCTTAGCAGGCAGCATCTTCAGTGGCTAATTATGCCAAAGAGATTATATTTCCCAGTCACAATCAAAATGCCAGTGATTGTAATGTTTTCTACTGCAAAGTTCACAATAGAGGCTCTCTTAGAAACAGTGGAAGAATTTATTGGTCTGTTTGGCTTTCCTTAACTAAACAATCTCATTTAATAGTTCTGATAAATCACGGAAAGATAAAACATGCAAGTAATTTATGGCAACCAAAGACTTCACTCTCAATTAAAAAAAGAAAAACAGAGATGTGTACAGTTGTGACCCCACTTTACTTAACTTCATAGTCTTTTTCTAGTCTAACAACCAGCCAATATGAAACCATATTCCACTGGAAAGCTTGTGAGTAGAGAAAAGAGAAAAAAAATCATGGAGAAGAGAGGATATAAATATAAAATCAATAACAATAAAACAATATTTACCTGACACTTGTTTACAAAAGGACTCTCTACACAGGAACAGGGGGAAAGGAAAAGTGAATTACTGAGGAATTTAAAAGGAGAGCAACAGAAAAAAACTGAGGAAGGACAGAAGAAAGGTGCTGTTCCTAAAGAAAGGAAAGGTGGAACAGCAGCCTGCCAGTACCTGAAGGTTCATTTATTCGATTACCCTAACTGAAAGGGGCCAAGTCTTATGGCTAAATTGGCGCATCCAGCCACAGACAGGGGCTATAACATCAGTCGTAGCTGCTGACACATCCAGAGCCACCAGAGCAATGCGACCCAGACAGCAGCGGGAACTCGCACGCTGATGTTCACGCTTTTACCTCCTGACCGAGGGCAGGATTACAGTTGTGCACAGCCGCCTGAGTACAAGCAGCTAGCAAGGCAGTATTCGTAGGGCAGGAAAGCACTGAAACACTGACTGAAAGTCCTGATGCAGGGAGACAGAAAACATTGTTGCTCTTGGACACAGAAACTAACATCTCAGCTCTAGTTTCAACCAAACTGCCAAAACCCAGCTCACATCTGGACAGGATGTAGGCTGCACCACAGGGATCAGCGCTAGAGAGGCATCACCATCCTATATATCTATCCTGTATGGCCACCCGATATACCACGCCAACTGGTACAGTACTTCTGGAAGCATTGCCCTTTCTGACAAAATATGAAAACACAATGTTTCCGGCAATCTTTTATTATTCATTCTCACAAGCCACTTTTTGTAAGGACGCAAGCTGTAACTTTGTTGTCTTGGCAATGCCCAATCCTGTTAAAATACTGCCTACCCGGTTCAATTTCCCCTGCTCTTCAACCGGCTGTGGTGTTCTTCATTTTCTGTCTTAAATTGTTAGGTAGCGGTGTTATGTACTGTTAAACTGTTGTCACATCTCATCCCAAAGGTGGTGGTATTTCACTGACTGATAAAGTGTGATCCTTTAATTTAAAACTTAAGGGACAGATATTGATAGCACTTTATCCCATAAGGGAATCTACCTACTCAGAGGAAGATACTGTTCATTATAAATAAGGTTATCAGAATCTAGCCTACATGGCATTGAGTTAAAACATGTCACTATATAAAAATGTTAGTTTTATTATCAGTTTTGCTATGCAGGTATTGACAGGCAGCTGTGATAATATAAGAAGTCCAGCACTTGACAAGAGAAAAGAAGAATTACAGAGTAGGGGAATACTGCTATTATAGGGGTGGAGGGAACGTGGTTGCAGAGAATTCAGGTAGTATCTTTATGTTGTTGGAAGAAATAAAGTCTTCAAAATGACAGAAAATAATTGCCTAATAAAGAGTTATAGTACTGCCCTAAGCTGCAGAATGAAACAATTATTTTTATGTAGCTCTTCATCTTTAGAATCTTAAATTCTTTTTGTTGTTCTCTTGTCTCTCCCTTGATCTATATGAAGATTTTTTCCTGTACATTTAACAAGTATTTTTTGTTTATTTTCTCTCCCCCCTCCCATCTATGATGCTTCTCTGTAACTCCCCTCTGCAGTGTTGCTACCTTACCGGCTGTAACGTCACATCATGGGCCAGATCACTGCAACCATCTGTTACCCAGCACAGTTGACATATTAACCTACAAATGCCCCCCTCTCGCTCCATTATCCTCACAGGTCAGCGTGGTTCACTGGTACCCTGTGATAGATGGTGCAATAGGAGAGGAGATTTGAGCATCACTGGCAGGAGACTGACTCTGAACCTGATCAGTTTAGGCAGAAGGGATTTTGTACGATCCTAAGGTGCAGCTGTAGCATAAAACGAGATACTTCTTCGTGTCTGTCATAGTGAGTGCAAAATCCCGAACGAGCTGAGACACAGTGGGCAGTTGCTCATTTAATTAACCTGCCCCAACTTGGTCAGGTTCCAGGGTCTAATGTCATTTGAGAGAGCTTCCACTTTGCTTCTCCGATGAGATCACCCACCTGGAGAGAGCCTGCGAGGCTGTGCCCGTGCTGTATTTCACGCGTCAGCCCAAACACATCCCACCTCCAAAGCGCCGGGATACTCACACGTACCCGGAGTGCAGCACCGGAGAAAGCCTGAGCTTGTTCTACCCGTTGCTCAGCATCGTGGCTGCAACCCGGGTGAGCCGATATTCCTGAACGTGCCAAAAATCTCCAGCCGTGCCCCAGCAGGCTAACGCGCCGCAAGCACGCGGTGGTGGGCGCGGAGGCGAGGCGGGTGGCGAAGCACCAGAGGCACCGCCACCCGTCCTGCTGCCTACGTGAGATGCTCGAGGATAATTGCAGGTTCAGATTCCTCACCCTTTTCTGTAAGGATTTTTAAAATACCATGCTTTATATAATTATACGATTCACATGCATATACTTCTCCCTCTAATATTAAATGGGAAGCTTCGTATTTTGTCATGTTAACAGCCTGTGAGTTGAAACCCTCTCTTGGTGTTCTGCAATAAAGCACAATACCCAGTTCGGCCCCTTCCCAACCACTACTGAAAAACTTCAGCACTTCTGAGTGGGTGCAGCAACACAGAGTACTTCCTATGCCCCCAAACCTATGAAAGTCTTAGTTAATGTTACCAATGTATAGTTGCTCATATTGTGTCCTTTAAAATTGACTCCACTGCAAATAACATAGATTTTCAGTAACACTGTAACTTGCATGATCTCAATGAGAGAGCTTTTTCTTCTCTATTTTCCTGATTAGAAAAAGGAAAATAATGCAGCTGAACAAAGAATACAAAATAGATAATTTAGCCTACAAATTTTACCCTAATTTACTCGATCCTAATTTTCTGCTTTTAGAATCCTGGCAAGAAGATAATGATTTCCTGAGTGTATTCATTATCATCTCTCTCAATTATTTTGTAGAGTATTTAAAATTCACTGTTCAAGCTGTACAGTTTAGTTGCAACTGGTCAGTCATATCACATGGCACCTTATATGTTCTCTGACTGGTAGATGACCAAGCAAAGCAAAAGGTAGGTGGAAATGCCAAAAATCTAGTTCTGAACATGGTCGTGTCAACTTGGTAAGTTCTTTGTACAGATATTAATGAAAATAACATTTCTATTGCAATGATAGTTGACAAAAGGAAAAGAGACTAAAAATGGGAACCAACATGCATGAGTTTTTGAAGAAATATTCACTTTTTTCAATATTAATTCAATATTCTCTCTAATTAAATAACAAACTATCCATCATATTCAAAAGAGAGGTTTGGCTCTGGCTAGAGATATTCTGTGACAAAGGCATTCACTGTACCAAATACCAAATTTTCTCAGTGATTGATCAATGAACTAAATATGGATTTCAAAAGGTTAGAGGTGGAAATAGATTATGGCTTTTGTTGCCACTCAAAAATACATTACATAGATTGCAATAGACATTGGAAACTTTCCAGTCGGCTTTTTTGAGTCCTGCTACACTTTGATAGAGATTAATACTTTAACCCTTGCAAAGAGAAAACAAAATGCCAAGTTACATGAACACAGGATCACATTAAGAAATAAGAAGGTCATATATTCAGAAAAGCTATGGAGAAAACCTTTAGTCTAAAATCTGAATAACATAATTCTGAGCTCATTGATTTTAATGGGCTTTGGATCAGGCCATTATTTCTGTTGAGATGACAATATCTATATATCATCCATTTTTACAATTATGACACTGAGTTATTGTTTGACAAGTGTTTCTAATTTTAAAGGGGAAAAAAATGTGCCATTAATTAAAGATTATTCCTCGGCATTAATTTTATAAAGTATGCTGTAGAACTCTTTAAATTAAGAAAGAAGATCTATGCCAACAGAGTGCCAACAAAGAAATTGTTATGAGTTAACAGCCCTGCCCAAAGATGAATAGGAGACATCTCAACTTCCTGTTTAGTTTTGACTCGGCCCTGATCAACCTTTCCTTAATAGCGCCATCTCAGCAATGTGCCCGTCTAAAAATAAATTTCAGCTTCACCGTAAGTCAGATTTTCTGGCTCTAACATATTTTTTTTTGTGTGTCAGGCTGATAGTACAAAGGACTAGTATAAAACCATTCACCTCTTTGTCAGCCACTTTAAGTTGGCAATAATAAGAAAAGGTTTTTTTTTTCATTTATTTTTTGCCTGAACGATTGGAATTTCAACCATCTCATTCTTTTCGGGAAAGCAATCAAAAAAAATATATCTCATTCCCTAACTTCTGTAAGCTTATAACAGTACACCTTTCCCCCACCAGAGAACCACCAACCCAAATGCTTAATGCAAGTTAAAATGAGAACAAA
>VXAA01005415.1:201094-310566 GCA_013399115.1 Anseranas semipalmata
AAAAAAAAAAAAAAAACAGAACAAAGAACTTGCAGATTTTTGCTCTTAGAAGTATTAATGCCAGAGCAAGAATGGGAAAAATTTGAAGGCAACATTAGAACCGCTGCTAGTCTTACACAGCAAAGATACAGATCAGCGATTCTGTCACAATATCTCTCAAAGGCAGGATTCAGGTCAATTCCCCCCAAATCCATTAGTCCTGGTTATGGGATTGTATAAAGTAGGATTAGAAAGTTATAGATTCAAATGGAATTTAAAATTTATGTTGTCCTGCCTCCCAACGTAGACCTTAGCCAAGCAATGGAGAAGTAGCTAGCTTAGCTTGGCTGGAGGGAACAGTGATCTGATAGCAGGACGGCAGGGGCACTTCCTCATCAATTTAAAGACTAAGGAACCATTTGAGGAGAAAATCAAATCTTAATAAATCCCAAATGTTAAATAAGTCTGGCCTATAAGAGGAAACATAAGGCCCTAAATCCAGATCTCTTCCATTAATGCAACCGAAGAACGTTCCCAGACACCTGGATCACAGTGAAAATAACCTGTTAATTTAAGTAATTGGAAGTTATTTGTGTTAATTTACGTAATATATGTGTTAATTTAAGTAATAGGAGGATATAATCCTTATCTTCCTTTAATTTCTGGCTACCTGTTCCTATAAAGTCTGCAAAACCGGTCCTGTATTCAGAGAAACAGTGTCTGCATACAGATTAAGCATTTTTCATTACTTTTTCTTTTATTATTAGGTATTGTTTTAAGGATGATTTCAAAAGAACTGTTACACTGAAAGCATCCCATTCCTTTGGGTCTGGAGATCCTTCAACTCAAGTGGCAGAAGCAATTGCATTGCTCATCATCCTAATATATGCCTCCAGAATACACAGAAGGCAACTTTTTCTTCCTGATCTGCACAGTCTATCTGTTTGTAAGTAGTCAGTGCAGAAGACAATGTGGAAGAAGAATATTTTGGTAACCAAGGTAAAATCCCTGGCGACAGAGAGAGAATCCAAACTCTAGGGATGCTAAGGAGCTTTTAACTGGCTTAATTAAAATTAAATAAATAAATGAATAAACAAACAAACAAGAAACAGAGAAAAACACATCCTTTGGAGGAAGACTGATACCATCTGGGAAAGTTGCTAAGAGTGCCAACACATTTCTTAGCTGCACAGAAAAGTAACATAAATGCAGAGAATGACGAGTACAGCAGGAGTCTGCATGTTCAGACTAATTTACTAGCAAATACGAAGCATTTTTCTATGCTCCTCGTGCTCATGAAGATGCATACATCCACGTACGCATACTCTTAAAAGCCAAGTCTCAACGATGGACCTGAGAAGAAAGTTGGTGTGTAGGCTTCAAATCAACAGCCAGTTTTTTATAGTCTCAAGTATCTTTGCATGGTTTTCATCGCTGCCGACTTCAATAATCCACAACATACCCTGAAGATTACTCCTCTTCTTCTCAAGCCTTAGAAATGAAGATTTACACATCCACTGTTTACATCTATGGCAATTTACATAGAAATGACACAGTCAAAAGACGAAGAAATGAAACATACAGTACAAAGCACATGGGACGACATCTCTCAGCCTGAAGAACCATGGTAATTCCACCAGCACAAGTGAACTAGAAATTCTGATTTATCGATCTCTGAGGTCTGATTTAGATAATTTTGATTGTCTGGTTGATTTTTGTTCTGCCTGTTTTGTTTTGCTTTGCCCTTTTGAATTTATGGAAGGTAAGGTCAAAGTGTTAATGCATTAATTCAGACAGCATTAAAGAGCCGCTGTCGCATCTTTCTGTGTATCCTTCAAAGCTGACATCCTGTTTAATATCTGTGCCCATCACCTCTGAAAAACAACGTCCTGATGGAACTTTAAACTGCCATATGATAGCAGACAGTTGTGGTGCTTTTTTTTTCTTTAGTAGAGTTTCCCTTGGAAAGGATAAGAGGGAGAAAACCCTGGAGGGAAGAGAGACAAGTTTACTTTCTTGAAAAAAATCCTTTACTAAAGACTCAAGCTTCAACAAATCTGACTGAATTAAACTCGAGAAGTGTGAACAACACTTTTTTATGGCTTGCAGCAATTTCTAACTGAAAGGCAGGTAACAAGTGTAATAAGTTTATATCTGATATTCTGGCTTTTTGCGCACCAAGGACTTCATTCTCACAGGACATGTAATTTTGAGCTTCATTTTTCCTATAATTTTAGTCTTTTCATGCCCAAATCGCCATGTCCTTTCAGAATAGTTGCATGGCATTACTAGATTGCATTCTTCAGGTACAATACTAAACAGAAGCAACATTATTCCTGCTTTATGGTTGGTAAAACAAAATGCTGTCCCTATTTCCAAAATACTCAGTTCTCTTTAGCGCATGATTTGCAAAACTGTCCACAAAAAGAAGAAAAAGCAACTGTAAACCCATCTCTTGACATGAGACTTTGCTTTCAGTATAACTTAATTAAATTCAAGTACATTTTAGCGTTCATATTTTATGTTTCTATATAAACACACACATTTATATTTATATACACCCCGTGTACACATAGATTTATAAATCAACAGTATTTAGACTTTACTGTGCTTCCCAGACCATTGATTTAGATTGAAAAATACCACTTGATATTTCTTAGGGTGAAATCCATCCTTGCATGATGGCCTACAAAATACTTGAGGCCCACTTATTTCAGGGTTTAAGTAGCACTTCAGTGATACATAGCCTTGTACAGATAAAATTTTACCTGTCAGGAGAATCCCACTTCTTCTCTTTTGATAGTTTTAACTGTGCAGTAGGACAATAAAAGTGTTTTGTAAAATAATGCTGCAAAATTTGATGTTTCCCTCCTTCTCAGTTATATGTATTCATATTTCGAGTGGACTTTTCTTCTATTTGAAAAGAGGAAAAAATGTGATTTTAAAGTAAAACATAGTCTTTTTTTCTTTAAATTACCATTATCACTGATAATACAAATCTCATGTTGAGAAGTGTGGTGCAATCTGATGTATAAAGCAGAAGAGAATCAACTTCCCCCCTCCTTAATCGCGCTATTGTGTGTCCTTGACAGTAGTAAGAACACCTCGTTTTTCAGGAAACAAACAAGTACAGGAACATCTTGAAAGATGGTTGGCGCAAACAAATTTATTATCACTATAGCTGTGCATGGTGCTTTGAGCACAGGCTAGGTTTCTGTTCCTCAGAAAAACAAACCAGGTCTTATCTACTCTACAGCGGAGTCCGTGGAAGTCCTTCCATCAGCTTCAAAGCAAAGAGCCTGCAGTGTGCAGGCTAAAAGAAGATGAAATAAGATTAGAGAAATGTGTGTGAAAAGGCAGTAATTGAAGAACAGGGACATTAAGAAGAAAGGATTAAACAGGTTATAAATCTCACACATAGGGAATTGCTTCATGCATGACCGTGAGTTAGCTGAAAGCAATGCCGTGTCGTGCAGCAGCTTCTGTTCCACAGCGCCGACTGGGGAGGACTCTCGCGACAAAGCAAGCAAGCCTTTTTCCAAATTTCTCAGCCCTGAATGATTTCTGAACACCATGCTCCAGACTGATATAAGAAGGAAGTGGGTGAAGTAAATTTTAAGTAACATGTCAGAATTTATCCCCATAAACACAAGGCAAACAGTTGCAAATCCAGATGAGTACTTTCATTCCAAATATAGATTTCTGTTTAGTGATCTGTTAAGCTCTATAGTTTGTCATCCCTGTGAATATTCAGATACCAATAAAATGTCTTGTACTGGTTCCAAGGTTTTTGAACATACTAATAATGATGGGCACAAGGTATTGATGAAAATAGGTTTCAGAAGTTGACAATGAGAGATGTATCTGAGAAACTGCTCAGGACCGCTCAAAACTTTAAAACTTTACTGCAGGAAATAATTTCATGAAAGTTTAGATGAGCGCTAGCCTAAGTAAATGACCTGGTAAACATAGTGAAATCTAAATACTATGTATGTACATATACACACATCCAGAGTAGCTAAGCAGTATTTATTCACACTCATATATAAATTTTAGGTAAATTGAAATAAACGTCCCATGTCAACTACAGATTTACAGACACTGCATTTCTTGATTTTTAAGATGAATTCTTGCAAATCATGCACTATAAGAACACAAAATCACATAGAGAAACTAGTAGCAGAAAATACCTATAGCAGAATTTATTTCAGACCATTTCATAAGAACCAGAAGGGAAAGATAAAATTTAAGTTCATTTATTCTTATGACTACAATGTTGCTGCTGGTATCTGGCTATCAAGTAAAGCTATCAGAAAGTCAGGCTATCAGAAAGTCAGATCCTGATAACACACACAAAATCACAGCATACTAATAATTTCTGTACTGGGTAGCAGCGAACAGATTTTTGCAGTCTATGACTTTCACAGTCAGTTATTGTTTTTACTTGACAATAATTTCTTGATTTGGACAAGCATAAGACCAAAAATCACATTTGAGGAATGGAGAAAGACAGAAAGCCACTTATGCGATGTCCAGGAGCACTGTTAACTTTGCTCATCCAAGATACTACAATCAAAACTCTTTCTGAGTGGAAAGTCATTTTCAACATGATTTCTGTACCTTTTGTTCAGCTGCAGAATTCAACCGAGAAACACAAGGAGCAAGAATCTAGACTTTGGCTCAGGTTTAGGTCACTGGGGTAGACAGTGATGGTTCAAGTGAAAAAAAAAAAAAAAACTAGAATAATTAATTATACCACCAGAAAACATACTCATGAATTTACCATCTGGAAGCCTTATTACTTTGTGTGTCTAAATTATTCCCCTATGCTTAGCACAAATCTTCAGAGTAGCAATTTAATTACACAGAGGGTAAAAATTAAATTCCACGGATGATTGGAAGGCCTCCTCTCCAGTACTGTATTGATGAATCTTAGCAGGAAGATGGTATTCAGTGAGACTACCTCCTATGCCAGAAAGATGAAAGCAGGCGACTGCACCCAAGCAGCACCTACTATGCTGCTTTACCTGCAGAAGGAGAAGCCTCTAACACGTTCTGTGTCTGGTTTTGCACACTGTTAACAATCAGGAGTAACCCGACAGAGCTAAAGATGATGACTTAATGAGTCATCAAAAGCTACAGATGATGACTGTGCAGCCAGGTCATGCAGCAGACATGCATTACTACATACAGACATGCATCACTACATACGTGCACCGACTGTAAGCTCATGCTGGTTATAGGCCTTCGCTCCAGTGTTTTACAGAGAGGAGTTTCTGGAGCTTATTCTTTCAACTTACAAAACTGATACCCCTCAACACATGAGGCAAGCTGATGTACAACTGTCAGAGATAACACCTAAGCGTGTAATATTAAAGAAAACAAAGATTACACATCCACGCAGCATTAGCGAATACTTACTCAAGACTGACAGTTTACTACAGAAATTTCCCCCGTTTCCTCAAGAGAAGGAGAAAGCTGCAGGGACAGCCGATCCACGGGGAAATGTTTCCCTGTACACGTGAACAGAGAGCACCCGTACAGACAGCGTGGCAAGCAGCTCCCTCCTCACCTGGGAGAAGGATCTCTGCAAATCCTGGGGGACAGCAGCTAACATCAGCCTCCCGTGCTCCTAGCACATTGCTAACTCCCTGAGCACCTGACGGTTCAAACCCGTGAGTGAACGAACGCTTCCACCACAGTACCTGTAGAAGTGCGATTGTTGGTGAGTGAGGTTGGAAGGAGTAAGGACAAAGCGACAAAACTGCTTCTTCTCAGCTTTCACCCCTGCCTTCACGCCCTCCACAAGGGTGAAGAGCCCCAGGCCGCCCTCCAGAGCGCACAACACAGGCCTGCTCGGCCTGCTGCCTGCTGCCAGCTTCAGCACGGCTCCGAACTTGCTCGGTGTTTCAGAGCGCTGCTGTTCCCTTTGCTGTTGTTGTTTTTAAACATTTTGTGTCTTTGCACATCCTGGGAGAAGACAGAAGGGGAAGCAGAAATAACACAATCATGTGAGAAGGGTCAGCCTGCTGACAGATCCCGCCTCATTTCCAGACCAAAGAAGGCAGGGAGGGATAAGCACGGGGCAAGCACCTGAGTGTGCTCATGCTTCAGACCTTTGCAGGTTTGCGTACTGGAATCTGCAAAACTGAAGAAACCAAAGGCTAAAACTGTTATAAAAGACACGTGAACACGCACGCACGTGTTACTCCTGCACAGAGGGACTGTGGTCTCTGTCTGGGTTTCACATGCGGGTCTCACTTCAGGGGTAACTTCAGTCAACAAACAGAAAACCACAACCGCAAAATCTTGGTCCCAAATGGGCATTCTTCAACATGTGGCATCCATCAGGCATGCATGTGTCTCAGGATGGGGTTATATGTGGTTCTTGAACCCTGTCCTGTCATTCCTATTTACCAGAGGGTGCACTTGCTTACTGGAAAACAATGGGGAAACTTCACATCTCTCTTTGTCATACTCTTGACTGCATCCCTGCATTTACCATTTCTAATGATTCTAAAGAACTAATTAAACGCTACAAATCACTCAGGAGTAAGGAGGGAGTTTCACTTGTGATGTACAGTTTTAAATATCTTAGACAAAGTTTGATTTTGCAGGTCTAAACTTTCTCTCACGCATATTAATAGCCATCTCTGAATAAGTGTAAAACAAGGAAGATTTTACTTGAATGACAATCTGAACTGAAAGTCAACCTACCAAATAACTTCAATACATAATAAAGAATTTAATTGCATGAGCCACAAATGTTTTTTTGGGGGGTGTGAAAACTTCTCAAATTTCGTAACAGAGCTGAGTGTCAAGTGAGCATGCTCTAGAAATAAAGTTACTGTCTTTTAAAAAGTGGGGGATTTAGCTTGATTCCCTAGATAATACCAGTTCAAGGAGTTCTGTAAGAAACACCCACCATATAAAAGTGTTGAGGAGAGAAGAAGTCTCTGCTGAAACACCGGTGTACGGGAGAGTGAAGGAGAGCAGTGTGTGGGGACACGATTGCTAGCCTTCCTACACGTTCCCGAACAGATTTTACTAACCTAAAAATGTCCGATTTAATTCATGCTGTGGAAAAGCAGAACGAAACAAAAAGGACGCTGCTTCACAGAGGTGGTTTTGCATATTTGCACCCTGTAATGGCTCCCTCGCAACTGCCCCTTGGAGCTGGTTTTGTTTGTTTATGTTTGCTGGTTGCTTTTTAGAAAGAGCAATAAAAGCCATAATCACAGCAGCGACACTAACCAGTGCCATTAACTGCGCTTTGTACACTGCCACTGCAGCTCTGACACTCAGTCCTACTAACTACATAGTAGAATTTAAGCTGGATCATTTAAATAATGATAAAGCTGTCAAGACTCTGATGTGATTTTCTTCTTGAGCAATTCACCTTCTATTACAGGTTTTATTATACTTTATAGTGGGCATCTGTAAATCTGTGGATCAGCTTAGCTCCCTAATTTACACCCATTGCACGTACTACATGGTTTTAACTGACTTACTTTAGAAGGATTCACAGTAGTTGCTAGGAAACCTTTCTGTGTTCTTTTCACTTCTTATATAGCATTAGCTTTTCAATTGATAAGGCTGTACCTTTAGGTACAGAGGGATTTAAGCAGAATCAAACAATGACAGCGGGACTGCAGCACAGATAAGCAAAAAAAAAAAAAGGGGGGGGGCACAAATCCTTGTTCTTTGTACAGGTAATACAGAGGATTAGAGCGAAAGAAAGGACATAGCACATTTTCCATGAATATTTCTAAAAGATATTCTGCATCATATTAAGAAAAGCAGCAAAAACAAGACTTCTTACTACAGCTTAAAGTTTATAAATTTGTAAATGACTGTAGCAGAGAAGCCATTTCACTGTGCTACTTCTGTTACATGGCATGTCTTCCTGGGGATAATTCTGACAGTAATATTGTAAAGCATTTTTCTGTATGAAGGAAGGATAACTAGTAACTTCCACACAGCTCTGAGGAAGTAAATATTTTGCCAGAAGTATCTCTTGCAAACACATTCCCACCAAGATCACACAGTTAGGAGTCACGCTTCTTCCTGTTGAAACACAGTCTGATTGATGTCCTCAGGTTAGCAGACACACAGCGTACCAGAGTAACACAGAGCCACAGAGAGAGTGGGGAGATAAAAAAAAAAAAAAACAGCTTTACCCTTATCTACTGTAAACTACATTGTCTTACTGCTTCTCATCTCTACTGGGATAAAAGTCTCATCTTTCCTTAGAAAACAACCTTTTCCCAACCAATTCAAGTACACAAATGTGTACCTGATGCGTAGCAGCAATTAAGCTTCTTACTTTCAGAAGATTTTGTATTATGCCATTTTCTCCTCCCCAGAGAATCCTGGATCTTTTCAAAGGTTTCCGCTCTTATGTGAGCAGGCAGACTGAACAGCCCGCCAAAGCTCTGCCATCTGCAAACCTTCCCTCTTCCCCTGCACCTAGGTGCTTCACCATCCTCAAAAGCTCGTGGTGGCTGTCTAGCCAAGAGTGTAGTACACTCTTGACATGGCAACCCATTAGCTTCAACAGCACAACTGCCTTTTAATAGGTCTTGTAGTAAGTTTATGGATCACAGAATCACGGAGTGGCTGAGGTTGGACGGGACCTCTGGAGCTCATGTGGTCCAACCCCTGCTCCAGCAGGGCCACCCAGAGCAGGCTGCCCAGGACCACGTCCAGGCGGCTGCTGAAGATCTCCAAGGAGGGGACTCCACCACCTCTCTGGGCAGCCTGTGCCAGTGCTTGGTCACCCACGCATAGGGGGAGATTATTTTTTTCCTTCACAATGGAAAGAGGAAAGATAATTAGAAGTGTCTTTAGTCTGGGGCAGCTATCAAACTGTAAATGCAGGTGTTTTTTTCCAAAGTTTTTTTCCAAAATTTTTTTTCCAAAGTTTCTGAAAGCCAAACCCAACAAAAATTTCTTTTTTTTTTTTCCTCTATGCTGTCCTGCAGAGATTAGAGAGTCTTATAACATGACAGGCTCACTTCAGAAAAGAATCAAGCTCGCTTCTTCCAACAGCCTTATCCAAATCTCTGGGGTTAGCAAATCTGGGTTTGCATTAGCACTGTCTTGGGTAGAGTGAGATTTCTTAAACACCTACTTTCTACCAGTCAATATGAAAAAAGGAGAGAAAAGTATTCCCCAGGATCATGCTTTCAAACCAGCCAAATCAGAGAACATAAAAGTATGTGAATGCAGTGAAATAAGAAGGCTATAATACCTTAATTCCTAACATATCCTAGCAAAATAAACTTTTCAATTAATAAGACAAAAACATGAATAATAATGGATGGCTACATGGCTCCAGTGAGTAGCTGTCTGTAGAGATGGAGCGAGTTTAAAGTTCATGAAGTTTAAAGGCAAACAGACCACAAAGAAATAGTGTGACTGGCCACACTCTGTAGATCATTAATTTAAACCAGTAAACCCTGTGCCAAATCCATACCAACCCTTCTTTTAAACACATGTTCATCTAAAGCAAGCACCTCATGAGTTTGAAAACACCCTGAGATAAAAGAGAATCCACCACCTCTAGTCATAAAGAATACCCTTTCCATTAAAAAATGTTTGTCAAATTCTAATTGCAGGTTGTCTGGTTTAATCTCTTAGCCTCTTTTCCAAATTCTGTTACAGAGTCTTAGGTACTCGATATTGTCAAAGCACTCATTTATATACTGCAACAAGTCACCCCTCAATCTTTTTGATACGTTAAACAGATTGACTTGTTTAAGCCCTTCCTTGAAAGGTATTTGATCCAATCCTAACCTTTTTGTAACTATTTTCTACAACCCCTCCAGTCTTTTAACTGCCTTAGGGGCAGTCGCCTTACGTGCAGAGTGGTAAAATCCATCCCCCAGTGATGCAAGCAAGGTAAAGCCCCCTCCCCATTCCCAAGGAAAATTCCCCATTTGTGCATCACAGTCTTGCACCAGCTCCTCTAGCCACAAGATCAGCCAGAGACCTTCATATTGCTATTGTGAAGGGAAGGCTAAGTTTTTAAAAGATCTTGCAGAAGTAGAGAGTTATGCAAGACATCTTTCATTACTGTACAGCCAAGTACAGAAAAGCTTCAATCAGTGTTACGCTGGCCACAAGCTCTCTTTGAGGCTTATCCTTCTCCCTGATCACATCCTTTGAAACAGGAGAAGCAAATGAAAAGATACCACAGCAATAAAAGTGCCCCCAAACCATCCAACCAACAGCAACAAAAAAACAAAGACAACCCCCGTATCTTAAAAGAAGCAATAGAGCAGACCCCCATGCAGAACACCGTCCATTAACTCTCTTCAGGGTCATTCTGAAAGGGGCAGAAGAAACATTTGCGCACGCAGGCTGAACTTCTCCGATACCATCGCAACTGACTTTGCATTGTATGCTTTCTGCTGTTCTTCTGTGTGTTTCCTAAAATGTCATCTGAATTCAGTTACATATAATAATTTTACATTGCTAACAATAAAAGAAAAGGAGAGGAGGAGGACGAGGAGGAGCAGGGACTTAAACATATTTCAGAGGGATCAAAATAACTCTTTGAAAAGAAATTCTTTACTTAACACCAACAGATAGAAATTTAGAAAAAGTAAATTCCCAAGAATAACTCCTAAAACCTAGTTTTATCTTTTAGTTTAAATCATTTGGATCACATTGATCTGACCAGAACACTAATGAAATATACAGATGAATCTACACTTGAAATACTGCAGAAAGCCGGTAAAAAAAACTAATGCAAAGCAAAATTGAAGTGTCAAACTATAACAAAATGAGTTTTGCATTGGGAAATACAAACTAATATACCTACAGGAAAATTAGGCTTTTTCTCTTTCTAAAACACCCAACAATAATTAGCCAAAATCACATTAGCTAAGAGTTTACAGAAAAGACCACCTTCACTCGGAACTGTGTCTGCAAAGGCACTGTGAGCAAGTATACAGAACTGGACCAGATCGGCTCTCATCTGCTTTATTCCTGTCCTCCTCCTCAGGAGATATACGAGGCTGTGAAGCACAGTTTTCTTCCAAGAGGAAATGCCTGAAGAAAGTGGCTGTACATCTCTATCTAGCAACGACAGACAGCTAGTATGGAACTAGCTTATATTATTTGGTAAATACAAGAAAAATTCAGATTCCTTCCTATACATTCCTATACATTCGTTCCCTACTGCACTTAGCATATTGCTGCACACCAAACAATGAAAACAATACATAAATCATATGCTTACGGATGATGGCTGCTCTCACTTCAAAAGGGAACCAAAAAGCTTTCATTCAACCAGCCACACTATTTCTATCAACATAAAGACATATTAGCACGTTAACTCTGCATGAGATATATCTGAAACGTCCAGAGGTGAGCAATCCCTCCATCATACAAACTATTCACTAGCTGGCTTCGCTAACTCATCAATTGGATCGGTTTGCTTCCAAATGCCTGTTCAGTCTCCTAGAAGCACAAAGTATGGTTTTTTGACTGTGATTAATTCTCGCTTTTAAAATTACAGATAACTGGGGAAGACCACAACTTTATGTATCATAACTCCTAATTTTTCAAGTTGTCAGATACTAAGGAATATTCTCATCCTCCAGAGAAACGCTACTCGCACACACACAAAGGAGAAAGGCCTCCCTAACAACCAGAGGTTAAAGGCACGTAAAAGTCTGGTAAAAAGATTGTCCTACACTGCAAGGCAGTGGTCCTCGTGCGCCTCAGCTCCCTCCATTGCTGTCTCGCTGATGCTGCTTCACTTCACTGCCCTTTTATCGGCTTCTAGGTATCTCCACTTCCAGTCACCTCCAAGTATGATATGACTCCTTGCATTTAACCATGATTCCACATCAAGTCCACGCAGAGTCCTTCTTAAGTCTTGAGAGAAGCTGAGAGAATCAGACAAACACTGAAAAAACGGATATGATTCTCATACCCTAACTCCTGTTTACGATCAAACTGCCCTTCAGCTTGTGAGCTCTTTTTCTCATCACTCCGTTCAACACAGCGATATTCTCATTGTCAGACAATACTAGTGACTTCAGGAGTTCTTCTCTAACCTCCAACTGCTGTTCCTTCATCCACCCTACTTTCATGATGTCTGTTTAACTATACCTTAGCCAAAGGTCTTCCCATCTGAAATAGAGTAACAAGTCTCAAGACAGCTGCTGGACCGTTTGGAGTTTTGTAACTAAAAGAGGACTCCAAAACAAAATCTAAAGACTCTTCCTTGTCTTCTGTCCTCCTCCTTTTCCCCTCTCTTGCTTTCAGAGATGAGCTTGCCAAGAGCTTCTTTCCCAAACGCCCTTTAGCACCCCTCCACTCCCCGAGGCTGGAAGGGTTGGCAGGCCACAGCCTCCACAACCGCTCAGAAGGCACCACGGCACCACCAGCATTGCTCTTCAGTCAGCCAGACCAACAACCCTGCATGGCTTTTACTACAGCTGCAAAGGGGCAATCGTAAAGGTGTTGATGGCTCTTTCTTCTCTTGACTGCTGAACAAGCCAGCGCTCCTGGGCAAGTGCTTCAGTACTCAGAAAGGTGGCTTCTAAAATACGTGTGTGGGATTGGTGAGGGGAAGAAGATCTCAGAGAATCTGTTGATGCGTTTCCCCAGATACTATCACTGATGTGAATCCTAAGCATTATAACAGACTACAGCGACATATATGGTAAGCATTTGAAAACTGATGATTAAACAAGTTTGTTTTCCTATGCCAAATGTAGACTTGAGAAGGAAACAGCTTACATGAGTAGTAATGCTTGTTTTGGATCGATACGCAGTAGTTGCCCAGTACTGATTATTTTGAACAAATGCACAGCTCTACACCATGAAATAAAAATCTGGATGCCCTTTGTTACTCATGAAACTCACAAAGGTTAAACCTTTAGCCTGAAGGAAAAAAAGATCCTTTTCATCCAATGAAAATTAATAGGACTGAGCATCCCTCCCCTTGCAAGCAGCTGTAATTTTTCAGCTAAGAGACACAGAGGTTTAAGAAGAATTGATGATGGAAAGTTTTTGTCACCAACAAACACATTTTCAAAGCGGCTCGCAGTAGGCTCACGCTGAGAATTGTACGTCTGAGGCGATGCCAGTGGTACTTAGCACAGCTGCTCGTGGCTGTGCGCCTAATTGAATGTTGTTTGTCTCAAGATTTTCCAGTGGACCATTTCAAGTGGCAGCACACAGCTGATGTGCCATATAACCCGCATTAACACCTCACCTGCAAAATACATAATTACATTCAAATCTGCTGATTAGATGCAAAATACAAACACATGCCAGTGGTTGCATTTCAGAAGTAACCGTGCCCATCCACAGCGAACAAAATGAGTGAACTGCTATCTAGAACTAGTCCCGCAACCTGCATCTCCAGAAGAGATTACTGTTAGCATGTGTAGGAATTAAACCTTTCGTATGATCATTTTTTTGATGATGAAATGGCTCGTTAAGGCTAGGTAAATCTAATTCTGTTTGTTTCCCATACATTTATTTTGCATCTGAACTCTTATGCAAAGGTTTGTAAAACATATTTTTGTGATGCTAAAAAAAGGAAATCTTCTGATAAATTACTTTGGATATACAGAATGAGCTGTCAAATTGTGCGATTTATAAAAGTGGAGGCTTTTAATTTAATATCTCTTATTATAACTGCTATTCTCATTTCAATCTTTTTTTACTGGAGCAGTTGCTTGTTCCAGATGTATTTATTTTTTAATAATTAGCATTTACTTCACAGTGAAGTTTATGTTTGTATTAAACTAATTTACATACATTTGAAAATGCTGAATCCAAGCCATTTCTTTTTTCCACTGGGAATGTAGTCAAGCACAGTTGCTGCCTATTTGGAAAATATGCTCTTCTTATTCTTCTGTCCTTACGTGATAACGTGCAATGGCTGATCTGAGAGGTCATCACAGTCACTGCTAATCTAGCAGACTGAGCTTTGTTCTCCCAGAGCAGGTAACAGCTAAAGAACTCCACATAGAACCTAAGCCTTGAATTTAGGAATAATTTCTGCACTTACTTAAAACAGTGCATTGATGGAGAATAATCAATTACATTCATATCCATGGTGATACACAAAACATTTTTTTTAATCTAAGAAAGTACAAGTAGATAGTCTAATAGTAGGTAGTTTTGTTAAATTCGTCAAATTGTAAAACCTCAAATTGTTTTGAGGCTATCTTGGTTACCTTCACTAAAGCAATGAATTCTTACACTCAAAGATATTATAACTGTTTCAGATGTGCTACCCGCAAAAAGAAATAAATGACCTTGAAACCCCGCGTTATGTTAAAATGATACGTAGTGGATAAAACCAACCTCTTGAAAGAGATTTATGACAACGGCAGAGCTCAGGGAAGCAGACTTACAAGGAACGGGAGAACTTCAGTCTGTCCCTTTGTGTCTTCAGCCTCAGTGCGCTTTGTGAAGAAGGGTCCCCGTGAGAGAAGCGGTGATCTGAATAGCTAATGAAAGGCTATCTGTGTTCGGTAAAATGGTAAGAATGAAGCTTGTACAGCAATCACAAAGCTGATGCTTCCTAGTTTTACAGGCTGTACAGTGTACTTCTAATCCAGGTTTTCATGTAGATGCCTAAGCACGAGATTCTTGCTAGAGAAAAAGGTAGGAACAGATTTTGCTACCTATATGCACCCCATAACACATCAGCTGAAACGTTTGAACCTTTTTCCTTCAGTTACTGCAAAACCAGCTGCTGTTACTGGGATTACCTGGCTAGCAACACTCGGGGAACACGCTGCTGCTGGCAAGACCTCTGAGCCGCAGGGGAAGAAGCCTCTATCGCCCCGTTTCCCCATCAGAATCATCCCTGAGCTGATGCTACTGGCTTTGGAGGTGGCCGTGTATTCTGCAGGTGGGATGCTGCTAACGGCCAGCAAAGCAGTTTTGAGACTGATGAGATTTGGAAATAAAAGCCAGCTCGTTCCCCAGCTTTTTTTCTTGCATACTTGTTACCCGCAAAGCTATAGTAACTTCTTGGTGTCCCCACTATGAGTTTGCTGCTCATCAGCATTTTGAGGTATGTTCTTTACTCCACAGGCACGGACTTACTCCCTTTTCAGTTTTCTACAACATTAGTGGCTCTCTTAGACACTTTCCACATTTAAATCTCTTCCTTTGTCAAACTAATTAGTGTTGTTTTAATCATTTTCATATCTCAGAGCATCCACATCCTGATAGGTGCTTATGAGAGAAGAATACAAGAAGGGCTCCTTCCCTGAAGAGCTTGAAGTCATTCTCATTGAAACAGTTCAAGAAAGCAGTTATTCTTAAAACAGGCTTTAAGAACTGTGATGCAGGAACGTTTAAATGAAACCCTTACATTGCACCCACCATGATTTTTATACCAAAACTTTCTTTGTTAAACCAATCAACAATTCTCTTCTTAAGAGTCTCTTATCTTAATCAAATAATTGACATGTTTTATGGAGCACAGCTGTTTTACACAATTTGTGTATTTTTACTTAAGTATTCTACTAAGCACCACCAGGAAAAAGAGATTGAATCAGAGCACTTTGATAAACTAACAGGAGAAACGACTGCTCCAAGGAACTGAGTTTACAAATAACAGCCTTTTGTATGGAGACCAGATTTCACCAAAATTAAAGTTCAGTGAGGCAATATGATAGACACTGATAATGCACAGTGATAAAGCCTTAGAGTACAAATGGTGGTGGTTGGGGGGGGTGTGTGTACTGTAATAAGATGCAATTAGAAGGAATTTTTAAATTTCTTATTATGAGAACTGAATTTTAAGAGAGAATCTGACCAAGAATTATGACTCAGGCCTTTGAGAGAACACTGTGCTTAATCTCTTTATGAGTGAATTTGAAGTCTTCATTTACTGTCACCCAAATTCCATTAACAAAGTAAATAAACTACATATTTTTTTAAAATCTCACCTATTATTCTCAACTCTCATATGTCTTTTTAATTTTAAAATTAAATATTCTAGATATTAAGTTGCAAAGTACCGTCTTTAAAAACTCATTTCAATGTATTAATAAGATAAGGTACTGATTATATCAGTCCAGGTGTTCAGAGTTGCTTAGATATCTCCATGGAGCACTGCTCTGTGTCATGTCATCGTATTCTATCTTTTGTCTGGCTCATTTTGTCAGCAGAACATTTCAATAATGTACGAAAAAAGAAGTTTCTGTGTTTCACTTTATTCCATTCATTGCTGTTCTTATCCAAACCAAAATTACAGTTTTTATTTGAAGGCGTTACGTGGGAGGTGATGAAGAGCCCAATGAACCTTCTTTATTCCCTTTCTTCCCACTTGTGGTAACAGGTCATATTGGGGTTTAGCTACAAGAAGAATTTGACCGGCCTCGCGTTAACAGAATAATTACAGTGCCATAGCTATGCTGATATAACTCCCCCATGTGGATACTATATTCCAAGGATAAAAAATGTTTTATTCTAGAATAATTACTCTGCTTTTTAATTCTATCTGAACAAAGTTACTTTCCCTCCGAAGGGAGAGACCACGTGGGAAGCACATCAAGATATCTACAGCTTTGTTTCTTCTCAGTGTCCAACTCTCGCAGGGGATCCTGAAACGCTGGAGCAGCACAGACTCCAACCCCCGACTCCTCTGTACGTCAGTCCTGGGAAGAGCACGATCAGCCAACTGGTACAGCCAAGGAGCCCTCTCCACAGAGAGCAAGGGGACTGAAAATGGGATACCGCGAGGTATCTCAACAGTACCAGGTGAAGTAGATAACATGTAGTTTCATATCAGCCCGAACTGAATGGATGAATTTTCACTCTGTTAAGTGGTTAGACTAAAATCAAAACTCATAACTTAGTTGTTTCTTTTTTTTTTCCTTCTTTTTTACTGATGGACACCTAAAATTATACTTTCCTTTGACAAAAATCCCTACTGGAAAGCCTAGGCAGTCCCGACTACAGACTTAACTAAACTGAATAATATTTAGTTTAGGGATAGAAATAAGGTTATTAGCTGCATAGGAACTATTCACTTTTTAATATATACAAATACTTAAGTTCTTTTTCAAAATGCATCTAGGAGGCTGCTCACAGACATAGATAGATCTGTCTGTACACATTTCCCAGTGTAGACAGTTTTCTAGATTTGCCAGCAATTTCCATGTTTTCACTTCATGTCTCAAAAGATTTCACACATTAAAAACGCCAAGGAAATATCAGGTTATTTAATATGAGTGAAAAGAAATAGGTATGGTGTTCTATTATTTACTCAAGCCTTTCTTCTTCCTCTTCGAAAAAGTGAAGCTCCTCAGTGGTGTTAGGTAAAAAAAAAAATCAGACTCTAGCTGATCTAGAAATAGAATAAAAGGTTTTGTATTGGTGCAAAGATAAATAGTGTGGATTATCTACAGAGCTGCCTGATCACGAGTAGCATCAAGAATACATTTCACTTCATCAGCATGGAAAGAAATGTTCATTGTTACTAGCAGAATCTCTGCTACTGCCTGAATGCAAACAGTTAAGTTCACAGCATCTGAACTTTCAAAATCATCAAGACAGAACTATTTTTAGCTATAAAGCTATTTTGTAGCATTTCATTTTTCTTAAGAGTGCCAATTTTTAAAAACTGAGTGCCTTGGTTACTGCTTTGCAGCTTTACACTTCAGTTAGTAAGGTGTCACAGGTTTTAAAGACCATCTGAACTTCCCCTTGAAAGATATGAAAATACTGGATGCCTTCTAAACAACAGACTTAAGGGTAGACACTTAGCTTGTGTAAACTGGTATCACTCCATTGAAGTTAATGGAACGATGCCAGGACACCACCTTTCATCTGATATGGTCTATTTCTTTACTTCTAAACTATTCTTCCATGGAGTTAGAGAACAAAAGAGTTTTAGAAGAGATCTTTCTGGGGACAGAATGACCTCCTCAAGCCTGTCTGATATCATAAAATGGAACTATAGCTGATGAACCAAACACTGCACCACATTGCCTCAAAGAACAATAATCCGAAATAATCATCTATAGGTGCTTACTGTTGCCAGCACTTTTTAAACATTTCCCCCTGTGCCTCAACAGTTGAAATTCCAGGAAGTTAAATCAGCTTCCAATTTTGACTGAATCAACACCTGCTCATCCAAAACATTTTAACTACAGGAAGGAATTCTTCACTCTCGTTTGAAGCAGCAAAAAATGAAACACAGAAACCATGGCCAAACAATTTCAAGGCTCTGCAGGAATACAGAATTAAGCCATAGCATGTCCTTGCTGTTCCATCCTGTTTTCTAATAGTTCCATACACAAGCTGGCCCAGGCTAGAACTACATTTATCATTTGCCATGCTCCTGTTGAAAATCAGTCAGATATAGCCACATTTTCTCTCATGTGATGCAAAACTAATTGAGAAATGGGAACTCAAATTACAGCATCATTAATAGTTTCTGCTTCCCTTTGTTTTCTTCCACACCTATACATGGATACACATAATAGTGTAATACACTGTACAAAAAAAGTGTGATATACATCATGCAAAATGAGTTTCTTCCAATGCTAGGAATTCTGTCAAAACTGTTTTCTAACTTGCCATCATAAACATATATAAGTTTATATAGTATATACCATAGAAGTTACACCAGTACTAAAATTTAGAGAGTTTAAGAATATTTAGTTTTTGTGTTATAGTTATATACCTGAAGATTGGAACTGCTGGAAACTGCTAAGAAATTTGTCAAAAATGTTTCAAAATCCACTTAACTTTTATTGCTAGTTTATTGCATCTTTGAAAAGGAAGGAAGGAACGTATGTAGTGCAATGTTAACGAATGTATTCACTTTGTCCAGAAGATCCAAAATCTAGATTGAAACCTTGGTGACTTAGGAACCCATGAAAGAAATGGAAAAATCCAGATTTACAAACGGGTTGTGCAGCTGGCGCTGTGGCCCTCTCCATGCACTCAGCTGACGTTGTTACACAAAATGGCAGCTGCTGAGCCACAAGACCATGGCTGGAATCGAGGAGAGAAGGAATTATCACTGTCGTCTCCCACATACCTAGGGAGTGCCATAGCAAAGGGGACTGGGTCAGTTCTAATACGAATCTCTGTCAGGAATATGCTTTTTCTTTTTAACCACAAACATCTCAAGAAGAGAAATAAACTGAATTCCCAACTAAAACATCCAGGAAGCAGGTTTCCTGCTTCCCAGACAGCCCAAGCTGACAAGCGTTTCGTGTTTAAGATGATTCTTGAGCAGCTAGATTTGAAATGCCAGAGTAAATGCCAGGAAAGAGACCAAGTATGCAAAAAACAGGTACAAGAGTTTTAAGTGTATTTTGCGTTCAATGCAGCAGTATTTCATACCGTGTGTGTGCTCACTGCTAACTTATGAATGGTATTCCTGTAAACCCACGCCTAAATGCGAGCAATTGTGCCCCAACACGCACACGCTCGCCCCTTCACTCTTCAGTCTCAGCACCGCAGACATCAGGAACACCTCCGTCACTGGAGCCTGGTCCTCCCCGCAACCAGCACACGCCAAACTGGGTTCACAGAAGCACCTTATCTTGAAACTCTCCTTTGACTTTCAAGTGATTCACTGCTGTGAACATTGCTGTTGGTCTTATTGGTGCATCGTCATCTCTAAACTAGCAACAGAGAGGTGACCCTCCCCAGAAATGAACAACAGGGAAGAACAAAACACTCATACACAGAGAAATAGGAGAATACAAGGAGGACATAAAAGGATAAAGGGGTCTTAACTGCAGTTAACTTTTAGTTATTGATAAGAAATATCTCAAGTTACTTTACTGGAGTTGTATCAAGAGAGTGACACATTCGTAATTATGCTGTGTACATATTTTATGCATATGCACAGCTTATGCAATATTTTTACTAGAAATTTCCCTGCTTCTTCTTTAATTTTGTGCCAGCTCTTCATGGAGCCCAGTGCTAACTATTGTCAAGGGAACCGTTTGTATTCAGTTCCCTGTAGAATGGGGTGAGGATTACACTAAGACTTTAAGAAGAGGAGAGATAACAAAGAAAAAATGCAATGAAGAAGAAACATGGGAAGAAAACAGAACATCCATAATCTTGTAGTTCTCAACCTTTTAAATCAGTCAAATAAGGATGAACTGTAATTTAACATATTCTGAAACTGACAAGATGTGAATTTTGGAAGGCAGCACCTTACAGAACTGGAACAAGTCACTTTTTGGGGAAGATTTTACACTCCATGGTGAGTTTCTGAAACAATTTAATAAACAATAAACAAAAGTTCAATAAACAAAAGCTCAATAAACAAAATACGTTTTTGAGTTCTGGACTGTATCATAGCAGCTGATGTTACTTTAGGTACCGTGACGCTTGGGAAGCACAGTTATGGGGCTTGCGTAAAGCCTCGCTGTAAAGAGGCAGTTCCACTGCAAATAGGCCCACGCTGACTATTCCTGTATGAAGTGGAGAATTAGTAGCCGGAGCGAACAGCAATTGCTATATATAGTGGTGGAATACTGTAACAGGAGTAGAAATAACTAGGGGGAAGCAGATACATTTACGGTTTTGGGCCATAACTGCAGCACTTAACCGGGAGGGACTTCGTGAACAATTTGCTGGATCTGCGTAACAGACTGAGGAAATAGTCACAGTGCCCCTCACTCTGCCCTCTGCCAGTTTTCAGTCCCATAGCACAACAACTTCCACTGAAACCCAAGAAATCTGAAGGCTGTGGGAGACAAAACCTGCTCAGCACAGGGATACCAACCAGTGCCAGGAGGGAGTCGGGTTTCCTGGATATTCCTGAACAAAGGCAGGGAATCCAAGCTGGAATTAGACCTGCAGTGCTCCAGGTGGAAGAAGATTAAATCCTGAACAACAGTTCCAGTCACGTTAGACAGAGCAAAGTGACATGATGGAGTGACAACTTGCTCTGGAACAAGGGAAGAGAGGTGTCAGCAGTGACACACGAGTTGTAAGCCTAAATGACAGGGAAGATGATGAAACCCGCTGACGGACATGTAAGAGGAGATGTCACAGAAGAGAGAGGTGCACCTGTGAAGAAGAGGTAGCTCTAAACCAGCATATTGAATGCGGCTGTAACAGCACAAAGGCATGAGAGGCCTAAGACCTCAGGCAAGGAGGCCTTCTGCAGGGACCAAGGAAGCGTGTGAGAGGAACAGAAAGAGACTCAGAAGTACGAGCACAATTCTTTTCTCTATACAGAGCAGTAAAGTGCTGAAAAGCAGAAGTTATATTCTGCTGTCCTGAGTTGTAACATCCATTGTAGATAACTGTATTTGGTTCTGTCATGTACGGAATTGTTGTTGAAATTACTCCCAAAATAGCGAGGTATCACGTAACTTGTACTGAAATCCTACACAAAAATGCGCTTGACGCAGGATAAGGTATTAACACGAAGAAACCATCTAGGCGGCAGTCTAGGGGAACTGACCTTGGGAGGTTCTTCGCTGCTGCTCTGGAGGCATGGGGCATGACTCCAAGTTTGACCTTGGGAGGTCTGAGGCCTAGTATGGTGGACGTAAGGAAAAAGAAGACAGATGCCAAAATCTATGCTATATTTTGGAAATGTGACTTGAAATATAGATGGTAATAATCGAATTCTAGCAGCATGGGATTCAGTGCCCATATCTCGCATTGCAAATACAAGCCTTGAGGTTAGAGAATTGCTCAGCTGTGGACTTAACGCTAAACAAACAATAGAAAAGGAGGAGGAATCCCAGGAAACATGAATCACAGCAGGGCTGAGACCACATTGGGGGAGGAGGCAGTTCATGAAAATTGTTGTTCCAATATATGTACCTTTCAGTTGTAAATAAATTCCTTCCTAACTTGTATTCACTGCTTGCCTGCCATCTGTTTAGTTTTACTTCTTGCTTTGCTCTTTCACAAGAGTGTAAAAGGAAGAGGAAGAGTCCACTGAACATACACTGCAATATGCAAGTTTGAGGCCTTAATTTCAAAGACTAGATATGCAGAAGAGAGATATGGGTTATCTGGAAAAGTGTTGAAGGAGTAAGAGAAGTGGATGCTGTACACTGAAATAAAGGGACGCACATCAAAACCTATCTTAAAATTCATTAGGATTTTTCTTCCAACTATCACCAAATAACTACTCTAGAATCTTGGACTGCCAGAAACTTTCTTTGAATCTCCACCCTAGAGTTCCTCAAAGCTTTTAATATTTCTATGTCCTTTATGAAGTCTAACACAGATAAAACATTAACAGGTCTCACTCCATCCCTACAGTTGCTAACCTCCATGATGTGGCTGTCTCTGCCTGTAAGCTTATTTTTCCTCTTCAGATATTACCCTAACAGTATCTTTTGAGTTATTTGCGTTGGCTGAGGGTCCCCTTAATAGCTTTTCTGCTTACATGGAAATAATTTCTAGATATCCAACCAATCAGTATGTTCAGTTTATTTTGCCGACTGTTTTCCTAAATTTCTTTTTTTTTTTTTTTTTTATGTTTTAAGAAGTAGAGAAATTATATTAATAGACTGATTTCTTAACATTCCATTTAATTTAACCCCGAATCAGGCTATCAAATCTGTTTGACGGCTCTTTGTGCACGACATTTTTAACAACTGACCTTCTGCAACATGCTCATTACTTTCACAAACGTTACTGGTTATGCAATGACATGGTAAGGAAACCTATACAAAAATACATCTGGGTCCCACCACTACTCGTAGTATTTTTCTTCCAATCAACATCTGGAAATTACATAATAATATAATTCCTGGGAACATTTATTCTTGTAATAACATTACGGAGATTTTACATATCTAAGTCCAATACTTGACATATGGCAGCTTGAAAGGCGAAATGAGTTTTTTTTTTTGGTAAGTATGACAAGGGGAAAAAGGACAAGAGGAAGAAAAGAGAAGGCGAGAGTGAAGCAAGGAAGATGTCAGAAGAGCTGCTGAGAAAATCAGGCAGAAGAATCAGGGAGAAAGAAAGCAAACAAACTGGTGATAAAATACATGTTGAGCAGGATTTCTACCTGGTTTCCATTTCAGAGCTGGAAGGGAAGAGGTTTCTCCTGTAATTCTCTGTAATCCAAAGGCTTTCAGCATAGAAATACAGGGGGAAAGAAGATACCTCAGCTGGTAAAATATGTTGTCTCAGTACTGTACAAAGTTTTAGCCCATTTTACAAACACATACTAAGTCAGGCATTGTCTTCAGGCAACCCTAAAGGTCAGAGTTACTGAACACCGCAGCGTCGGCCCAAGGTGACAGTCCTGTAGGCTGGAAGAACACAGCTCTCCCTGAGGGACTGTGACTAGGTATTCCATCTGCCCTTGAGGAGACTTCAGATAACCTTTTCCAGCGGGTTTAGGCACCTCTTGCTATATGGACACCTAGGATTTTTCGGCAGAGTGTGAATACTAAATACAAGGACACCTGCATCTTACCAGCCATATGAATATATGGATCCAGACCATGAGGAGCTTTGGCTTTAGCCCATTACCTGGCTTAGCCACTAGAGTAAAAACATAACCTCAGAGTAGAAGGTAGGGAAAAAATGAGAGGAGATCTTATGTAGATAAAAGTAGAGGTTGTAGAAGTATGACAAAAGACAGCTCAACAGACAGGGTGATAAAAGACAAAATAAGCTGATTATTAAAGAAGAGAAATTTGCAGCCAGTAGACCGTGAGGAAAAGAAGGGTCAGGTTAAGTCCCACATCAGAAAAAGACAATGACCAAGAACGCAATTGAAGGAACTGATCCAGAGCTACAAATAAAAACGGTAATGTCAATGAAAAGGAACAAGATGAGGCAAGGTGCAGAACTAAATAAAAGTGAAGTAGCAAAAAGTGAAGGAAAAGGACAAAGAAAGGAGAGCTCATAGAGTCAAACCCCTTGAAGAAAGAAAGAAAAAGACAGCTGAAACTACAATAGGACCCTGAAATATAAGAGGTATCATTACTTATCAGTATCTGAGCAAGGATAGGAAAAGAAATGAAAATGATGTCTGACCTACTATGAAAAATAGAGACAGTATTAATTTTAAAAGAAAAGAATTATCTGGCTGCAGATAACCAGTGTACTAATAGGACTGGTACCATTTATCTTATACATCCATCATGAACCAATTATCATGAGTAGCATCTAAACACTGGTACTACTGTATCTGCCTAGTACAGTACTCCTAGGCAACTTAATTTGACCACGTAATTTTGGGTGAATACTCTGAGACAATCTCAAATTCTGTAGAAGAAAAACAAAACTGAGTTTGCAATACTCTGGTTTATATCTGTGCCTAGAGACACTATTTAATCAGATTTGTTTCAAATATTAATTTCTATACAAATGTGTTTCGTAAAAGTACAGTTAACCAAAATATACTTGAGATGGATATGGATAATTTCTCCTTCTCTATCCTAAGGTAAAGTAGTTCTAGTTTTAGGAAAGATCAAAAAAAAAATTCCAATCCAAATACTGGAATCTGAAAATGAAATTGACTATAATTGACTATTGCCATTTTCCAATGAGAAAATTGGTGGTAGTTAGAGCCAAAATAGCAGCTTAACACTGTTCTTTAGTTTTTCAATTTAAATAATGTAATTTGTCAGTTCTAACACAGTCTAAGTAAAAGATATTTACCTCAAAAGTCTGAGACTAAATTGTTAGTATAAATAGACACAAAGCCGTGAAGTCATGTAAAAGCATGCCTGTGTTGCTACTTCTGCACTACCACCAAACACTAAGATGGGTGAAAGTGTGAAGCTGAGTGTCACTGAACACAATGAAATTACACAAACGTTCAGAGTTCCAGAAACCATTGCTTTGAGCGCCTTTATGCGGATACACTGGGAATGTAACATATCAAACAGCCTTCATGGCTTTTTATTTCTTACTTCTAAAGCATAGAACATGCATTATATGCTATAGACCAAGCTTCAGAGCAAAGTAAAATTTATATATATTTTACCCTTTGTCTTTGCACAGAATTCTTCACATCAGTTACTCTGTATATGTATGACCCATATTCTTATGGCTTGTGAAACATGCATAACTCATGTATACTGCTATGATTTATATCATGGCCATGCAAGAGCTACACAGGTATATAATTATATATATAAGGCATATAATATAATTATACAACATATATAATAATTATATTTTTAAATAGGAGGTAATACATGCTTCAGTGTAGCCATGGCAGATTTACAAGTGGAATTCATGTGCAAAACTGTATTGCCTTTGCTCCATGTCTTGTCATAGACCTGCATTTTATCCGCCTATTCTGTAGGGCAGCAGGACGAGAATTCCTCATGTGGCTGTAACAGCCCCAAGGAGTTACAAGCAGAGCCAGGACCAGAATGAGGTCAGGTTATTCCACATCCCTCCTCTCTAGTACGGCAGCAGCAGGAAAAACATATGGCACAACAGACATTAAGTCATACTGCTCGATCTAAACTTAGTCTTCTACTTCTGCCACATGTGGAAAGTTCCATGTGCAATAAATGTCAAGAGCCCTTGTACTGCCCCAATTTTTTTTGAAAATTCTTCCACTTGTTCAGACAGCTGAAACATGAAGGACACAGACTAAAGCCTTTGCACTCTGACACAAAAGCACTCAAAGACTTGCATTTTTCTTCAGGCTGCAAAGAAACGTATTTACTTGCTACAGCATCCCAGAGAACAGAACTATGATCAGACGTGAAATGCCCCTAGCTTTTTATTGACACCCTTGATCACGTAGCCGTAATAAGCAAAGACGACCACGTTTGGGCTCCTTTTCTGGCTGCACGTTATGAAGAAACCCTGAAGCCGTGCTGAAGACCACACTCGGTAGTCCCCCCCTGTGCCAGCACGGCCTTCCCCGGCACGCCCGGGTAAGCTGGGCACAAGGCACGGACCTCTGCTCAGCAGAAGGGTCGGTCCGCAGGCAGACATCCTTCGGACACGCGTGAGGACGGAGCGCCGAAGGCCATTACGCAGACGCGGTATGGACTGGTAAGAGAGAGGCTGCGAGAGCCTTCTCCAGCACTCAAGAACTGGACTTGGAGGGAACGTTTAAGCCTGGACTACAAACTGCTTATAGAGAGCTGGGATCACAAGCCCATTTATCATCACACTGGCAAGCGCTCCCTCTGCATTCAAAAGGAATGGGGGAGTCTCACCAGAAAATGTGCTGTGCCTTCTGTGGTATCCTCTGGAACAGCATGGCCCTTTTACTCTTACCCAGAAAAATGCCTTAAAACCCTTTCATATTACATACGCTTCACCGGGAGTGTTACAGAGTCATTCACGAGGAAGGAAACGAAAAAAAGGATGATTAAAAGGACATTTGTACATAACTTTAAAAAATATTCATATATATATCTATGTCTTCAGAGTATTTTTATTAGAAATATCATCAATAAAATCACCTCCTACTGCTGTAACTCCACCCTAAGGTGAAATTGTCATTGACTTCAATGGGATATTTGCCTGAGTAAGGCCACAAGAATTAGATTTAATACAATTAAAGCTATAAAATATTCCCTCATCAAAATAAAACTGTAAAAAAGCTGCTAGCACTACCATAACACAGTATTATTACAAGTGTGTGCTACTGGACTGTTATTATGTCTGGGTAGATGGTTGCAGGGGAAACAGCACTCTACATTCTCTTCTACCAAAGCAGTTCTCTGCAGGTAATTTTAATGGGGCTGTTAATAACCTGGCAGCAGTCCCAGCCAGATGTAGCACATTTAAACATTGTCCTTATAGCTTTGTCAGAACTGTTGACATTGCATGTCAGCAATGGAAAATTGCCACTGCACCAAACAACCATCTTCATTATATGGAATCACATTGTTAATCTACAGCCAAATGCAACTTGAGGCGGAAAGAGAGTTTAGATTGCACCCATCTGTATACTATCACTCCAGGTGGCAGGTCGTTCTTCAGGATTAGAGATTGAATCAGTCTTTCCATCATCAATAAGCCCTCCTCCACAACGAGTGCCCGTCAATCCAATATTTTACTTTCAGCACCATGAGGACCGCACAGCATGGTAATGAAATTTCTCTGTAAGTAGACCACGGGGATCTATACCAGAGAGATACATCTCTTTAAAAAGCTCAGGGAAATCAGACAGCACACTGCACAATCTGGACAGTAACTTGGTTTCAAGCATAACCCTAACTGTTTTATCTGTTTAGGGACAAGGTCCACCGGATAAAGCAGCATTTTAATGCTGGGTTATTTCATTTTTTGTAGTAATTAGTATTGGGTGATTATTTCCCATTTGGAAAGCTTTGACAGCCTTAGAAAAGGAATCTATTTCTGAGACAAAACAAGCTTGCTGACATAAAGCTTTTGCATTTAACATTTCTCATCACATATTGCAAGCATGACCTTGGCTAAACAAACTATTGTAAATTGTCCATGATAAAAACTTACTAACGGTTGGATATTATTTATTATTAACTTTTCAAGATACAACTTAGCTTCTCCCAGAAGCAGCTGGAATTTCTTCAAAGCACTCTTGCCACCTGCAGTAGGCATTTCGTCACACTGAGAAGTCTAGAAGACTCCTTGCATTACCTGCCTTGCTCTTATGCATTTATAATCTGGCTGTAACCACTGTACCTAGTCGCCATCAGCAGGACTTCCCTAAATCAGCTAGAATGATTATTTCAATACTTTAGGCATTTTGACTTTCTGAGGATAGCGGATTTTTTATAAAAAATATGTACTATAAAAATGTATGCAGACATACTAGCTGCAACTCATGTACTCGAATCATTACAAATTAAACCACTTTTGTGACAAAAACACTGTAAGTGCAAAATACTCATATTGTAACAGGCATCTAGCTTTATAAAAATGTATGTATTGCATTCATTCCCACTTGGTTATATTATGGTTATTAAATTCAGCCCCTTCCCCCCCCCCCTTTTATTCATGTTTTAACTGTAAATGGATAGTTACAGCACAGTTTTTTCAAAGCTTACAGAAATAAGAATACATGCATTGTTCAGTATTTCACAATCTATTGTTAATTTTGCAAGGTTATACATTTCTTAAACACCTAACAAGCTCAAGCTAACAATTATGATCATTGAACAGAAATGACTATGTGACATTGTCACAGAAACTGCTGAAAATAGGAAAGCAAATGAAATAAAAGACATTTCAACTACAGAGCAATAGAAACAAAAGGCAGACTCTAAAAAAAGAATTTCTGGAGCAGTAGAATTGGTAGAAATACATCCTGGAATATGTCTTCTACCTCACTACAACATTTGGTTTTGGGTTATCACATCTGCAAAAACGGTAAATGTATTTGTTTGCAAAGGTAGTTTCTTATGAGACAGATCAGTAGATTATTATCAATCAATTACTGCTGTATTGCCCGGGAGTACGAAAGGAACAATCTGACTGTCACACAGTCAGCTAAGATTTTTTTTTCTGATGGATCTCCTTTCTGTTATGATGACAGTAGGTCTGAGCGATGATGCTATTTCCTTTCCGACTCCATGGGATGTAGTCCAACACCTATGGAGTGGAGGAAGTTAGAAATCCGTACTTGGGATATATTGCAGCTCAGAAAGCAGAATATTAGTAAACACCCTATCAATGGCACTTGTTAAGCCCCTCCTGCACTGAGTGGAACACAAAGATCCATTTCTTCATTCTATGATCATTTTATCAGAAATACCAGATTCAGTAAATTATCAGTACGGACTTGAACTTTATCTGAAGCACAAAGTTTGAAATATGGAACTTTTCTCCCATATTATTCAGTCATTTTATCATTTATAAAATAATAATGCTCTACCCGTTGGTGTATCTTCTGATTTCTTCTTGAAGGTAAACTAAACTGATGCCATGAAAGGAAACATCACATGAAAGGAAACAACTCCAACTCAAAGAAAGAACCGTTTTTGTGGCTAGAACTCAGAAACTCATCAGAAACTCTTCCTTGGGGCCATCTACTGCTGGCCCCAAGGCAGACCTTTCTGATGACCTTGGCCTTGCTTGATATCACTTACAGGAAGATACAGCTACAGCTACACTACAAAAAAACATTCACTGGCTTCACACCACCTGGAATGGCAAGGCTGCATCTGCATTTCCTTGGGGTTCAGCTCCATCAGTAAAGGATTAATAATATCCAAAGTGTATCATGGTCTACACTGTGCTGTGCTGGGCCTTAATCCCTCTGGCCCCATTTGCTGCTTCAATAGCCACCCCGAAAAAGAAGGGCTTTGTTTTTTCTGTTCAAAATACACAAAATAATGACCTGCCAGAAAGTTATTTTTCAACATGATGCCAAGAGCCTGTATAATGTGCCTTGGGTACAGCACGTGACACACAAAGGTATTTCAGGGTGCAAGGTTTGCTGAGATAGTGTGGGAGGACCGCGTAAACAAAGATCCCAAGGTCTTCCTTACACATGAAAAGAAGCTGTCCCTGGGGTGAGCTACCCACGGAAGCACATCCAGGCTTTATGTTAAAAGCAGCTGGCTGGTGTACTCCAACAGAAAGCCTGCAAGTAAACTCCCGTACGCGACTGCGGATGACCAGGGAAGCATCCCAAAGGCTATCGGCAGAGCTCACTTAACTAACAGTGTAGAAAAAACTCCAATGCTTCCAACGCCTTGGCTTTACATTGCTAGTGGTCAACATACTGAGTCTTTGAGAAGAGTCAGGATCCCAGATGGAAACGTCCCTCTTTCCAAGTATGAGTAAGGAGCCTGCAATCAGCAAGCATTCCCCTTTTCTCCCTCCAGAGCATTTTTGACTACTGGTGTGACCTTACATGCCTACACACATGACTGTAGAAACAGCTGGGAAAATTTAAGACACGGCTTTTCCCTACCTGCTTGTTACCGCTCCCCTGCCCCGAACAGGATTTCTGAGGGCACCGCTGCTACTTCGCCGCCCCAGCCGCCGGCTTATTTATTTTATTATGCAGAGGTGGCCTATTCACAGAGCACGCAGAACAGTGAGAGCAAGGGAAGCGCGGAGCACGTAGGTGGTCACAGCTGTCCTCTCACTGAACACCTCCGTCTGACTTAACTCTCCCTCTGCAAGGATAATTTCACAAGGATAACCAAAGATCAGTGCTGCACCACCTACGTCCCTCTTCCTTCCCTTTCGGGTGGTCTGTGAAGATGCAGTATTATGCCACACCCCAGCAGCATGTCTTTGGATGCACACTAATTTCAACACCGTTCTTCGTGCAAATGGATGTTCCATTGTAGGCGAAGAAACAGCAGACGGAATTAAATTTACAGAATATGAAACCGAAATAAGCAGGCCATGTGTCATATCCCAGGGGTTGCTGGCTCAGTGCTACGAGCATCTTCCAAGTGGATTAAGCACCCAGCGTTAAATCCGGCCTCCCACTCTGCCACCCTCAAGCTCAGTGTGAATTTTGTTACTGAGTTCCAGGGGGTGCTATTTACTACCACATGCTCTGAATCACCGTTGTATTCCCTGTGTTTTTGGATTGCCTGGGAACCTGTTGAATTCCTGGCATCAATTTAGAGAAAGTTTAAAGCTACTCTAATTCATATTCTGGCTGCATGTGTCCCTTATGAGCCATCCACCTGTCCAGAAGAGCCAGATAATTGACCATGCTGGGCCTGTCTGTAATCCCAGAACACCTCCAAAAGGGGGGAGTATTTCTAAAGGCTGTTTTACCCTTTTATGACCTCTTTATCTTGCCAAAGTGATGCTATTTGGATGAGTCCAATGGAAATTCAACTCATCCATACGCACATTAAAACTGCTGAATGCAGAAATGCACCACACTGTGGTCTGTGATGGATTCGCCGCTCACTTACTGACCTGATGAATGACTCTCTTCATTACAGAACATTACAGCAAAATTTTCCAGCTATATAACTAAAAGCGCACTTTACAACGTATGATGCCCAGTTACAGTACTTTAGTGAACATACCCGCTCAAGGGAAAGATAGAGGAAAGGTGGACAATTTGTACAGAAAGGAGCAAAATCTGAGAAATAATTTTAAAAGGATGATTACAGCCATGATATGTGTAGAGGTGGAAAGAGGCATAATGAAAGAAATTGCCTTACATGGCCAGTTATAATATATTTCATATAATGGAGAAAAAGCTGAGTCAATGAACAATTTTGTATCACCATTATTGTGAAACGATTACAGTCCCCTTTATCCCAGCTGTACAACATGCTGACTGAACAGGAAAACATGCAGTATGCGCAGTGTAGTGATTTCTACCACTGTATAAGTAAATGTCAGACTTGTTCCGCGTATTCAGTGATTTTCTTAATGAAAACGTCAGCATAACACTGGCATTTTCCTCCTTCCATTTAATTCTTGCTTTCCCCTTTCATTCACTAGCTGACCTTTGCCTACTCTTGGTAGCTTGCCCAAGGTGCTGTCACACCTTCCTTGCTGCTCTCTAATGATGGTCTTCTGCTGCCAGATTCAAACGGGATATTTGGGAAGGAACTGCAGGGCCCTGTTCCCAAGACAGTACAGTGAGGAAAAGTTGAAAGCTTCACCAGTTTATGTGACTTTTCACCTCTTCTCTGAAAAGAATAAACAACAATTGTATACAAGAATTAATCTATTCAAATACTATCATGCTATAGCATTCTAGGACTCAGGAGAAGCAGTCACTAAAGAAACAGCTATTGCACCAGCGCCATAGAAACACTGAAAACTAATAACTGCTGAATGAGTCAGACAGTTAATGGAGTACATTTTCTCAGTACAAAAGGAAAGGGATGACATACAATTAGAATGAGGGGAGTTTTACAAGAGACAATGACAAATAGAAGAAGTAACTTGCATTTTAAAAAATAGGAACAATTACATAAAATTGGGCCACGTCTATAGTACTATATTGCAGAAAAAAGACTTAATAATACTGTTGACCCAGCAGCTACATTGGGAGATCAACACTTCATCTGGATATATATTATTTCAAGCATAAATACAAATAAATCACAATCCAAGTGCTGAATAGAAAGAAAACAGAAAATCTTTTTTTAATACAAATCCTGAGCGTGCACCATTTTCACCACTGGTTTGAGGAAATCTGTCTCCATTGTGCTGTGTTTAACAGCCCCTTGCAAATGTGGGCCAAGCACTGACCCCACAGCGGTGTCGGTACAAAAGGGCAAGGTGTGGAATAAATTCTGTGGTGATTTGAAGAGGGAAGTAGCATAAGCTTGGAGAATACCCCGCAGCAGATGGTTCAAAAGGAGCCCAAGTCCAAAGCTTCCTTCCTGGGCAATGCCACTTTAAGGTTTTGCTAGATCCTTCCGAGGTCTCTACACTTTCAAAGACTAACTTTCCACCACAGAAGTTCCTGTTTCAACCTTCTGAGCCTCTGCGAATGAACAGAACAGATGCAATTATCTTTTGTACATCCTCCTCCCACTGCTTTATATTCTTCTGCTCTGCCTGTGGGTTAAGAAAGGAATGGGCTGAGACTGTGAGACCAAATATTTCTGGCTAGGGGATTTCATAAGGTTCAACAAGAGCCAGGCCCATCAGGGCTGCACAAGCTGAGCCAGCTTTGCGGATACTGCGCTAAGTCAACGTGCTGATTTATCACCCATCGCTGACTGCATACGGAAAGGCGAGGAAGTCCTTTCAGCTGAGCTCCTGTCTCAGGCACGAAGCAGTTACACTATCGCTACTAGCACCAGTTAACTCTCAGAGCAAGGCGACCTATTTGGGGAAGGGAGCGATCAGTTATTTAAATCCTTTTCTAGGCAGCATAACAAAACGTGTTTCAACAAAACAACTAGGTTATGGATTTGACAGGTTTGCTGGTATACCACAAGTCTCTCACTGTTCGTCAGTTCTCTACCTGTAATACCTATAATCAGTTTCTCATGAAAACGTGGATCAAAAGAAGTTGAAATGAGGCATGCAGCAAGGTGTTGAACATAATAAGTAGGCTAAAGTAATTAAAGCTTTAGCTAAATATTTTTCACTTTTATCAGTTCGCTGCATGCTGAGAAAAATAACTTACAAAAGAAGGAAAAATATTTTATATGCCATAGGAGAATGCTCATAACCTGAAAAATGAGAGAGCAAAGGATCAGACACCTGCAAATGTTGCTCCCTATGATGGACTCTCCTCTGCCACAAGAGTTCATGCTCAGGCACCTCCGTACAGGATTGGCATCTCCGAAGTTTGGAACAGCAACAACTTCTTTAACCAACTTTAGACATCCGTGATTGAGATTTTTGGCCATGCGCTCTATATAAAAGCATAATTGAATGACAAAGTTCCGTTGTAATAAATGACTCCTTGTAATGGTGAATGCTAGAGAGCAGATTGCTTATTTCTAGGAGTGAAATGTATAGTACTCTTTCAAGGATAATCTGATAATAGATCACAAGGATTTTCAATGCCACAAAAGACTAAGCAGAACCTTGGGATTTCAGTGAGAAGGGGAACATAACTAACCTACCATAATCTACCGATGAAGAATTAGAGATTCACTGAAAGCTGATATACTCCGTTATACAACCTTCTCTTGTCTCACCGCATCTTAACGAACTGCAACATCTTCCATAATGGGCCATAAAACCTCCGTTTCCACCTCCAGCGAAAGTAAACAGGTTCCACTTTGTAGGAAAGAAATCCGCACAAGTGCTCTCAGGCTAAGAAAACAGACCACTTCTTTAAACTAAAAATTAACGCAAAAATGCAAATTTGCTGTGTCCCACACGAACATTCCTTACCAAACTCTGCAGTAAGGAGCGCATAACCTGAGAAGATGATCTGGTTGTAAAGTGCCCTGCCAAAACCCTGTTATTTTGTTAGGCAGCAGTCGGCTGGTTGGAGGGGCAGGGGGCAGATTTGCAAGGGGAGGCAGCAAATTCCACAGAGCGGAAACTTTGGATATGAAATATTTCAGAACAGAACAGAACATCCTGAGCTGGAAGGGACCTCTTGTTACGCTGGCAAAACTGAGTTAATGGTTGATGGATTTGGGTCAATGATACTGGTTGTACCAAATAAATTGATCTCTCTCTCTCTCTGGAGTGGTTTGCAGTGTATGAGAAACATACTCCACAACTTGTTTTCTTACACACATTGGCAACTGAGATAATACTTGGCTAAATAATACATGAGGAAAGGTAAAAAGGTGCAAGTCTTTGAATCACTTGAAAAAAGAATTGGAGGCAGCTTTCTGGATGTTCCAAAATACTAAATGTATGAACAGGTGATAGAGATACACGATTTTAAATACGAGAACAAGCAAAGAGAATAAAGCCCTACTAAATATAGAGAAAGCTGAAGTGCTATATACATAGAAAGTTCTCAAAGGAAAAAAGCAGAAAATTTTGAACATACATTACTTTTCTTCCCCTCCCTCCACAGTCTGGCAACATCACTCCATAATGAGCAATGGAAAAGCAGAAAGCTTAAATTATTATGAAACATCGACTATCAACACACAGGCCTGGACAGCTTTTTCTTTCTGCTCTTAAGAACATGTGTTGTCATTAGCTAAAATCTGCATCACATTTCATTCAAGACAAGCAAGTTTGCTTCATACTTTCATCAAACCTTTTTTCATTTGCACATTTACCAGAAAGAGTCTATAACCTTAGACTGATGGATGAGCTTTTTAAAACTACATACTTGGCACTGTCACCCACGCAAAGCATAACTGACAGAGTTTTCCAAGATCTAGCTGAGTATTATCAAACTTTCGTACCGGGGGCAGAAAGTTTTTGGTGTGATGTTACCCAGGAGGTTTCTGTAATAGTCACTCCCTCCCCTGCCCTGCAAAGTAGATAACGACAGGGATTATAGTTTTAATTCAAACTTGTTTCTTCCTATCTGTTTGTTATCCTGTGTCATAGTTTAGCAAGATTAACTGTATGTGTTTTGCTATGGGATCTTAAATGGAAAAAAATAATTATACCTATTTATTATTTATTATTATAATTATTATTAATATAATTATTATTATATAGTAGTTTCATCCAATAGAAGTAGTTTAGTTTTACATTCTTCCCCTCCTCTTCTCCTCTTCCCTGATCCCATGTAACTTGACATGCTTTTACAGGCTATGAGAGAAGGAAGAATTCAAAGAGTTTTAATTATTGAGAAATTGTTGAAATAGCTGTTTCTACTGCAACACATTAATGAAGTTTGCCTAACTATGATATTTTTTCACTATACTAATTGTTAATCTAACAGCTTGCTTGTTAATTTAAATAGCTCATTCTGCTTTGTAACACTTAGAGTCCCAAATTCTCTTTTAATATGTTCTTCTAGAATTACCTACCAGCAATCCTGTAAAGTTTCAAACATGAAGTTCATTATCATTTAAAGTAGATAACCTTAGGTAGTTAGAAGAAGTGATTTATGACATAAGTCAAGCAATTTTAGCAAAGATTAAGGAAAGAGAATTTTTGAAGTACTATAATTTTCATGAAAATTCCCCATATTTGAAGGAGATACCGTATGTGACTGAGATCTATTCTTCAAACAATCTTCTTCACTTGCTTGAGAGGTTGTCCCTTATTCATTTATGATAATGGGCCACTTTATATAAAGAATCTTATTATTCTGAGTAATTTTGAAGGAGAGCATTTCCAATGACCTAGCAAACTGTGAGTTCAGAATTTAAGAATTAGAGAGGAAATTTTAGTTGAAAATATTTCTTAACTAAAAGAAAAGTCTTAAGCACTACTTTTAGAACTTCTTTGATTACTAAGTTCTCAGCTCAGCAGTGCATTCAGCTTCATGACTAACTCCAAGCCCAAATAGTCTGACTGACATCTCATGTACTTAATGTTAAAACAGCACTGACGTGCTTTAAACCAGGACCTAAATATTTCATACAGATAGGATCAGAAGCATGTATTCATCTTGGACAGGGAATCAGTTACATTTACATACCTCCTTGTCTTTGAGAATGTGGTCTGAAGTTCAGAGCCTTAAAATATCACGTTGATTTCAAAGGGCACTGGATCTGGCATTAATTAATAACTCCAGCTGCAATAATATGCTATTTGAAAATATTTAATTAATCTCCTAAAGCTCCTTGGGATACTAAAGCAATTTTCAGTCCAGTGTGACTGAATTCAATGGCAAAACTTTGTAAAAGTGATGGAACAAGCCCTTACAGAGCTGAAATTAGAAGACTCGATGGCACAACCCTTACTGCAAGAAAATGAAGCACCAAACTGTATCCACTTTGTCTCTGCAGAGACATTGCTTTCATTCCAGTGTTATGACTTATCTTGAACACAGTCAATGAATTTGCTGCCTAGGAAGCAAATAACAGCAATAAGGAACACTGGCACACTACTGCAAGTTTTCAAAGCTAATTGAATCAGCATATAAAAATGTTTTGCCTGTGTAATAAATCTCATTATAATCAACCTCTCTATGGCAGACACTTCCCTATGATATGCAAATTCCAATTATTTATTTAGGGTATATTTAGCATTTCCATGTGACTCCAATTTCTATTTAAAAAACCTTAGAGTTGTATTAAATGCCCGTCTCTCCTTTGGAAGCTGTTGTTAGCAACAATGTATGCCAACATAATAACAGAGCTTTTCAACATTTGGACCGCAAAAATAATTTCAAATGTGAAGAAAGGGTTTCACTCAAACTCATTTTAGGAGTTTCTTGACCAAATCAATTGTGCTGACTTCTTTACTATATGGAACATGAAAGAGATCAAGGTATCTCAGACAGATCAAGGTATTTACAGATATCTTACCTGTTTTTCCCTCAAACATGACAGCATAAACTTCACAACATAACCACCCTGTATTTCCACAATGAAGTTCAGTTCAGTCTCAATAAACTCATGCTGGATTTCCGAGTCTAAAAAAATATCCTACAGCAATGTTTATTGAGGGAGAAATACAGACTGCTGACAAAAATACACAGACGTGATCTACCGATGTTATGAATCTCTGTCTCAGACAGTGTTGTTAAACATTTTTAAGAATAGCTAGATGTAGTTTGGCATTTTTTAAATCCTAGCACACACAAAAAATGACCTTATTCAATAAAAAAAAAGTCCATTCCTCAAGAAAGTACTAAAATAATGACCTGAGTAGTGAAAATCCAAGCAGGCAGTGTCTCTTGACATTTGTAAGCCCTCTGGCCTAAACATACCCCATCATTTTGCTCTTCCGGGGGCAAGGAGAAGTGGAAGCATAAGAAAACAGGTATTGTCTAGTGGGATCCTTTCACTGTGTACCGAGTTTCTTATTTGTTTCCAGTGAGACATGAAGAACACGGCAAAAAAGTCACACTGAGATTAAAAGTTAAAGAGAGGTGGAGATGTTCTTATTCCCTCAGCGGGAGAAATGCTTCCCTTACATCACGGTTACTGTGAACACAGAACAATAAGATGAGACCAGAATTTGTTCCATGGATAATTACTATTTCATTCCATATTAAGCAGCTTCTCAGCTGTGATTCTGATCATGTAATCTGCCATAGGCATTGGGAACTAAAGCACTTCTGTGATGATGGCCATCTCTCAAGATGGCAAAATCCATATGTAGCCATGTGAATTTCTATTTGTCTCCCTTTTTATTGCTTTTGTAGAAAATTTTATAGAATAATACATTACTTCAACACAGACTAGACTGTCACTAATAATGATTTCCAAAGAAGCATTAATGTTTAATAAATACTTAATGCTTGTTTGTTTTGGGGGATTCACACGGAAAAGTTAAATTCATATGAAAGAAAGAATTGAAATATATGTATCACGGGGCCAAAGAACTGATCAGTAAAACATACAGTATAATGTAATGTCAGCAGGGAAACAAACATTCATAATTAAAAGTATATCAAACCGTATGTTCCATTGAAATGAGGCCAGGAATTAAAAACTATACAGAAAGCTTTTATATAGCGTCTGCTGGATAAAGCATCTGTAGGTATCAGAGGAAGTTTTGATTATATGATCAATCCTGAACTGTGATAGAAAGATATATCATAAGAAGATACTTAGAGGTCCCTACATAAACCCAGGCTAAGAACCGCTAGATTCAAGTATCAGACTGTGAATGAACTAAGGCTGCATCCATCCTAGGTGAAATCCCATACCAGATATTTCCCCTTTTTTTTTTTTTTTTTTTTTTTTCTTTCTGGACCCCTGAACATTTAACTAATCTGGGCAAAACAGAACAAATTCAAAAGGATAGACAGAGGCAACGTAATCATAGAAAACCCATAGGACAAATACAGCAGATACATAGAGGATATAGATTGAAATCTCTCCCGATCCCATCTCTCTGGCTACGTTTTATACGACAAGCCGAGGTCAAGCAGGCAATTGCAGAAAAGGAGAGAGCCTGTTAAGAAGATAGAACAGCTTCTGAAGTTGCTTAAGTATATTCATATCTTCAGCATTTCCTATTAACTGGATGAAATTGCCCTCTGTTCTCTGGATCGCATTCTCATGCACCTAACTCTTCCTATATGCTATACAATGAAGCAAAGAAGAGTTGGAGATTTTAGACATAATAACTGGTTTTGAGCATAGTCACTACCATGTTTAACATCATGCTGCTTAAACGCCTTTTGGATATAGGCCCTTGGAAATACATATACAATCAAACTGGGACCACACTTCAGCTGTAAGCATGAAGATAGCGAAACGCTTCTCTGGATCTAGCCCTAACAAGCTACTTCCAGGAAAACAAAAATGGTCAAATCTCACTACGATGCTCTGTGAGAGTAGTAACAGGTATGCAGTGTTAGCAGGTTACGTGTCTCTTAATGGTCAGATGCTGAGAGGAAATTCCGATTGTTGCTGATATTCTGCCAATATTGACTGGGCTCCTAACTTTGTGAAATGTCTCACAAACTATTTCCAAACACAATCCTCATGTTCAATTTGACAAAGACAACAATACACTCAGGATTCTAGTTCAGGCTTATAATATCTCTTTCTTTGCAGATCAAAGTGCTGTCTGTGATTTTTGCTTTTGTAGAGCAAGGGAAGCGATCGGTTACTCTTGCTGTGCAGCTCTGGGGTCTGCCTGCTTTCTTTCCAAACTAATAAATAAAATAGAATAAAAAGTGCTCTGGAAAGCATGACTCCCGAGAGAGACATACTCTGACTTTCAAATAGAAAAAAAGGCTGCATTAGGATGATAAATGTCAGAATATAATTAATTGATCAATTAATTGTTTTTACAATAAAACCCAGTATTGGAAGTAGATGACTTAAATGTGCCATGACCTGTAGTTTTATCTGATAAATTATACTCCATCAAAACCCACAGTCAGCAGATATTTATTATGCAAAGTTCCAAATTGGATCTTCTATTTCTGAATTAATTTGGATCCTAAGTATTTTGCATTTGTATTGCCACCCAAAAGGGTTCTTGTAAAAATCATGTTTAAAAAAGGGATATACAATATTTACAGTAGGAACATGCTTGACTTTCTATGATATTAAAAAAGCTTAGTGAAAGGGAACAATGCTCATCATCTAAATGTCTAGTCTGGAAAAAATTACTCCTGGGGTAATTTTAGGATGCTGCTCTCCCTGGATTCAATTTATGTTCTGCATCTACAATAAAGGGCAAATGTCTCTGCAGTTCCCTGCTGAAATCAGTGTTGGGCTTGTACTGACTTCTCAGTCTCCCAGCTTGGAAGAAGGCCATTACAAAGAAGCTCGGAAAAGGGAAATGAGCCACCACAGAGAAAGTCAAGAGTGAAGATATACTTTAAATCAATTTTGGCATGAAGTTGAGCTCTTGTTACGTCTGCTAGGAAAGAATTTTAGCAGATGGGAGAGAATAACCTTAGGGCTACTCTTCCCCTAATCATAGAAATTTTTTTTTTTACTTTGTTGAAAAGATCAAACTATTATAGATTTTTAAAAAATATTTATTTTAAGGGTGCTAGATGTATAATGAAATCTCAGAACAGTGGTTCTGTCTTGCCAAAAGACATTATTTGCCCTATGAAGCATGTTGAATACATTTGTAAAGGGGGCCTTTGTTATTCTGTCATGCTGCCATGTTCTTATGTAAGCTCCTTCCCAAAGTAGATGGAAAAAGAGACAAAAGAAGTGTCGGTCTGATGACGTATTAGAAAGAACTTTGAAATGCTATTTGACAACTTATCAGACAAAGGACAAAACTCAAACATTCAATATTACTTAAAAGACTAAACAATTTTAAATTCCACTAAAATATGTATTTATAAATACTATCACAATGCACAGAACAGAAATTGAGGAATAAGATTTCAAAATAGCTGAAAAATCAGAGGGTGCTCATAAACACTCTAAGGCTTTTCTACTACTAACTGAAATATAGGTCATAAGTCTCACAAAAATCCAGTTTCAAATACTTACCATAAATCCATCACTACAGCTGCACACATCAGCATCTTTGAGTTCAGCTTGCAGCAGCATACATTTAGAGTTAGGCATAGTTGGGAAAAAAGAGAAAGCAATGTTTGTTGCCAGAAATTCTTGTTTTATCTCTAAACTGTCCTGGTCTGTAGCACAGCTTAGAGCAGCTCCCTGGTCAGTTATGTATTTGGAGTCTGTTATTGTTTGGATAAGCATGATAGATAAGATCTTAACTACTGTCTTCCAAATATACACAAGTTTGCTTACACTCGGAGCAGAGCTGTATTGATTCCTATCTCGGTGATATTCTTCTGGGCTAATTCACTAACAGAATGGTCACAGCAAACATACACAAAGAGAATAAGCCTGCAGACATTCAGACATTACCCCCCCAAAAAAGGTATTTTTATAACTGAAAATTGTGTGGGGTTGTTTGTGGCTTAGGTACATTGCCAAAAGAGTTTTCAGTGAATTGCCACTTACACACATTGCAACAGTTCTCAAATTCACTTTGTCTATTTGAAGAGAGAACGTTTATGCTATCAAAATAAATAATATAGGACCACCGAAACATCTCAAAGGTTTTGCTGTTCAGAACGACATCAGCTCCTGCCTGGGAAGCACACACAGCGCTAGCCACACTCCAGCTTTCAGCCATCTATTTTTGACAGAAATAAAAATGCCTTTCCTCCAAGTACATGGCTTCTCTTCCTCTCTTGCGCCAGCCTACAAGCCATAGAGGGTAAAAGATGTATGAGCCTGTTCAGACTGAGAGAGCCAGCAACTTAGTCAGTGTGTATATATATATATATATTTTTTTTTTTTTTTTTTGAATATTTAATACCTCCTGACTGTGGTGGATTTAGTGCTCCTGAAAGTTAATGCTGGAATATTTGGTCTACCACTGCGCCAGGGACAGTGACCGCTGGGACAGGACACGGCCAGAATTTTTGCTTGCCCTACTTTTAAATACATCGTTCAAGAGATAGGGTAAATATTTTCTTCCAAAAAGCTTCCCCCGTCAGGCAGTGCCGCTGTGACTCACGCACTGCTGCGTACTAGACACGTCTCTGGCACCACAGCTGCTCAGGCTCCTTTGTGCGTGCCTACAGCTTGCAGACCGAGCGTCTGAACGTGAAGAGGTAAAAGAAATGGATTACAGATGATCTGACTGGATTCAGCCTGAAGAATCTGAGGCAGCCGCTTAAAGCTTCTGTAAGAGCTATCTAACTAAACCTAAGGGATTAACGCCTGACTGCTCCTAGATAACCTATCACTGCAGGCATTAACCAGGAGTTTGTAACACAAGTAAAAGCATTCACCACTTCTGCCGTAGCAGCTTTTAAAATTGCAGCCAGGCACCACTGGAGTGAACACTGACATCGAGATCAGGCCTTTCTAAAGATCTATACAAAACTGCATTGTTTCCTGCAAATCAGCAGGTTTGGGCCAAATTCTATGAATCCCAATGACCTTGTCTTTCATCAAATAAAACGTGAAGCACTGGTGAACTGAATGGAGACTTTAACCAAGCTGAATAATAGTTTAAGCATTCCATGCTGGGATATGCAAAAGAACAGGCTATTCTGTAAAAGTACAAGCAGCCATATAGTAGATTAGATTGTCTGCACCAGCATCTCTGAAATTCAATCCTTTCTTATATCATTTCAAAGGCAGATGGACAATGTTTTGCCAAGTCTGCAGTTTGGTGGTGATGGAATTGCCTCGTGAATGTGATGGGAGTTAGATGACTACTTAGAATTTCATATATTTGTGAGAGAACAGAGGAAGAATTATCTGAGGTCTTCTAAACTGCAAGAAAAGAGAGGAAATTGGCTACAAGCTGAAGCATCGGCAAAAGGACAAGCTGAATCTGTTTATAAGAACGCTGGCAAAAGATTAAGTGCCTTACAATTTCAAATCAAAGGCCTGCTAGTGGAGAAAAGCTGGAGAGTAAAAAGAGAAATCTGCAAATACATTTATACTTTGCTCCTGATACGAGATGGGAAACAGGAACAGAGAAATTAAGAGAGGGAGAGCAAATTAAGGAATTTTTTATAGTTAAGTGTTTCTGAGCTCTAAATTTTAGAAAAGGTAGGAATACTGGGCAAAAAAATATTGTAAATAGTAGTATTTGAAAGACTCATCTCACATAAATTTTACAAGTATTTAGTTTTGTATGATAGCAATGATATTCGAATACCTAATAGTTATGTTCTGTTTTCACGTGTTTGTCAGAACACACGCAGTACAAGGTGCGCACACTGTTTGCAGCTTGCTTTGCTATGGTACGTTCCAGTTGCTTCTTGGGTTATATTTAAAAGGGGGGGGTGTTATAACTCATTTTCCTGTGCTTGTTTTTCCTTGAGGTAGAGTGTATATATGCAAAATATGGCAATCCTGGTAGATGTAATGTACCCCTATCTACATAGCAATATGGAAGTATTGTTAACTCACGCTAAGCTATACCAGGTACCTTCCTACAGTGGAGACAGAAAGGATGGACATCTCCAGCCACCTCCTTGTTCAGAACATCAACATCCCTACAGTCACAAAACGTCAGTAAGAGAACACAATAACGGCAGGCCTATTCTGAAAGGGATGAAGAGAGAAGCCTGAAGCATGTCTGGAAAAGGACTCAAACTTCTAAAATAGGCATGACTTTAGACATCTGACTGCAGCTGTGTGATCCAAGTAACTTCTGCTCATTGTCTCCCTGAACACAAAGGTTTTGCAAACACTGAATGTCTGGTTTTGATCTGAAACTTCTTTGCTACATTTACTTGTCCAAATTTTGCCCTTTTAAGCCCCAGCAAAATATAGAGAATGGGCAGAACAGTGTTTAGGACTTTAGGTTCTCATTCCAGTGTGTGCTCAGGGAACTTTCATACACATGTTCATGGCACATTTAATCTATTGATAATTCTCCTTAGAAGGCAGTCTCAGATGGTTTAGCGGACACTCATCCTGTGTAATTGCCTCACAATGAAATATGCAGGTTCAGACCCACCTGAGCCTCATTACAATGAAATCAACCCAACTTCTCTCTACTGTGCCTTAGCCAGAAAACAAGGCAGTCTGGGTCAGAGCAGGAGAGGTGAGCATGGGAAAGCCATGATTCAGTCTGTCCTGCGGTACCTGGGCCTGACTACTTCCATCACCCTCAGGTGGCACAAAGATCACCGTCTGGTGATTCAAGAAAGATCCATGACATTTTTAGAACTTATTTCGGTCTTCTCCATTTGCTTTCATTGCAAACTTTTGTCTTTTCCTCCCTGCTACCTACTTTCTTTTTCCCTATCACAAATCTGGAACAATAATTTCAGCTTTTGCTAGTGTCTGTTCTTACTCCCTCTTTTAATCTTTGCCTTACTTTCCACATCCTTTCACGTCACAGTAAAAACACGTTTGCTCCCCCCGCCTCTTCAACTACCACTTCTCCTGTCTCTTTTATCTCTTTACATTCAGGAACAGCACCCCGTATCGTGCCTTGAACTGTCAACTCCCTTACACACGACTAAGTTCCTCTTGAAATCACATCTCTTGGCTTCTCTAACTCTGTCAGCTATAATCATTTTTTACTGAGGGTTTCCCCCCTATCTCCACTCCTCCCTCCCCCCCAAATCCTCCAGATTTAATCGAGGTTCCTGGTGGGAAATCTGAAATACTTTGTTTCCTTCTGTTGTGGCTTAACCTAGCCAGCAGCTCAGCACCACACAGCCACTCGCTCGCTCCTCCACAGTGGGATGGGGGAGAGAATCAAAAAAGGTAAAAGTGAGAGAACTCGTGGGTTGAGACAAAGGCAGCCAGAAAGAAAGAAAGAAAAAAAAAAACCAACAACAAGAAGAGAATACACAAAACAAGTGCTGCACAATGCAATTGCTCATCAGGCAGCCAATGCTCAGCCAGTCCCCAAGAAGCAGCAGCAGCCCTCCTGGCCAGCTCCCCCAGTGCTATTGCTGAGCATGAGCCACACGGCATGGGACACCCCTCTGGCCAGCCTGGGTCATCTGCCCTGGTTCTGTGCCCTCCCAGCTCCTGGTGCACCCCCAGCCTCCTCGCTGGCCGGGCAGCACCAGAATCAGGAAAGTCCTTGGCTCTGTACAAGCACTGCTCTGCAACAACTAAAACATCCATGTGCTATCACCTCTATTTTCATCAAAAATCCAAAACACAGCATCATACCAGCTACTAGGAAGAAAATGAGCTCTGTCCCAGCTGAAATCAGGACACCTTCTCTCCCACCTTTACATTATTTAGGGTACTCTTACCTGCAAACTTAAATTTAACCACCATCTTAAAGCAACTCACAGCCCTAACTCACCATCCCAGACCCATCCCCTTCTCTTGTCAGCCTCTTTGGCATCTTCTTATGAGTAATTAGCTACCATTTTTTCGAGTGAAAGAAAAGAATTAAAAGAGGTATCTTGATATCCCCTTGCAACATTCTTCCACTGTTCTCTTAATCGCTCCGGATAACATTCTCATTCTATCACTCCAGCAACAAACTCAAGGTGTTTTTTTAATTGTACCTTTCACTAACGCCTCTCAATCTGGGAGTAAGTTTTGCAAATTCTTCTACTTACTATCTCCTAGGCATGCTCTTCTTCCTCACAGCAGAAGTTCTGTTTCCAGCTCTCATCAGCCAGTATTTCACTAGCATATGTATTTAGAAATACAAGATATATTCAGTCTCCCCCAGTTATTCAAAATGCTGCTGCAAAGACTGCTCTTCTACTACACTGTTTTGTCCATGCCACCCCTCTCTTTTCATTCTTCCACTACTAGGTCACTTCTTGTATGAAATGTAATGTATTTGTCGATTTTTATAGCTCAATACAGCATCCCATCTGAGCAAGTTCCAGTAATTCAACACCAGGAACTCCAAATGACTCATCAGCTCACTCTGCATATTTCAGCTGTTACTTTCACACACTTTTCTTCTTTCTTTCATTGCACTTCTCGCACTATAGAGGACAGCGTAAGTATCTCCCTATCGTTCTCCACTCCATTCATACAATTTTCCTTTACTAAGAAGTCTCAGAAAACTTGAAGATAACTATACTTGGAAAGCCCTCTGACCACAGCATACCATGACTGTACTTTCTGCATCTATTTTTATCTCATTTTACATCCATTGGGCAGGGATCTTCTTTGGTGCATGTTTATACAGCACACAACCAACTGCATAGCCAGCACTCTTGCCGCACGTACAATGCTGTTTAGGCAAGTTCTCATGTGGGCCACGTGGTCGCATTGCCTTGTTCATAGCTAACTACAAGCCCTTGGGAACATCTCCAAGACCCAAGGCTGGTCCCAAGATGTTTCAGGATGCAGTACCCACCTGCTAAATACAGGGCACTTCAGCTTCGTGGGAGAGAGGGGGGGAAGTAGTTGCAATAGAAACAGAGACCTTCACAAGAAACATCCAGTCTAGAGAAGACACATGTTCAGAGAATCATAGAATCGCAGAATGCTTTGGGTTGGAAGAGACCCTAAAGATCATCTGGTTCCAACCCCCCTTGCCATGGGCAGGGATGCCACCCACTAGATGAGATTGCTCAAAGCCCCATCCAACCTGGCCTTGAACACTTCCAAGGATGGGGCATCCGCAACCTCTCTGGGCCAGTGCCCCACTACCCTCATAGTAAAGAATTTCTTCTTTTACATGTTGTAAAAGACAAAAGAAGAAAAGTGAAAAATCTTTTCACTTTGCCAAGAAAAACTTTACTGGCCTCACAGAAGAGCCTCTAGCTATAGAAGCCACTCTTCTTCTCTTTGCTCTTCTCTCTGTCCTGGGCTTGCAAATGTGAATTGTTCTGAAAGCAGAGGTCATGGTCATGCTCAGCTTCAAAACGATGAAAAGGAACTTTCTATAATACAACATGAGTCCTCCATTATAACTGAGCAGCAAGGAGAGAGGTGAGGAGTTAACAATCCTACTTCTGTTCTACAGATGTGGTCATGTAAATCAGTTTAATGGTTTTATTCTAACCTGATGCTCATATCAATACCACTACTGATTCCGCAAGCAATTATAGAATCTGTTCAATTCTGTTCAGTGTAGATTTCTGTGATTCTTTTCAGCCGGATTTACTGGGCCAATTTTGCCTCCAGTTGCTGTCCATTTGGAACTAAGAGCTTAAGGTATTTTTTATTATTCTTTATGAAACAGTATTTATAATAAAATGATACGCAGGAAAATAGGAATAACACACAGAAAGCAAGGGTGCTTATGCTGAATTACCTGATTTCTGTCTTTTGCAATTCTGCATATTTAGCATCATTTTGTTTAGGATTAAAGACCAGCAGAAATGACTGATAGAGACTTATAAGTATAATTCATCCTATTTTATACTAAAGTCTTTATTGAATTATGTATTTTAAGTTACACTCACATGAAGTGCAGGGAAAGGCACACTGAACTGGTCTTATATAGCAATAAAAGCCTTCTTCAAATGCTAATCATTTATAATTAGTCTACTTCAATTAGTAATGAAACCACAAATTGCTCTCTCCAAGAAAACAGAATATATTCCATGCGCTGATTAAAAGGGAACAGGGATCTTCAAATTGTGAAGCAAATGATTGATGTGAAGCAAAACTCTCTCACAATGTTGTTCTTTTAACTCTTTGATGAACTGATCAACAAAGACAGGTTTCCCAAAAGTCTCAAAAGCATTATTATCAATTCATATAAAGAAAAGCACATCTGTGTTCACAGTTTAAATACATCTTTACTTAGAGTCATTTCATGCCATCTACTACGCAGTTGTTATCTTCCCTCTTTTTCTCTCTGGGAATCAGATTTTAATTGGCTACCTCCTAACGTGCAATAAAATCAAGAAGCAACTGACTGGTTGGCAGCTCTTACACTTTGTTAGGTGATGGTCCCAAAAAAGCTTCGGACAGGAATAAAGGTGGCCTGTTAACTTAGTACAACCTTGAAGGCTGAAGAGTGGACCTCTGTGTCACTGCAGACAGTGACATTTCTGAGAAAACACCGAAGGTGAATTTTGACACAAGACCTATCTAAATTCCATCCCAGATATTCACTACTCCAGGTCAGCACACTAAATGGCCGAGAACTGTGTTTACTGGAGGAGGGGCTTTGTTCAGTGTTAATGCACATGTTCCCCAGGCAGTGGTGGACTTCATGCTCAGGCACATGCACATAAACAGTATTGAATCAGCTATAATGAAATGGGGCAGGGACAAGGGAAAGAAATTAGATAATTAATTCAGAAAGTAAGTTTCTGCTTTCTATTGATATCCCAACCAGTGGATTACAGAAAATCAATTTTCTGTTCTTTACGTTCTGTTATTAGATGTTCTGTTTTCAGATGTTTGGAGGGGTTTTGTATAACTGGTGTTTTGTTCATTGTTTCTGGTGGCATTTTGATGTTTTTCAGGAGCGTGTGTGGGATATTAAGTGAAAATATACCGGACATTATATCTGTTCCATTAAGAAAAATAGAGAAAAGCTACATCATTCACATGGGTGTGTAGGCGACTACTGTGGGAGTGTTAAGCAATATATTAATAAAAAGATTGCAAATGGAAAAATGTGGACTTGACAAAATGAGATAAAATTTTGTCAACGACAGATCTGTCTCAACAAGAGCAGCTGACCTAGCTAGAGTGCTTCTCCAATAAAATTAATGGAATTTAACAGAGAGTTCCAGTAGCTCATTTTAGCTTTACACTTGTTCCAGAAATGAAAACTTCTACGTAATTCTTCCTGTAAGGACCCTCAGCATGGTCTCTGAGGTCCTCCTCCATGGGCGTTGATTGCCCTCCTTGTGGGGAGGCAGATGAAGGCACAGAAGCATAGCTTGGAAACAGATACAAACTGTAAATTATTCCAATATTATACTATCATTTGAAAAGATGTAGACCTGTGTAATTGTAATTACTCCCTTCTGTTTGTAAATAAGGAAAAGACCATCTTATACTATATAAATACGGTTATAGCACTGATTAATTTGCTGATTAAGTCTATAAATAGCTTTGTGAAATAATTAGGAATAGCTTCACGAATCATTTACCAAGTATCTAGAATTCAGACAGTAAAGCACAGTTTCTCTAAGAAAATGGCTGCTTCCCCTGTTAGTCTGTTTCTTCATTCGCCATCAGCCACATTAATAATATTATGGTGAGCTTACAGCAATTCCATACGTGTTCCATCAGATCCGAAGAATCACCATTATCCCATAAAACATCAGTATAAGTATCTGTTTGATTCCACACACTTAACCCTTTGTCTGAGTTCAGCTGACAACCTGCTGCTTCTGGAAAAGTTATTTATTGTGTGTAACAAAGAAAAATTTTCAGAGAATTTGTCGTTTGATTGCAACGATCTCTTGACCCTATTAAGATGATAGGAGCACTATGATCAGAACTATCTTGTATTTTTTTTCTTTCTTTCAGACACACTGCAGCAATAAAATGACAATAAAACATTGTGCACAACACACAAACTAGCTAAGTGAAAAAAAATTGTAATGTCTGTTTGTACTTTGGTATGTGGCACAATTTACAGAATCACTGTTTATTAAGGGATTATTCAGGAGATTAGTCAGGGATAGCTTATGGGTCAAGAGCCTTGGTTTTCTCACACAGACTTACTTTTAACTTCATCCCTAGAATTATATCTGACTTTTCTGAAGGAGAAAGTTGACAAATTAATGCTGGTAGGAAAACATTCCGGGTACGTGTCACTGTGTTACCGCCTCCTTTTTCTGAAACACAACAATGAAATGTGGAACTGAAGATACAATCTAAAGAAAAAAGATCTATATTGCTCTAAAGACTTGCCTTCTCTCTGGCCTTGTGATGTGTATATCGTTTTGTTTGACAGAAAATGTAGCATTATCATCAGACTATTGACGGACTTCCAGAATTATCAATATCACTAATTCTGCAGAAATGAAAAATAATTTCCCAGGAGTCACCCAATTTACCATTTATATCAGACAAAGGACTCTGAATAGAAACAGGAAAAATTGCTCTACAAAACAGAGGTTTATCATAAAAATTAAATATTGCCTTTAATGAAGGGCTTTTCATCTAATAAAAGCTCTCACAGCACCAGCTTCAGAATCCACATCTTGTTTCATGAAAAAACATAAAGGAAATGAACTGTGCATATACAAAATACCTAGTAGACGCTGGGTTTGTATGTTCTGTGAACATCAGTCAGGAAAGAGTCATAATCCAAAGAATTAGTAAAAATATGTGGGTGAAACAAGGAACCGGTTGCCTGGGAACTCAAGGAGAAACTCAGAATAGATTTACAGCTGATCAAGGTTATATTCAGCTAGCAATGGATACAAGGAGCTGCAGCAGCAAGAAATGATGGTATAGGCACTCCAACCATACACAACTTAATCAGTTGTTTAAGCAGTTTGCTGCTGTTGGGAACATCCTTATGGAATCCTTTACGGACTCTTTCTGCTGCAAAACATCACAGAATACCATCATGCAGCTGAAAAATGTCCTTACATCTGAACCACAGAGAAGTAGACAATTAAGGAAATTGTAAGAACTCAACACAAATTGCCAGCAGCTGGATTTTTGTAGAGGGCAGAACACATGACCGCAAAGAGAAACATTATTTATTTGGGAATGATAACCCAAAATTACAGCTAAGGGTAGCAGAGTGAAAAGAAAGCAAAAACACAGAGAAGGGATTTTCTCTGATGAGTTCTTCTGGGTTATGGAGTGTGACTTTGATGGAAGTCACAACTCTTGGAATTTAGACAAAACGCTATAAAACACTATATATTCTATGGTAAGATTTTGCAGTCAGCTAACAGATATAAAAAGGTGAGCGCTACCACCGTTTAGTTAAACACCTACACTAGAGCTATCCGTACAGTGCCCCTTTACACACAGTAGAGGTAAGCACTCCTAGAGCACCCATCATTTTATACTGCCAACAGCTTACTTACGAGTTAGCTCCTAAGAGGTCCATAGAACAGCTCACAGGCAGAGAGGACAAACACTAAGTAAAAGCTGTGCAAGGCAGCATACAAGTTATAAGGTTATTAGGATGCAACTGGAAACTAGGATGCCATGAAGTTAAACAGACATCAGTTGCTTAGTTCCTGGGGGAAAGACAGGGTGCATTGCTGGTGTTGGGTCTGGGGCTTGTTTTTTGGAGCAGGGCAAATGGATGAAGCAGGACACAGTGACGGACAGCTGACTGGAGAACCTGAAAGGGTCCTTCTGCCTTCGCACAAACCAACACCAGCATCTGTAGCAAAAGAGATCTCTGGGGAAGTTCAGAGACGAGAGAGCATCTTTCAAAAGACACAGGAGCTGTCTTAAAGAACCGTGCTTCTCCGATGAAGGTACTTTGTACCTCCTATTCTCCTGTTAATAGTCTGTGATTTGCAGCATATTTCTGCTGGGATATTTCCAGTTACTTCAAGAATCAAACTTCCTAATTTGTCTCCTACTTGTTCTTCAGCTATACCCAGCTGTGTAACAGACGAGCAAGCAGGCTCCATCATAAAGGAACTGTCTGTTCTCTGCATAAACTGGGATTGATGATTCCTAATAAACCTGTGTTTTGAATTGTACACATTCAGATTCAAAAATGTATACGCAGCTAAGACTGCTGACTGTGAGCCCATCATACAGCAGCATGCTTGTGTTCTGCTAGAAAGACATTTTATGTACTTATCTCTTCTTGTCACAAGAAAAACTGAATATGTAAAGTAAGCAAGTAGAAGACACTGAAGCTTTACTAATTTTTTTTGCAGCACTCAAAACTCTTGATTACACAGCAGTGAGTTTAGGTATCTTCTGGAATACACGAGGACAAGTATGGCCTGTCTTTGAGGCAGGTAGGGTCTGATTTGCCCCTCGATCGGAGTTGCATCAGACTTGAGGCTGCTGTTATCTATTCTGAAGGCTGCATATTCTTAGGATAAATTTCATAACTCCAGATTCAAAGAGTCAAGCTATTTTTCCCAGAATACTTTTTCATGTCTTTTCATCATATAAGGTATTTTTTCACCTGATGTTTTTCTGGTTATGTGTATTATCAGACATCAGCTAAGGTATATAGCTCTTTAAATGAAAATAAACGTCTCTTCTTCACAGAAACCTGTAATTTGAAAATGAGTTCTATATTTATGGAAAACAACAACTAACTCCTTCCAACCACGTATTTTAAGCCAATATCATTAAGCTTAAGATACAAAAGAAAGACCTGGTTTACCACTGTGAACCAGAGCATTTTCCCACTGCAAAAGCTAAGCTCATCAGCATTGCTCCAGATCACCTCAGATCTCCAAAATGTCCTACATCGTGCTGTGCCTTAGCCTCCAGCACAAGGAACGAGGCCAAGCAAAACGAGGCGGACACCCGTGAACGTGGACGCTCTGTGACTGCCAGCAGAGAGACGGAGCTGCACAGCCCGGCGCTAAGAGGCCCCAGGCCTGTGAGGAGACCTGAAAGCAGCTCCGAAGCGCTGGGGACAGGGACACCCCGCCAGGTCCCGCGGCTCCCCCCAGATACCTTTCTGCTTGTCTCCCCACTGCACGGGGTCCCTCGCGGCATCGGTCCCCGCGGCACCTTTGGGACGGCCAGCACGCTGGCAAGGCACAGCGCTGCCAGCGGTGCTCGGCGCTGGCTGCTCAGCCCGGCACTGCCTGGTTGCCCAGGCTGGTAACAAGGGTTCGCTTCCTCAAGCTCAGCAGCACACAAACACGGCTGCACAGCATCCCTTTTTTAAGCCAGCTCGGTCTGTGGCGGCTTACAGGTGTGTGAATGTCGCTGCAGTACCTGCAGGGGAGACACAGTCATAGCTACTTAGCTCTGATGCTGTCAGTGGAAAAGACCTACATCTCTTTCCTCTCCAAAAAGAAACCAACATATCTGTAGGTCAGAAACAGCCTAAACAGAGCCACAGAATGCAACACTTGAAGACCAAAGAGTTTTTTTTTGGAGGGTGGGAATTTCATCTTATGCCTGTATGCAATTACACAAGATAATCTGGCTTTTCACAGATATATGAGAATTACTCAAAAAATCACTCCACGTCTTGATGTGCATACTATTTTCCCTGTATTTTAAAAAGAAAATAAGCCTCGGGTCTTATCTGGACAATACTTCTAAGATTTCCTCCCCACTGTGTCCAAACAACCAACGTTCCTGTAATAATTAGTGCCTTGATATTAACTAAATCTCCAAGGTATCTTTTCATGGAGTTTTCATAGCATGGGCTGATTTATTTAATTGATGAATAGCTTTGTATGTGCTTATTTTTAATCCTACCCATTTATCTTATGAATAATTGCTATGTTTGTAATTATTCCAAAGAAATAATACCAATATTTTTAATGATGATAATGAATGACAAGGCTTTAGTGAGCTTTTTTAATGTTTGTAAAACAATACTCTGATTAGTCAGAATGAAATATTTGCTCAGTTAATACATAAGAGCGTGATTTTTTACTTGATCTCAAGTCAATACAACGCATCCAACAAGCTGAGTTACTCTTTGAAATCCATGACCAGATTTTTTATCACGCTCTCATACTTCAAAATCTGCAGAATACTCTTGAAGATCAGTACGTTACTGGTTAAAGAACATGAAATAGAACCGAAAAAGAACCCCTGTAGCATTTTACCTGCTCTCTCATCTTCCGTATCCAACTGCTGTGTCACGTTGAGAATTTAAATTGTCTTTGTGCCAGGGGAGGGGGTTGCTCTAGCCAGCCGGATGGCGCCATTGTCCATCGCTAAGGCTCCTCATGGTAACGCACTACAAAGAATGCTTATTATTTAATGAACACCTATCATCTCCGGGATGGTTCACTCGGGTTTTCACAGCAAGTTACATTTTCTAAGGTTATATTAAAAGTTACAGGAATAACTAGCCCCTTGTTCACCAAAGAGAACAGAAGTTTTTACCACTTAGGCAAAGAGTTTGCATAAATACGATCCACAGTCGCAGTCTTAAAAATAGCAGGGAATCCATCTTTGGATGCCTGGCCTCGAATCTTGGCCTGTGACCCAAAACTCGTTTTTAGGCCCTTAAATAGGCAGAGGAGTTTATAAAACTGCTGATTATCTAGTTGCAACACACAAGTCACTGACTGCCAGTGAAATCCATCAGCCCCATGTCACTGGAGACCAGTCATTTCTCTTTTGCCAAGTTCACAGACTACAGAGGCTATGTTTCGGTAACAGGCGGCCTTCAGGTGTTTCTATTTTGACATCTACAGCTTTTCAGAAGACTTCTGAAGACTTTCAGAAAGTATGCAATCTTAAATACGAATAGAGGCCCCCCAGTTGCCTCCCACTCTCCCCATTTTTTTCCCTTTGCTTCTTACACAAAAAATTAGAATGAGATTTGCATTTTTCAAATTCTGCCAGGAAAATGCCTTATTGATTTAAGAGAGACCATAATGCACAATTTTAATCAGTTCATTATGAATCAGTCCAATTAATATTTACAGTATTTTAGCTTACGAAATGAAGTATTTCTACATTCAACACTTCTCAGAAAATGCCAAGAGAAAAAAACAACCTTATGTTTTTGAATTTCAATAAACTTTTTGATTTTTTTTTCCAAGTTTTGAAAAGTTCATCTGCTTCACTGTAGACATCCCCCTTCCCGCATCAGTGTAAGCGCTTTGCTGGTCCTTAAGGAAATGATCATTAACCCTGCATCTGATATCTTTGTCATTAATCTCACAATGGATGTTTTTCTGAACAAGCCATACACTTTGTATCAGCTTTCCTTAAAAAAAAAAAAAAAAAAAGAAAAAAAGAACTAAGCACATTTATTGTCAGAATTTTATCTCTCTGTTGCATACATGTCATGTGCAAACTCAGAGCAAGAAGTGAGGTCTTCTGAATATCACTGTGTACTAAAAACTGATAAAACCAGTATGAAAGTTCTTTCAGACTGTGGAAAAGCATTAAGCAAATACCTCATTGCGAAAAAGCACTGTAAATTTTGCCTCAAATTTTCAAAGACCTTGCACGCTTCAGAGCTTTGCTTCCTTGCTTTCTGTTGTCTTGCTTTTATTGTGTACATACACATAAGCAGAGAACACAAACTGTGTTTTGCTTAAACAGAACAGCAACTTCAAGCAAGTTATTTCAGTTTAAACACTACAAGTTTTCAGATTATCGTGTCTATCAAATCAAACCCCACCTAAGTTTTGCTTACTCTAAGCTTTGTATCTAACTGCACCTTCTCATAAAAGCTCTTCAGTGGAAATCCCACTACTTTATCTTCTAAGTTATATGAACTTCTTCCTGCCTCTCCCATTAAAAAAGAAAAGACTGAAAAGCCATAACTATTCATCAAATTCATTGTGCTGATAATCCCCTAAATTCCAATTTCAGTGAGGTTTTTATTGGTTAAAAACTTACTTAAGCTCTACTCATGAATTATTTATTCAAGAATTGAGGACAGACAGTATCTTATGATCTATAATTACAAATCAAGTCTCACAGAAGAGTCTCTTCCTATATCATTCTGGTATTCTCTCAGCAATATAAGTATAGCTTCGTTCAAGTTTTGTATCTCTAATATTAGTTCTTTATTTCCCTGGGGACTGCACATTGCTAACCAAAAATCATTCAACATATTCTCACAACACTCATGTTGACACAGCTGCAGAGTCATCCCTGTAGATACCATGCCATGGCTTCATTAGGGTAATGAATATCCTTATTGTTGTTCCGATAAAGGCTATACTCTCTGTCCCTTCTAAAGGCTAGTGTTTCACCTCCTCTTAGCCTTGGGTGTTCGTCCAAATTGTAACGTGGCAGGTCTACAAAACTTAATACTGCACCTTGACACAGCACCAGCTCAAAAGAGATCCACTAAAAGGTCAAGTGATGGAGGCATCTCCAAACATGTTGGGTTTCAGCCTATACTGCTCAGAGTTACTGTCTGCCTCTTCAAAATGCATGGAAAGAGTTTATGCCCCTACGTTCAAGTCCATGCCCACCAAGCAATGACAGAACATGGAAAAGTTTCCTACATTTGAAGTTCATGCTTCAGCTGAGAAACTGTGGGGAACATTTTGATAAAAACAGCTGCAAGAATGAGGAGGAGGCACAGAGAGAACAAGGCGGTGGCAAGAGCAATGGGAAAGCACCTGGATTAACCACTGGCCCCAGGCTCAGCAACGCTCTGCCACGAAGACATTGTGCATCTGCCCCGGAGCTTTTACACAGGCAGGAGTGCTCTCCTTAGGGGTTCGGAGGAGTCAGCTCCAAGCAACCTCCAGCTTCAGAGCTGAGCACCCTCCTGTTCCAGACCTTGTTGCTCTCATGATTACTCAGCTTCAACTTTGCATTCGGATAGAATGGAATTCTTGGGGGCTGCTGTGGTCTCCAGCATCTGTTTGACAAATGTCTCCTGCAGTTTTTATTTTTATTTTTAACAAATAAGTAAATTGAATCCAATAGCAGATCCTAAAATCAGGCCAGTACTCCAAGAACATCCCCCAAGCTTTCCTTCAGCTTACAATTCCTTCGTTGCCATATAACGGTATTCACCACTTCCTATGTCTAAACAGTGCCGCAACTTAAGATGCCAACCAAATAACTAATTATGCTCTTCACGACTTATTTTGATTCTTTCATAGGTAAAGCCTAAAGCCACAAAAAACACATCCTAGATGTTATGTAGAAATAACCTATTGTACAATAATGCATTCTATATAGGAGGCTAACATGTTTCTCTTTTCACGTAGAGTGATTTCTCCAAGGAGCTTATAATACTGTAGAAATCTATATGCCTGACCCTTGTACTATTCAAACAAGGAGCAAACACAGCACTAAACACAGCAGTCCCTGCTCAAAATTAATTACACTAGCTGGACAAATAATTAAAATAATGAATGCATATTTCTGTTATCTTTATATGTCATTTACTTCAGAATCCTCCACAGCCTTTGGATATGTGGAGAGAAAATGAATGCAAGTCTGCTGATATATATATATATATAAAAACACACACACACACATATATATATTGATGATTGAGGGCATTTATGACTGTTTCAAACTAGAAAGCTCATCTCAACCTTCCAAATCTGCGAACAGCGACTAAAAGGTGTCTGACAACGTTAGACGCAAATCTATGATATTTTTTGGAAAAGCTTTGAATATTAACAAACACTTACTAAAAATATATTTAAAACCTTATGAAATGGTAACTGAAATCACAACATTAACAAACTGGAGTTCTCAGTAATGATAAGAAAGTAGTAATGCCATCGAGGGCTTTAGCGCGCTTTTAAAAAAGAAGAAACAGAAACACTTTCTAACCCAGAAGTAAAAACTACTGTGATGCCACTGAGAATCAAGGCATTCCTAGATAACAAAAAAATACCAGCTGAGCATGAGATTTGCATCTTCACTTCAGATTTCTCACATGAGCTTCCCTCCGCCTTATCAACGCCGCCGCCGCCAAGCCGAGCGGCAGCGCTCGCTGCAGCTCTGACTGCAAACTTCACTGGTCCTGCCCGCTTCCAGCAGCAAGGCACGCCTGCAGACTTGTGATAAATGTAGCTGCAGAACAGGAAAAAGCTAGGGGACATATGCAAATAAAATATTAACCTACATCTGTACGAGTTAATGTGCCAAATTATATTACACATATTACGCACAAAACTTAATTTCATTTATACTTTAAATCAAATGGCCTGATCAAAAGGAGAAGTACCCTACCTGCGCTTCAAGCAATATGGGTCAGTTTAAACATGCTTAATGTTACCGTGTCCTTAGCAAATTTATTTCTGTCATTTAGATCAAAGGCATGTATTTGCAGCATTTCCCATGCCTGCTCTATAGATACAGATACATTACTTTCGTAAGAACCTGGTACTAATGCTATTGTAATTGTTCAGAAAATACTCAAATCACAGAATTTAATTTTGTGAAAGATTCTCTTTAATAAAATATTGCTGTTTTTCTTCCTTACAACTATGTCATTATTTATTCTTTTCATGCACTTCATTTCTGAAGTTTCAAAGTGTCTGACAACAACAAAAAAATCAATTAAAAGCCCAAAGACAACACTGCAGTAACATGAAAAGAAATAAAATTAAATACAAAGTTCTAAATTATTCAAATTAAAAAATTTTTATAGGTGTCCATAAAAAATAAAAAATAATAAAAAGCCTTCAAAGGAAGAAAAAAGGCAACAAAGGGTTTGAAGACTGGTATTTGTTTTAATATCTGTAATTAGCTTAATAATTTGGCATTACTTTTGCCTCACATGATAATGGCAGTTGTCTATAGAAATTAAATGTGAACTTGCTTAAAACTCCCATTATTCTTTTAACTGTCTGTGCACCGTTTTACAGGTCCTTCACTCTGAAACCACATGAACACAGAGATATTTTGTGCTTTTATGATGGCTTTGATCTACAAATCTCAAATCAAGTTGAACAATCTCAACATTCTGCAAAGTTAACTATTTTTACTTATAACTGGGGAAACTGAGGCACCATGGTTCCTGTCTTCAGACATTTTGTATGTCCCTGAATAAAAATGAGCGGCCAAAATCTGCAGAGGTGCCAAACACCCATAATTTGCAGTGATGTATGCGTTGAGTTACGAGGTCTCACTATGTCAGCAGCATCAGCCAAGCTGCCCTCTCTTCGGTTCCCAAGTATGAACCTGCCACTCCTCGCTCTGGGTGCCTGAGTTTATGAATGTTAGGCTGCAAGACTTATTCCCTGATTACATATTATGGCCCAGTATCCAAAAACCTGTGCTACAGAGAATTCTTCTATCTCATTTGATGGCCTTCATTGTGATACGAGCTGAGAATCTCACAGATGGTGTATTTGCCATCATTACTTCCAGCGACAGCATCTCAATTTTACAGGCTGAGGACCTAAGAACAAAAGAATTAAGGGCTGAACGTAGGACTTATCTAAATTCACCTGGCTGTAGATGATGCACTACCCCAGAGATAAGGGAGGAATTAGCATAATGAGGCAAACAAATGCTTCAGAGTCATAACTTCCCCTCCAACGCCTCTGCAACACTTCCTTTGCTCTGCTGAGTACTAATACCATCTCAGGGCTGCTGACAAGCCAGTGATAAAAGGAAAAAAAATAAAATGCTGTCATAGTTCCCTGCACGCTCTCCACACACACGATCCGGGGCACAGAGAAATGAGCTGGCATCCTGGGATCGACCAACGTGGTTAAATCCTGCCTCCGGCCGCAGCCTGTAGCAGATGCTGGGGGGACACGGGAGAGAAGGTAAGGACGGAGTGCTCCTTCGCACCAAACATCGCCACTTCTGGCGGTCACGAGTTCAAGGACTTCCCGAACTGTTACTTGAGTAACAACATTTTCTCTCGTTTCGTAACAGCGTAAGGTTCCTCGCAGACCTTGCAGCGAGGGGTGCAGTCAGAAATCCCACAGTCACCCCAGCAAACCTCGGTGCCAGGGAACAGTCCCGCTCGGATGCAGCTGGGTGCTGCCCGCAGGCCCCGGGGCCGCTGAGCGCAGATAGAGCCCAAACCAGCAAGATCACCCAAAGCAGAGCATAAGGCGTCGTTCCCTTTCGTGTTACCCCCACTTATTAGGAGAGGTTACAGACAATAAAAGCCTATCCCCGCACAAATGAAACCCCAGATTTTGGGTGTTCCCAAGGGTACGGAAGCTCTCGCATCCTTCTGTGGTCATCCAGCTCAAGCGCATGCTATCCATCAACATGTAACGTGCAGAGCCACAAAATGAAACTGAACCACAAAATGAAAGCAGCTTCCCTCCATCTCAGCCCCCTGTCAGAATCACATCTCTCCTCTGTTTTATGCTTAAGGCACTGTACAAATTTTAAGTCTCTGTTGCTTTTAAAAAAAAAAAGAAATTAAACAATTAAGCTATTTAATTATAGTTTAGAAGTTCTACTGGTAGAATGTTCATCCATGTGATAAATCCTTATTAAATCCTTATAAATCTTATTTTTATTATAGATTATTATAGTATAATTTCGTAATTTGCATCCTTTGTTCCACGAAACAAGTCATCACAGACAGGCTATTTCTTCTACTTCTGAACACTAAAATGTAAAAACCCAACCTTTTCCCCCGTGTTGACTTCCCAGGTAACCCTTCATTAAAGACACGTTTTAGCATGACACTTCCTCGCGCTTCCTTGCTTATTTGTTAACACTGCCTAGCTGATTATCAGATTTTCAGCTGTTTCCTTAAGCCACACAATGCCTCCTGTGGCTGAATTGAACGGAGAGCTCATTGAATAGTGAGCTCTCATCTGACACCGTGATTCTTCTGATCACGCATCATTATAACTTTGCCAGGTCTCATTTAGGAACGCTAATCACCTTCTCATTGGAACATGGGCTTTTATGCATTTTTTATGTATTAGTCAGTGTGACCTTTACCCCTATTAACACGTTCACATTTTCCTTTGTGTTTTTTCCATGCCCACCGGTTCTTTGTAGGGTTTGACGGCTGCATTGCTCCAGCTAGTTTCAAAAGCACCCGTCCTGTTAACCTCTGCAGAAAGAGCACTTGTTCAATTTAACTTCAGGCAAGACTCATCTCGCTAACTTTGGATAGCTACAACATTGTCATCTGGGTTTGCATCAGTCAGTGGAAAGAAAAAGGTCTTTCATGGGACATTTCATGGAAATTCATGGGACAATCCCCTTCAGTCTAGTGAAATCACAGGAATGAGCTGAGACCCAGCCATTCAAACTGGAGCCATCTACAATTAGCTGATACCACTCTATTTCATTTACATGTTTTTTAATACCACCTTCCTCATAAGTAGATGGCGAGAGCTAATTCTTTGTCCTGACAAACAACGGAGGGATAGCACTGGGGAGCACCACGCATGGCCTTTTCCCAACTGATTACCAGTTCAAGAGCACCCACCTGCAAGTACAAATCATGCTCAATTACTATTAACCTAGAGTAGAAAACAGCATGCTTGTTCACAGAGGTTTAGCGTGTAATTCTGTCTGTTTCGATGATTTTTCCAGAACATACCACATACCAATGAAAATCCTCCAGGGACTTAATTCATAGTGTGGTCTAAAGCACAAACTTGTCCTCTCTGATGAGTTATGATCAAAGACATTGTCAGGCTACGACAGAGTGAATGGGAACCAGCAGTGTGCTTACTCGAGCCACGGAGAAGGAAGTGGTAATGAGAGAAAGTGAGGTTTATTGTGTGCTCTGGTTCCCTATGCTCACATTCAACAAACCACTTAACTCTTCTGTGACTCGATTTACCTTTCTGCAGAAATGAGAACTCATATTTGCTGAAAAAGCAAAGTTTGCAAAGTTTTACAGCTCAGGATTACCCTTTGCTTTCAAGTGCACATGCACATTGATTGGATCACATCTGGAACTGAAATCAGAGCTCAGCCCTTGGGGTCCATGTAAATAGCTTGAGACCTTAGGCTAAAAAGGGCTAGTAAAATGTGCATTAAAATTTAAACTTGCTGTGTGTGGCATTTTCTGGGACATATTTTCTAATTATTGACATTATCCAAACATGCCACGTTTCCTCTTTAACAAGGTTTTACTGTGGGATTACCTTGATGGATGCAGATAACAGCACTGCTGTGACGAGTGGTCTTTTAGGCATGCATTCCAGCTCCTGTAAACAACTGCAAAGCTCAGGGGTTTATACAACAGGTGTTAGCTGACTTTGCCTGTTATTAACCATTGAGGTCAGTATTTTGCTTTAGATTTTGTGCATGAAGGCTTTATGTTTAATTATTCAAACTGTACATATATTTTATGACTCTGCATTCTTCCTCGTGTTCAATTTATTTTTGCACAAGCTTACTTAAGTATTTGTTCACCTTTTCATATTTGAGGAACTCAAAAAATCTTCAGGCTGCAGGAAGGTGAATATGTGATATCATACATTAAGGATGACCATAAAATGCGTTTCCACATTATTTTGTGTGACTAAAAGCTTTCCAGTGAAGTCAACAACTTTCTTAAAATAATTTGCAAAATGATATATGCCACATCTTGGACATGACCATCACCAGGTTCACAACACGCCATTCACAGCTGCACGTAGTGGTCTCCAACGCTGTGAACAGCGCTGTGTGAGAGAAGGAAAGGTGAGCGTTGCTCTCAAATAAATGGCTACAGACAATTCAAAGATTTAAAACATCTTCTACCTTGAGTCCCAGTTTATAATATTCCTCTCACCTCTCTTCCCCCAAAGACCTCGAAGGTTTTAAAATTAAAACCTTAAGTTTTAATTTTTGATGTTTGTCAGATGGCTCAGAAACCTTTCATACACCTGTCTGGAAGAAAATCTAACCCAGCATCTTCTTTCCCTACTGTCTAGGCATTTGCAAGTTAATGGTACACAGATATTCTTCTTCAGGATGACAGAAATATCAGAGGGTTAAAATGAAAAATTTAGAGCGATAACATTAGGCTGAAATAAGTGTATTCACTGCACTTCAAAGCCTGGAGCTTCCAAAAAAACTTGGTGTTTGCATGATAAAAGGAATGAATGCTCAAATGAGAAATTTTACATGTAAATAGGTTTCTTACAAATCACATATGTATATAGCTTATAAAGCATCCCAGAATCTTTATGGTTGTTTAGCTGTTGACCTCACTTCATTCTTCCTAAGGAGAAACAGATGGCTGTAATTGAAATTATATGTGATTTTAAAGTTGTGCCTAATTTATAGACTTTGATACAGCTCTTCATTATTATACAAAAAGGTTGGTTCTTTTTTTTCTTCCTTCCTTCCTTTNTGCTATGGACAAGTGCTTTATTTTGGCACAGATCTTTGCTCTGGAGTACGCCGGTACTGTGTTTGGCCCAAGCACAGGCTGATGACACTGCCCACCGACTAACCGGGCTGCGCTCCCCTCTCCCACTCGTGAGCGCCGCGACCCAGAAGAGATCTCCCTCTCTCCGTGCCCGGCTCCTGCCAGCGCGGGCGAGCTCGGGCTCTGCTGCGAGCCGGCCCCGGGCCAGGCCACCCGGCCACTTTGGCAGGGCGCAGCGGGAAGTGGTGCCGCCGTCGCCCAGCTCTCAGCTCGGACCAGAGCCGGTCGGCAGGGCCCCCCTCCTCTGCCCGAGGGACGCCCGAGGGCCTGCGGGTCACTGGGGGCGGCAGGGGGAAGGCAGCCCATGCACAGCGGGGCACGATGCTCGCGTTCTGAAAGAATGAAGAAACCTGAAGAAGGAGAAATGGCAGTATTTCAAGGAGGCAAGACCAGGGGAATTTTATTTGTTATTTTTTAATAAATGTCAATAAAGCTATGCAGCATCAGAAACCAGCACTGTTTGGTGGCATCGCATCGCACCACGACATCAAGGGTCAAACCCAGCTCCTGTGCCTGCCCTGCTATCTCGTTTGAAAGCAGCGCGGCAGGAGGGTTCCCCTAACACTTCTGTGATTCTGGTTGGCATATTATTTCAGCAGCATGTTTCCTTCACACAAAGACAGGGAAACATTCTCTGCTGATGCAGAACCATTATTATGTGCCCCTGCTTTAAGCAGTGTAAATCATCTGAGTTTGCTATACCTGGTGAAGAAAACTCTTTGCCACGTGATTAAATCTCACCTATCTGTCCCATTCATATTGACCTATGCTCTATAGGATAAGTAAGCTCAACAGCAAAACTGTCTTTGGCCATATTACACCATCTCTTCTGGAAGCTCTTTCCCTGTACCATACTGAACTAACACCATGGTAAGTCTCAGGATATGCATTAAGATGAGGTTAAACCTTTAGAAGTCCTATCTAGTCTACTGAGCATTTGCAAGTAGCAACATGCACAAAGACAGAAAAAGACCTACCAAGCATGGGAGGAGATACGCTTAGCAGAACAAAGCACATTTCTTGAAAACTGGAGACAAAACTGGAAGTAGCAACATACACTTGATCACATAAGGTCATTTTCAGATAACCCTGTTCAGAGGTTATCATGAGATCATGACTCTGGGGTAAACGGAATGCTTTAATAACATCTACAAAAAGTCAACCAGCTTTCTTCTACTTTCCTGCTTGGAAAACAACTCAAATGTAACCCACGTGTTCCTAACCATGTTACTGGGGTACAGCCAGAGCCGCCAGAAGTGCTGTTCTCACATGAATTGCTAAGCTTTTCCTCCCTGTGAGCTTTCTGTAAGGGAGCAAAAAGATCTGGGACCAGTTGGGCAACCTGACTCAAAAGAGGAAGCCCTTACATTCTTCAAGCATTTTAAAGCCATGTCTAACCCAATGCACCTGCACAGAAACACTCCACGGCCCCACTGAGAACCAAAGGCGGCACCGCAGGCTCACGCAGTGAAGCGCTGTGACCGCCGCAAGGAACTGAACGCGCACGGTTACGCTCTTCTCTACGCCCAATGCCTGCCAAGGTTAAACGCTGCTCAGGCAACTCTGGAAAAGCACAACCTGAGCATTGCACGGGGTTGTTGTTGTTATTAGATTTCTACAGCAAGAGCGAGAGAGCGGCTTGTGACTTCACGTCAGAGGCCACCCACACGGGAAGGCTGGGAAAGCCGTGCTAGAACATGACCGCAACGCTGCAATGAAGTGTTACACAAGGGAAAACTGTCCCAACGCTTCTCTAGGATTGAGTTTAAGCACTTCTCCACATTCGTTCTCTTAAACATATCCTGCACTGAATACTGCACTCAAACTGAAAATAACATAGTAAGGTGATAAAATTTTCCATTGCCCTTTCACAGAGAACCAAATGGAAGAGTTTTACTTTGAATTCCTTCTTCAGCTGATAAAGTGACAGCCTTTCCTTTGGAGAACCCCCCGTTCCATTTTTCAGGCAATCCTAATATCCAGCAAGGTAAATACCTACCTTATACCTGACCCAATGCTTGCCAAAATCATGAGTTTGTCCACTGACATCATCCCATTACATCAGACCACTTGATAGGTAAAACTCTGCACTGACTTACCTCAGCAAAGGAATGGATAAAATACTAACGCTTTTGTATGATCAACTCTATCATTGCCTTTAGTTACCAAGTTTACTTTCAGGAATATTTTCAAGGAGCTAGTTCTCAAAATTTTACTAAGACTACTACTTGAAGAAATATGTGCCCACTTACTGCATTTAAAAGTGAAAATAGCTTTTGGGTCCAAAAGTGCAGTTTTCTGAATTCTGCACAAATTAAAAACTGCAGCACGGTAAACTTACAGTAATGCAGAATAATGTCATTTTCCCAACAAAAGAAACTTTCACCATATGGTTCAGATACATTAAGCTCCTAGACTGGGAGGTATACTTACTTTGCTTTCTAAACTCAAGGAAAAAGAAAATCAAGGCAAGTCTCCACAAAACCTTTACATTTTTGGTCAAACAGTAATCCTACTGCACACGTGGCCTGATTAACAGACACCTTTAGGCCTTCTCCTAAAACGCTCCAGGTTTATAGTGGCACGCTACATGCCACAAATAGTGGTAGACATCTGAGATTGAGAGGTACAGAATATATGATAATGTATGAGGACATTCTCATGACAGCAAAAACAAGCGCGTTTCATTTACAACAGGGGTGGCAGTGTCAGATGATGTGATATTTTCCTGAGCTCAGATCATTTCCTCTGGGTTGCCTTAATGCTTGAGCAGATTTCTATCTGAATTAGGGAAAGAAATGCCAGCCATCCACTTGTTCTGGCTATGACCCTTCTCTTTTTTGCCAGGTTTTGATGTCCCTTCTGCAAGGATCCTAACTACAGCACACGCCCTGCTGTAGGACACAGAGAAATAAGGTGAAATATGACAGGAAAGATGCCTGCACCTTCACCCACAGGAAGTGATGCTCTCACTTCAGCCTGGTAAGAACTCTCCTGCTTGACTGCAGATTTATGTCTTTGCATAATAGGCTTTGGAATAAAGGGTAGAACCTATCGGCTGGGCTTGGATTAACTGTTCCAGAGGTAACTACTTTGAAAATACAGTCTGGGAGCAGTCACACTGAATTCCTAACTTCAACTAAATAGTAAAAAGGAAATAAAAGCCCTAAGCACGCCAATGATTATTTACTGATTTCAAAGTGGCTACTGCTTAATTTTCCACAATATTTTTACAGTTTTTAGTTTCACAAGACTTCACACGAAAAGAAGCTTTCTCCCCTTGCAGCCCAGCAATTACAGTGGGCTGTAAGAGGCTCAGATTCAAATCTAATCTCTCTCAGAATTAAAACAAGCATTTAGGAAAATACCTTACACACAAAGTAATAAAGTATTGTGTGCTGGGGCCCCCTCAGTCTCTCATTTTTTCTATTAGGCACTTAAACATTCATTAATGCAGGAACCTGGGCATCCCCAGAGAGTCTTCTAAGCAGCAGGCTACAGAGTTACTTTTTGTGTTGCTGACCAAAATAGATGCTTAAGCGCTTTATACATAGTGGAGCTGTTCCAACAGAAAAGCATGACATTCTGTAATAGCATACAGCTCCACAGTTAGGACATTTTCTTCCAAGTTAGGGGGAAAAAAAAAGCACATCTTAAAACCGGTAGAGATTTGTACTGGTCCTGATCCAACACACATGAGAAAGCTGCAGCACCTGTTCTGTGATAGCAGCTCTACCCTCCTGCAAATCGAGCTTTTGCTTTCATCTAAAATGTCTGCAAATGCAGTTTTGGTCGAACAAAGCATGTTGCTTTGATTAGCTGGAAAAAAGGGAGAAGGAGGGGAAGAGATCTGTTTCTTGTCAACTGGAACCATTTTTATTTATTTTTCAGCCGGTCACTGAACTGACAAATCAATTTATCGTGCAGCCCAAGTGCAGATATCCTGCCCTGAAGTCAAGGCAAGCTGCACATATGTGGGCAAAATTTGGCCTTTGCTTTTTTTGCTGTGGAGCCCGGCTCCTATCATAGGCTGTGTAGATTCCATGGCAGCGAGTGCCAATGGGTAAATGAAAAAGAGAGAAGCTTTACAGAGATTAAGAGATTACAGTTTCTCTGCAAGATATAATTAGACGAGAAGGAAGCTTAATTTCTCTAATTCCTAAAATGGAATAAATCAGAGCAAAATATCTTGTATTTTTATTTTCATAAAAGTAAGTATATGTGTTTCACAAAGCATTGTATTAGTACACATTTATTCCAGCAGCAAAGCAGATGTATCCATTAACAAACACCTGCTGAGATAAGCACTTTGCACTATCCTAATTCATACTATTATATATTGCTTTTTTTAATTTCATCTAACTTCTTAATTCATACAACAATTAAGAGGTAATGTAACAAAGAGATGGAAATGGGGTAATTTTCTGCAACCTAAAGCAAAACATAAATCCCTGTAGCAGATTTACTTCTTCACCATTTTACTGTGACCAGTATGAACCTATAAAGAATTACTGTTAAATACTCCTTGATCATAAGCAGGAAGAATTTTCTGCTCGCTGTTTAAATCCTATATCAGTAACTGACCCAAACTGGAATTCCTGTTTCTGGGGAGCACATGGACTGCCTCTGGATTGAGCTGCTCTGCACACATCATGTTTCATAAAAGCAAGCAAAAGAAATAGCACCAGTAATGTGAAGAAGCCCCCAGAAAGACAAGAAAGTACAAGTATGTTCATCTAGCCTGACCTCAAGTCTGTAAAATTCCCCAAAATTCTGCAAATTTCTGCAAACCAAGATATTCCAGTTCAACTGTCGTGTCCTTTAGGAGGATACGCAGACTTAATTTCAGGGTTCCAGTGACAACCAACCACCACATTTCAAGACGTATCATTTCAAATATGAATTAAGCTCATTTAAATATACATATCTTATTTTTATCTCAATTCATTCTCTCAAATGTGAAATTTACCCTGTCCATTCACAGAGCAGTTCATTTGAATACAACTTATTCTTCCATTTGAATGGAAAGATAAATTATACAGAAATAAGTAGAATACATTAAAGCATGACCAATTCTTCTCTTTGTAACCAGCTGAACATTCCGAGTCCTCCACTGATCCTCACCTATGTTTAAATATGAATTTTGTAAGGAGTTAATCTGACACTAGAAAAGTTATTTTTGTACCCCTCGAGTGGAGGAATTGTAAATATTCAAGAAGAAAATTATCAGGAATCATCAGCGAGATGATCTAACCACAGAGTCTGAAATCTGCATCTAGCTGTAGGTTTGATTTCTCAGAAACTGAAGAGGTACAGATATGACTTTCTATTTTAGATCTACTGATTATATACAGAGAGAGGTTTAAGAGCTAATGTTCTTGGCTCACTTCTGCTCAAACGTTCACTGGCAGAAAAGGAAGAAAACAGGAACCATCAGACCATCCTCTACCTCCCTGCTCCTGACCCTGCACTTTCCTGCAAAGAACAGGACCCGCGGGCTGTTGCCCTCCCACCACCCCGAATGTGTCCTGTGTTTAGTTACGGTCTCTCTCTTCTCCTCATTAAGAGCACAGAATCCTCCCTGAGAAATCACATGTAAACATTTAAAAAACTCAAAACTTCATAATACCTGAAAAACATCTTCCCCAGTAAAAAGAAAAAAAATAAACTACAGAAAACAAAGTCCAGGGGTACTAGTATAATATTTGCAATCCCTGTATTAGTCTTTCCTTGCTGTTCTGTCCCTGTCTTCATACTCTGTTCACACTGCTCAGTTAGATACTATTGCTTTGTCTCTTACTGTATGAGGGTAGTTCTTGTTCTCTACGTATCCTTAAAACACAACTACAGTGATTAAATATATTAGCAACTATATTAAATAAAACACATCTTTTGACTTCTGTCTCTATCCCTGTGTTAACCCCCATCCTATGCACATCCTCATCCTGTAAGATATTTTGAAAAAATTCAGATGTAAGACTGAATGAATGCCTCCACTAAGGATATAAATCAATTTATGTAATTCCATTGCAGGGTTTAATTTTATGGTAAATTTGAACTCTATAATAAAGACTGTTAAACTCTATATTTCTTTTTTCACCTCATGCTTCTATCAGTAATAAAAATCTATTCCATAACAAGTAATTACGGACAGAGCATATGCACAGAAGACATTCTATCTATAGCGAAAAATACTGATGTTTGCAAAAACAGAACATCACATTTGGGGAAAAATAAAACAAAACACTGCAACCAAGATCCTTGCAGGACATTCCTATGCTTAGGTTAGAACACCTTCATTAAGTTACAGCAATCTCCTATATTGCTGTAACAGCGAAATGCAAATACCTAAACTACCACACTTAGAGAATGCTCCGTCCTGCATGCGGAAAAATGCAAGAACAGTCCAAAGGAAAAAAGACGAAACTCAACGTACAAGGACTTCACTTCCCCCAAAGGCTGACCGGTATGGGCTGCTCCCAGAGGGCCCCACCGAAAGCAGGGGCTGGCAGACGAGGCCAGGCGCTGGAGCTGCATGGTGGAGCACCCATGGGTGCTGCCCCAGCGCTTAGTGCGGCCGACGCTGGAGCTCCAGCGACCGAGGAAAATCAGCAGGAAACTCATCCAATGGGCAGCTCGTAGCAAAACCCCTGGGTAGCTGCAATGAAGTAACAGCAGCGGGGGATGAGAACAAACCAAAGGTGTTATAAAACTGCAAACCACCAGAAAAAAAGAGGCAACAAACCAGGGCAGTTTTAGAAGCAAACCTAAAACTGAAGCAGACGCATTATGGAACAACAACAAGCACGGGCAGCTCCCCGCACCCCAAAAGGCAGGCGGGAGCTAGTCGTGGATTTCAGACAGTTGGCTACAAACTAAATTGTAGTATTGATTCAGCAAATAGAATTTTTCTTTTGGAAGGAGCCATATTTTTTTCCTTTAGTCATATATTTTACGATCAGATGGAGACTGAAAATTGTCAAAATCCTTCTCTCTTCAGAAGAGCAGATGACAGACCCAAGCTGGCGAGCGCAGCTGCCCTGTTTGGCAAAACAGTGGTAGAGTTAACTAATAAGAAACACCCAGGACAGAAGCGTGAGCTCACAAAAAAAACTTCTCAAGTGGTACTTGAGAAGTAAATGTCACCTCTTTCAAACAGACAGGCTGTCCTCGCTTCTTGAATTACAGCCAGAGGATGAGGTACCGCTTCTTTCCCCCCATGAAACAATTACCGAATCCAGTAAGCGCACTTCTCCAGGCCGCCCAAATTATTTCCCATGCTAGGGGAATTCAAGCCCATGTTCCCACCTGATAACAAAGTTCATGTTTTTACTGCAAATTTGGTAGGTTCTACCATCATCAGTGAGCTAGGAAAGGTCATTAAAGAGGTCTCTAATCAATAAGCTGCCTGCATGCAAAACTTTGTCACACCATTGCAAGCTCAGGGAGCACCTTAATTGGAATTTAGCTCTACCATACTTGAAAAGTTCTGGCAGTCAGGTGAAGTCCCTGGTGACTGGAAAAGGGGAAACATCACTCCCATTTTTAAACAGGGTAGAAAGGAGGACCCAGGGAACTACAGACCGGTGAGCCTCACCTCTGTGCCTGAGAAGATCGTGGATCCTCCTGGAAGCAATGTCACGGCACATGCAGGACAAGGAGGTGATCCGAGACAGCCAGCACAGCTTCACCAAGGGCAAATTGTGCCTGACCAATCTGGTGGCCTTCTATCATGGAGTGACTGCATCAGCTGACAAGGGGAGACCAACCAACGTCATCTACCCGGACTTCTGTAAGGCCTTCGACACGGATGACACCTTCGACCAGATGACATCCTGGTCTCCAAATTGGAGAGAGATGGATTTGAAGGGTGGACCACTCAGTGGATAAAGAATTGGCTTGAAGGCTGCACCCCGAGAGTAGTGGTCAATGGCTCTTTGTCTAGTTGGAGGTGGGTGACTAGTGGTGTCCCTCAGGGGTCTGTCTTGGAACCGGTGCTGTTTCATATCTTTATCAATGGCATAGGCAGTGGGATCGAGTGCACCCTCAGCAAGTCTGCAGATGACACCAAGCTGAGAGGTGCAGTTGATACAACAGAAGGAAGGGATGCCATCCAGAGGGACCTGGACAAGCCAGGTAAGTGGGCCCATGTGAACCTAATGAGGTCCAACAAGTCCAGGAGCAGGGTGCTGCACCTGGGTCAGAGCAATCCCAGGCATGAGCACAGACTGGGTGGAGAACTCATTGAGAGCAGCCCTGCGGAGAGGTATGTGGGGGTTGTGGTGGACAAAAAGCTTGACATGAGTTAGCAGTGCGCGTCTGCAGCCCAGAAGGCCAGCTGTGTCCTGGGCCGCATCAACAGAGGCGAGGCCAGCGGGCCAAGGGAGGTGATTGTCCCCCTCTGCTCTGCCCCGCCTGGAGTATTGCGTCCAGGTCTGGGGCCCCCAGCACAAGAAAGATGTGGGCCTGTTAGAGCGGGTCCAGAGGAGAGCAATGAAGATGATAGGAGGGCTGGAGCACCTCTCCTATGAAGAAAGGTTGATGCCACAGGTGGCATCCCTGCCCATGGCAGGGGCGTTGGGACTAGGTGATCTTCAGGGTCCCTTCCAACCTAAGCTATTCTATGATTCTGTGATTCAGTCTATGATTCTTTCTTCTTCAAATCTTTACTGACACCTGTGGGACAAGAGGAATCAGTTTAAGCTTCTGGACTCTTCTCCAGGCATAGCAGTATGCTGAGGATGGAGAGTGAATATCACTTGTGCATACTCCAGGGCCATCATTGCCCCATGAGAACTGGGAGAGCGCAGCTGGGCAGCCTGGGCCCACTGAGGAAGAATTACTAAAATATATGTACGTATCTGATTTTTGCATTTAACCATGTTATGATGATTTTTATGCCAGATTCGTTCTGTGTTAACCACAGCAGTGCACTATGTATGCTATCCACGCTGAATTTCTTCATATGTTTTTAATACAGAGACTCCACTTACTACTTCAAAAAAATAACTGTTAATAGTGGCTACTCTGTAACAAACTGCCAAGAGATGCAATTAAAGAGAATTTCACTGTGGCATCATCCCTCCTTTAAAAAAAAGGGGGGGAGGGTGAGAGAAAGAGAGATGCCATAAGTTCAGAAGCAAAACACTGTTATTATTCTGAAGCGGGAATGACATCCTTGCATTAACACAGTATGAAATCATAGTAGCAATTTTCATGCCATATTATTTCGTTTTTGTCAGGTCACTGATTTTCAATTTCATCAATACTACATAAAACTAAGGAAGATAATAGAATAAAAAGCATCCATTTGGACTCCACTACTGAAGCAAGAGCATGTTGCTGCTTCTGTGAATTTAAACCAACTGATCCACCCACAGAAAATACGTGTTACTCTTGCCCCGGGTAAGAAATAAACCAAACCCAGGGGTTACAGAAAAGGCAATACACCAAAGAAAACCTGATGTAATTCTGAGGAAGTGTATGTTACCACAGTTTACAAGTTGATCTTTACATTCATTTAACATGCAACAAAGTAACCCAGAGAATGTATAAAGCCAAAAGCCATAGTGCAATTTGTTTACACACTCATCTGAACCCATACTCTTACACTTTTCCCCAAAACTATTCAGCTAAAGTGAAATTAAATCTGGGATGATTTAAGTGGTATTGTACCGATTCCAATCTTTCAACTAAATCTGGGATGATTTAATGGTCTTTCACCTGTCCTTTAAGTGGCTTTCATCTGTCCTTCTATGTTTTCACTGTATCATTACAACTGACCTAAGGTTTCCTAATCCACAAGATACAACAAAATACAGAAGAAAGACATAAGCCATTTTCAAAGTACACCTGCAAAGACACCACCCATGAGGGCTACAGCTCAAGAAGAAAAGCTCGTAAGACTGCATGTTGGTAATAAAGAAGCCACTGGAGATGCACCTCTCCAGTCAGAGGCATTTAGGAGGCTTAGTCTGGAGAAGGGAAGAAGGAAGAACAAAGAAAGAGCAGCCGTCGCTTACAAAAGATCCAAGCAAGCTTGAAGTTGGGCAGCTTGACTGTGAAGTACGTCAACGTTTGCTTCTACGACTCATGGCTGTTCCACCACACTCCATATCCCCTGAGCTCCTTATCTGAACCTCTACAGATAGCCTCAACCCAATCGAACCTTTCTCTTAAAAAAAAATAACCAGACCTTCAGGTTTCCTCTCAGGTATACAGCTGTGCAAGATCAGAGATGATCTTCCAAGGAGAAATGCACAACTTTTTTCCTCAGAACTGACTGGAAGCCCCTACAAACTTCCAGCAGTGGAGGATAATGGTGGCAGGGGGAAGGATGCAGCCAGTCCTCCTCCCTTTATTCTCCATTTGAATCCAGGGCAGGCATGTCCCTCACTGACTCTAAATTGGGGGTTTGGGTGTCCTTGCCAGATTTCTGAGCCAGCTGCTACACTGGCCACCTGGAGTCCATGGGGAAGGCTACCTCGTGCTCTCACTCCCCAGTATGCTTGTTTATGCACAGAAGAGACCTAAATAGGTTGGCTGGAAAGGACCTAAAGCTCAGTCTGGCCAAGCCCCTAAAACCTGGATGTGTGAGGAATGAGGCCATGCTACACAGCCCACCCACCCCACAGCTTAGGTAAGCTCTCATGATGACAACAATATATCTGTTTTTTCTCTGTAAGAGTTTACACGTGGGCAATTGCTGAGACTTGCTCTGTTGTCCTACCAATACAGGCAGTCACATATTTGCCTATGAAAATACTGTGGATTAAACTGGGCATTCCATGATTTTATAGAGTTGGATTCTTCCCATCTCTATTTGAAAATAATTAGTCCTTCTCCAACTCTGGATGATTAAAATGTAACTAACACCATGCTTATTTTACATGATCAATGTTGGTATAATGAATAGCACATGAATTAATAATGTCTAGCCACTTTTTCTAATTGTTTCCTAATGTTCTGTTATTATATATTCATTTGATATTCACTGTAATACTAGATATCACCATTTTTTCATTTGTTCCATAAAAATCATACATTTTGCCTTTTTCTTTCTGCAAAAGAATTAAAACAATGAAGAATGGTCACCTGATTTCTCTGTCATTGTCATGTTTCAAAAAGTTGCCCAGTCACTCGGGGACATAGTGTTTGTTTAAAAACGGTAACACCCTGCACAGGGTAAATGCTCACCTGGGGAATCAGGTCTCTTGAACAGGATGGTCAGTCACTGCCCAGAGGGCAAAAGGAGTCTCCATTGCAAGCGTCTTTGCAGCAGCACCTTCAGCCAGACTGGGTTAGATTCCCCCAAACTGCCCTCCTCTTTGTCTCTTATAATCTAGCTGGCTGCTGGTCTTGTGCAACCACTCCAAAACAGGCACTATCCATCACTACTCGTTGTCTTAAACAAAACACAAAACATATCCTAACCATCTTAACTAGGCAAAAACACTGTTCTACGTAGCCACTTCTGCATCCACAGGAACAGTTTCTACCGACTACTCACAAGTGCCTTATCTATGCGCAATGTTTGATTCTGCAGGAGGAACCACCAGGAGAACCAGCTGGAGCAGCCCAGTTCCCACCCAGCACACCGGCAGAGCCTGTCCAAAGGTCCAGGCACGGCAGGAGGTGCAGGACAGTCCAGAATTCCCAACTGCAGCCCTCCTACACCACACCAAGTACTTCGCCATGGGGGAGCCGGTGAGTTCAGTCAACCGCCTTGCTTCAAGTCGATCCGTCGCCTCCACTCCGCAGCGCGCAGGTGGGAAGTCCCCGCAGCACCCAGGGAACGACGACTTCGCTGCCCTGAGCGAGCACACAGCACGGCCCCGATACCAGCCACACCGCAGCCGCTGCCACAGTTCAAAGTTGAATTTCATCCTTATATCCCACTTACAACTTCAGTACCATAAGCTCTTGCCACAAACCTCCCAAATCTGTTATTCACTCTTGAGGCAGGGTATTTTCTTCTGGATGCACTGAAACTAACAGCCGAATGCCCCACGTCTGCATTAGGAATTTACTGTCGCTGTTGGTCTCTGGCTAGCATCGCCAAAGCCTCTCTTTCCTGTTGGCAAGCAACGATCAGTATAACATCACCAGGAGAGACTAAATGAGCACCTACTTCTGGTGCAAACGTACAGATATCCTATCCTGCATCACCATGACCCATCCCCAGAGAACCCTGAATGCCCTGGGTTTACTTTTTTTTTCTTCCCCTCGAGTCAAAATCAAAAATCACACCAATTCCAATGCATCTGTTCACAAGCGTTTATGTCCCTGGGAACCAACATTTTTCTCACTCCTATGGTGTCCAAATTTTCTAGGTTGCATCAGCCTTCTTCTTATAAGGTACCTTTACTAATCTGTTCTTAGGCTGGGAGGAACCATCAAAAGGAAATCATATTAGATCGGTCACAGAATCACAAACTTACCATTAAACAAAACAAAATATTCTAATTAAATGTATTACTATCCACACACTAATGAGAAAAAATGAAATGCATTGTGTAGAAACATTATATTAAAGCGTGGCACCCGCATGTGATGGCAGTAACCAGTGTGATATTCAAAGCAGTGTGTACAAGTACTGGTTTCATCTGTTATTAGGCTTTGTTTGGCTTTCTCATAATTCCCAGCACAAAATCAACTAAGACAGATCGCTCGAGACAATACCACAGACTATTTTCTTATTAAACACAAGGAAAAAAAATGCATTTTATGGCTATTAACGCTCAGTGAAAAAGCTCACAAAATATAAAACATGATACAGGATGACTCCAGGCTTTTTGTGTCCTCATCCATGTCTTCAAAACATCTTATCATGCAAAATAAGAAAAGTACTTCACATCAATATTTTATTGAAATTCTTTCAGAGAAGACATATACATTATATTTTCAAGATGAGATGCAGACTATTTTAGTAGCAAGAGAGAGCAATATATTGGGTAATAGCTGACATTTGACTCCCAGGGATTTTGTTTTATGAATCAAAATTCATTTAGTGATAGTAAAGTAGAGGAGTGTGGCTAAGAAATCGATAGAAATGTTCTGTATTCTAGTTATGGAACATAGAGATAACCCTAAGTCAACATTAATGATGCTGGTCTGTGTAAACATTGACAAAGCCAAAGAAATGATTTTAAATAATAGACTTCAACAAGCAGATATCAACAAGCTGTATTAATGGAGATTGCTGCCATACTTCATGATGGCTTTAATTTATTCAGAATTTGGAAATGATCAGTGGCATCCAACTGATAGCTGTAGCATGGTGTAACTTGAACAAGTTTTTCAAACGACTTTACAGTGGTCATCTCCTCCCTTCCTCTAACAGCTGTGAAGTGACAAAATCTCTTTTAAAATACATAACATTCACTTCCTGGCTCACCCTAGCTCCACACCAGTTGGCAAAGATAGCTTTGTTTTTATTTTCCTTATTAGCAATGAACACACTAAAATGACACCACTGAATTTAAGCATCCTGTGCATTAATAAATCAGGTAAACATCCATAAAATAAGCAGAGCAGGGATCTTATATTTCCTGACTATCCAAAACGTGGCTGCTATTGGAGGAGACTGTTTATGTTCAAAGAATGAAACATCAAAACAGAAGAGAGAGATGAAGATGTGAGCTGTCTACTCCATACATGCCTGATTAAACCCATCTTCTTCCCGGCTCAGAAAGAACTGTCAGACACGACTGACCCAAGCAAAGAGGTAAAACAAAAGGAGGGGAAGAAAGAGTCTTTAACAGATGCAGCTCCAACAGAAACAAAGAAGCAATATCAAAAGTAATGCAGATAAAGACCAGGACACATTCCAAGTGAATATATCAAATATTAATTCTAGGAACTGTTCTTCCATTTAGGGATTTAAACATTTTGTTTCTGAACCCCAGAAGCCTGAGCCAACTCTTATTAGACATTAAATACAAACAACAACAACAAATCTATTTCTGTTCTGTTTTACTTCAGGGAGTTTATTTTTATCAACTCTTTGCCTGTTTGGATACCAAAATGTAATTTTTCCCTGATTTGACCAGCTGCTTGAAATAAGAGGCATTCTTGAGATCTGTCAGCTAATGCTTTACAGCATCCCCTTAATTTTCAGTTTATTCAAAAACAATTCCATTTTACTGCTCTAAATGATCAAGTGTACTGCAAAGAAAGCTGTCAGATATAACTACAAATATGCAGTGCAGAACTCTGTAATATATATCTTGTTTCCTTAAAGCCAGAAGAAATCAAAGGTTAATAGTGAATCATCTGTAAAATGGAGCAAAAAAGCCATTATTACAGTGCGTGACAATAACTATGTGAAATTAATTAGAAGTTTCAGCCAACGTCACAAAGACAAGAATAAATACACATTTTGGGTCATCATCTATTTACTGAGTCTTCCAATACTTGTTAGCAAGCATTACTAACAAGGCCCCAGCTTCTACACTTCTGAGGGAGGGGAAAAAAAAAGCACCTATCTACCTCTCATGGTTATAAAGACAGGCTCAAACATGCAACTTTAATGTACCCCCAAAGACACAAATGAGAATGCAAATAAAGAAAAGACATTTCGGATTCTTTTTTTTATTTCATCTTTTAAGCAAAACCCCTGATTCCTGTACATTTAACACAAGCAATACTGTATATTCAAAATGTCAGTGAGGAAAATCTTTGCCAGCAGGATCAACACAAGGAGAATGAAGAATAAAAACACCCAGACAAAAGAAAGTGCCTTCTCTCCCCTTAAGTTTGATTTCTTACTAAGAAATCAAAATATGCTTATTACTCTCTACTGGGAAATGCATATCAGTTCCACCTTTATTTTATTAATATTTACTTAGCTGAATACCTAGTGCTGCTAATCCATATTTTATGAATATCCGTACACACACACACACGGACACACACTATATGGAAATTGTTTCCCCTGTAACACAAAAGAACCTTTTCTCTTGGTGAGCATCTGGTTTTTTGGACAGGGAAAAAGAGTGAGCCCTGCCACCAGCCAGAAATAGAGCTCAATGTGGAGAAGTTTTTAAGACTGCTTGCAAGCCATAGATTTTTTTTTCATAGCATACCTTTTGAGGCAGAAAAGGAGAGAAACTTTTCGTTTTGTCCTTTATTATGCTCTTACCTATGTTATCTTTATTGAATAGTAATACATTCCATAAAGATAACTTAATTATTTTCAGGAGAATAAGCAGCAAAAAGCCTCACTGACTGTGGATAAAAATGCTTCTCTATTCACCACCCTTATCATGTGGTATTTTTGTATCAGCTATTTTCCTTTGCAAGGGTGTGGGGAGAAGCATCAGGAGTATTTTCTGCTCACATAGGAGAAAATAACTCAATATGTGTGTTTCAGAAACCATTTCTCAGGATCTTTCAATTCTATTTATTTCAAATACCACTGCCTCAAGAGTAATAAATATACAACTGCCTGGGGACAAAACAAAGTGTTTAATCTCGATGCAAGAGGTTGCACAGTTGTTAAACAAGAGAACCTTAGAATTTGTTTCTTTTAGACACAAGGAGAGAAGAATTTTATTCAGGATACTTTCTGATACCCAGACAAATTAAGGCTGATTTTAGCAGTAAAGACATTAAATGAATGTTTTGTGCATAAGGATTTTTGTATGCTGACCTTACAAACATTAATTCAGCAAAAGGCAGATCATATGGGAAAACTCAGTCTATTGTGCAATAGGGCTATGCATAGACACTAGCGTTCACATACTTTTTCACTCTAGTTAGGGAAAATACGAACATTAATAGTTCCTTTACAAAAGCCTGATTACCAAACCATTGCAGTGTACCACCACCATAAGCAAATCTGTATCTTCTCGCTTTGTTCAGCTCAAAAAAACAGGCTGCCTTTTGAATTGTTGCTTAGCCCTGCCTTCTTTGTGTTCATATATTCAGGATTACCCTAAAGTAAGTAATTCTTTCTGGATTATTACAGTGATTTAACCAAAACATATCTTTGATCTTCACTGGAAGTGAGATTGTTCATCTTCAAATGGAGAAGACAATCTCACAAGGCAAGACAAACACCTATGCTCTGGCTTGAGAGGTACCTTTAGAAGTGTTACCGTTTTGTCTAGTCATCTCAGAAGACAGCTTTTGTCTCAATAAAATAATTATGCATTAAGCACAGACAGCAAAGGCATTAAAGATGATTAAAATGGCAACATTATAGTTTGGCTGGGTGGAAACATACTAAATGAATTCTCTAATTGTATTCTGGGCACCTAAACAATCTGTACATTTCTTTTCTCTATGAGAAGCAGATTTCAACCCTCCTTTTCCTGATTCACTGCTTTAACTGTAGATAACCTTTATTTAGTATAGCAAGACAGCAGTGTCCGAGTCTGCTAGAAACGACGGCCTGTAAGATCCTGCACAACGACACCAGAGAGTCAGGCATCCCTGCTCTGTGTTCAGCCATCGAACTGGGTTTCCCAGACGGAACCCAGGTTCCATCCAGCAGACAAAGAAGGCAGCAACTACCTCATCTGGAAAAAACTGTATTGATGAAACCCAAGAAATTTATTTCAAAGTGACTAAATGAGTCACAAGAAGATAAATTTCATTTTGGTACTTTGTTTTTAAACAGAAATATTTTTTTTTCCCTAGCGAGGATGCCAAATTGCAGCACTTAGGCAACCAAAGCTAAAAAGAACAAACATTCATGATGATGCTCCTAAAATAAGGCTTATATTCAAGCCAATCTTAGGTTTTCATTTCAGCCATTATAAAAATGGTACAGAACCTCAGATGAGACAACAGGGAGGCTATACAAATTCCTTTAAAGACAGATTAATGACTTCCATCATAATGATAATGTAAACTTACAGAAATGAAAAAAAAAATTGAAACCTGAAAGCTACAACTTCAGCATGCAAAGACGAGAACAGTTTACAAGTCTTTCTCCTTAGAGAAGACAGTATGAAACAAGGCACCTAAATACTAAAGACTGAGTACTCCTCACCTCCCTTACAGACAGAGATTTGGTCTTCATGTTACAGTGCACTGCTGTACGAGTAAGAAAAACAAAGCTTCTTCTCATTCCTATGAACTATACTCCCAGCACCAAAATGGGAATATAGTTTTGTTCTACATCCACCTAAACTGTAACTATTTGTTAGAAAAATTCTGCATAAAAAGACTTGTATTGGATAGCGCAGTTTTGGGGAACTACTAATACAAAACAAAAAGTTTTCTTTTTATAAGAATGTGTGTGTGTGTGTGTATATGTTACAGCGCTATATCTATATATAGTAGAGAAAAGACTCATTAAAATGGCCTTATTTTATATGTGTAAAAAAAAAAACTCCAAGATTTAAAAACAAACAAACAAAAAACCCACCTGCTCTGGAAGTCAAAGGTGGATGACAAATAACCTTTAGAGTAAGGACAAATTGTAGACTGCAAAACTACCACGATCCATTGGAAAAAAAAAATCACGCTGCACAAGATATTTTTCTTACAGGGTAGCATCACTACTACTAGCACAGTACCAGCTTCAGTCCAGAAGAAAATCAGCAGGAAGATCTTTAGCAGTAACATAGCCATACACAGACAGACCCTCAAAGAGTGAATACAACTGCATTACATTGCAAAACTGTGGTAGAAACAGGTCTCATTCTGGAGTGATGCAAATATAAATCCAGAATCACCCTCAGTTTTTCAAGCTATGACATTCTCAGCATCATATATCCACCAAGCACTCAAATCCTAGAATAAATTTTGATAGTGTGCTAAGCCCACATCAGCACTGAAATACATAGTTATATCGTACCTTCTATGTTTTCAATGTAAGAAGTAAAGCGAGGGAACATCTGGACAGAGATATGTACATGGACTTTAATTCCCTATGACTGTGCATCAGCAGGACTGGCATTGCTCCAAATTACAGACTTCTCGCAGCTGTGCAGACTTTTCTGCACCACTACAAGAGGGAAACACCAGGCACCCTCTGCATACAATTCACCCACTGCTGTGAGCACGCATTCACCCCATTGCATTAGCTTGCCACCTGGCTGACCCGTTGCCTTACACAAAGTGGTAAGAGCGAGCCGTGCAGCCAAGCAGAGCAGCCTGCCCTGGAAGGGACCCTCCAGCCCAGCCTCAGGGGGGGACGCTCACACGCAATGCAGTTGGTGGGACAGAACCAGCCGCCTCCATCTCACGGCAGCGCAGAGGGCTCCCCAAAACACCACTGCAGGCAGGCGTTTCACTGAACTTCTGTCGATAAGTCTCAGTATTGTGCCTACGGGACCCAGGAGCTCACCTGCAGTTCTCCGCTCTGCTCAGTGCAGCTACAGCCCGGGCAGCGCAGGCAGCGGGACCCGGGGGGTTAACTCTGTTGCGAGCTCAGCGGTTCTCTGGGGCAGCCGGACAAGGCGGCGCCCACCAGGCCTCTCCCAGCGCCTGCTGCTCCCGCAACAGGCCTCAGGGAAGCCCTCCTCAGCACCCAGCAGGGAACAACCTTTAAACGTGCTTATTTCTACCGCTCTTCACTTAACTCTGCCTGGCAGCCATCTGGGCAGCACCAGACTCCAGGTGCCCACCTGGAGACGTTCAAAGAGGAGCAGGCCGAGAGCTTGCGGCCGCCTCAGTCAGACCTGCACACGCAGGCACTGTTCAGTCACACGCCTGCAGTGCAGGGCCCGCTGCGCCCATTTTCTAGGCAGTGCATCTCACTCCTGCCCTGCGGGATGCCCGCTTTGCTCTCCCCTGCTTGTCTCTCTCCTTGGCCTGCGCTGGGATTTTCTCTCTGGTGACTGCCATGTGGCACTGCTCGAGTCAACCTTCCTAGGCACAGTGCTTTTCTGTATGTTTTGTGCAACCAAAAAGAAGAATTAAGCATTGGAATAGATAATAAACATAGAAGTATTTCTCCTGCTTCAGATCCAAGGCAGCTACTGATCTGGAGACTTTCAGACATTTCCCTATAGAAGGGCTCTATAAATATCTCTGCTGGTGATTTCTAACTTCCTTTGAAGTGTCAGGCACTTGACATTACCAGAGATTCCTCTGCATTAGGGAGACAGATGTGATATAACATATTAATCCCAAGAGGTAGATTGCCATATCCCCTCCTGGTACCCGCCTAAAATTCAGCAGAGAAGAGCAAATTTAAAGCAAACTGCTTTGAAGAAGTTTGTTGTCACTTTATCCAGTTAGAAAAACAGCGTCAAAAGCAAATACCATATCAATGGAATCTGCAGAACAGCCTACAACAGTGCTAAAACGCTATTTCTTCTTCATTGTGCTGCAACTCTAGGGCCTTTGAGCATGAGTAAGTCAGGATCATGCCACGTGAGATCCCATTATATTTATTTAGAAGGGAATGCTTCATATACTCAGGATCAAGACATATACTCAGGATCAAGACATGTCTGTGTAAGATACCGCCACAACCAAGGGGTGACCCAGGCCAGAAGAGGTTTCATTACAGGTAAAAGATCTGTGGTCCTCTTGTCATGGCAAGAGCCGAAGTATTCGATTGTACAAGGTCCCCAAAAAGGAGCTGGGGAAGGGGCAAGACAAATGACTGATCATGGGTTTTTTGACTGCTATTATTTGTGGAAGTAACATATTATAGTTTTGTGCTACAACTGCAGCAGGCTCTGTAGAATTGTAACCACTATACTTAAAGAGCATCTGTTTATGAAATACAAATAATATAAAGCCTTTGTCTCTTTTTAACTTGAGATATGAAGAGCCACTTAAGCCCATATCTCCAAAGGTATCTCCAAAGGTGTTTCTGTCTTGTATATGTCACTTAACTCCCACTGAACTTGGTACTTAACTGCCTTGGAGAAGCTGACATTTAGGTTTTATCTAGACAATTTTTGAAAATACCTTCAACTCCCAGGGAAGTAAAGGAGCAAACACTAGCAGTGCCTCTTAAAAATGGAGAATATTTGAGGAAGTCATGAATAATCACAAGCAGTCAAGCCTTGAGCAAGGTTTGCAGAATGATGCACTTTTAAGGTAGCGAAAAGTGTTTAAGTAGTACAGCGATATGATCAAACCAAACTAGAAAATGAAAATAACGACAGATGAGCTCACCTTATTTAAAATTTAGCTTGGCTATATATTTTGATTTTGACTACCCACACTGAGCAGCTGTAGTCTACTTCTTATATTTTAATTTTCTAGTGATAGTTAAAAACACATAATTTTATTATCTTGATCTATAGAAACAAAAACAAAGTAGAATTCAAAATGTCAGACAATTTCCAAAGGTCTTCACAGCTGTTTTTAAATACCTTTATATTCATATTCCATTTTATGAATCATTTTTGACACTTCATCAGCTCTGTTCTGTATTTATAAAAAAAAAAGGTTAAGTGCCAGCTTTGTGTCACACAGTGTCAGATGCATCTAAGTCTGTTAACTTGCATGCAATTGAGTTCAGTCCCTATGACCTTCTGTTCTTCAGTTTTAACCGGGATAGTACAGTTCGTTCCCAACAAACCACCTTTACAAGACATTCGGAATGCTTACAAAACAGACATCTCTCTCTCCTTCTCCTCCTCATCCTTGTTCGGAAATTATTTATAACAAACATTCCTCAATGCTTGCGTGTGATGGGAATAGAGGAGAAAACACACTCAAGTAATCACATGAAATGTATGCATCAGTTAATCAGACATTATCACCCACCAAATTAAAATAACTCTTAAGTTGTTCAAGGAGATTTTTCTGATTTTCAAAAATAATAAAAAATCCTACTGTTCTTCTGTCAAGCAAAATATTCCCCAAACCTGTCACTTTACAAGTGACCACTACCACAGAGAGCAGTATGCTCTAGCATACTCTGTTGCCAGTTTCTGTTTTTGCCCACAGACCCAGTTTTTGTAATATAATGGACAGGACTGGTGTGAGTTGTATGTATTAAAAGCTAATGTTGTCTACTTCGTTATACAAAGCAACTAAAGAGAGGAATTTGATCTCTTCATCTTTTTTTTCCTAATAGGCGTTCAAAAATGAGCATGAAAAATGTTACACAGTCCCTAGTTCATCATGGGGAAGAAATAACAGCACTAGTTTCCTAAGGTTGAAAGTTATTTCATGTTAGATTTATCAAACATACCCCTCACATCAGAGGAGACAAGAAGTCCTTGTGAACGGATCAGTAAACTCGTTCCAAAAATTCAAATAACTTCTACAAATGTCAGGTTTTAGAAAACAAGAGCTTGTGCAGAATACACCTATACAATTTTACTTTAAAAAATATGCTTCAGAACACAATCCTCTCATACTGTTTTTATTAATACCACAGCACTAGCAACCAAAGCCAATAAACACTGCTGATCTGAAGGCTGCAGCTGTATGAAGCAGTACCTTTAACAGAGAAGAGGAACTTTTATTATTAAAAAGTGCTACAAAACCTTATGATGTTTTAGAAGGAAAGCTGCATATCTTCTTAGAGACAATGACCATAATCCTACTGAGGAACATTAATCTGTGCAGCTGAACTATCCACACAAGGCTGGTAAAATATTTGACTAAATTCTCACAGTTCTGTATTTCTCGGCAAAACTCTTTGGTAAACTGTTCTTAATGTTAACCAGGTGTCTAGAAGCAGATGAAAACCCTTCTGAAGAGTCCTTCTAATATAAGTTAAAAAGTAAACAACCATTTTGAAGTACAAAATAAGGATGGTTTTCTTTCCCCCCCTAAAGCAGAGTTCTGTGCTACTCAGAAGCTGCACTGAATTAAGCAATTCAGGGTTGGGGTACGCATTGCAGTTGTATTCAAAAAGTGTAGACTCTCGATACATTGATGGGAATGCTCTTTTAAAAGAAGTATATAGTTTAATTGTGAACTACAGAAATTAATTTTGTTTTTATGCAGACCTAAAATGCTCACATGCCCAACAATGCAAGTTAATACTCAAGGCATTCATGGCACAGGAGAAATACAGCCCTCAAAATCTACGATTACACAGAACAAAATAAAATCAGTCAACTATTTTTCAAGCACTAATAACAAAGAATTCTGGCTTCAAGCCCAGCCACAGATGAGCAGAGTGCAGAAACCTCGTGCATCCGAAGCACTGGGGACCGTGTTCCCCTAATGACCCCCAGTAACTCATGAACTGTACTCTTCCAGAGCAAGGTTGGCAGACAGGGAGGAGGGCAGGAGGCAGTGCCCGTGGTCCCTACCTGATTCTTTACAGAATTGACACAAGCAGAGTGCAGACGTGTCCTCCTGTCCGTCCAGAGGGACATCGGCTCCGTGTGCACCGCCTAGCCTCTTGTGTTGTCGCTCTATAACGTAAGCCGCGCTTCAGACGTGTTTGAAAACACCTGCTTCTGTTTCTTTCCAACTTCTTAATTATGACAGGCCTCTTAGTTGGGTTTTCTAAAGAGTCTTTTGCTCATTTGCTTTAATTTTTGGATTTGGTATAATCCAAAAGGAAAAGTACCTAAGTATACTGCGGTGTATGCTTTATTTAAAGATAATCTTTTCATGTCTTTAACCAGCCAGCCAGAACAAATATGGCTCCCAATTCTAAGCAGGGAAGCCTTTTTCTTGTTCACTGGCTTACTTATGACTATACAATTTAATTAACATTTTTGTAGTACCTTTTTTGCCAGATAACGACTTCTTTCTTCAACTTTGCCTTTCAAGCACACTATATAATAAATCACAAGGGAAAAATCTTTATTTTTAATATTTCCATTTATGTATTTAATGAACATTATTGAATTTTTGCCAAGTACTTATTGGAAACTTAGAATAAATATCTGAACTACTATTTCATTTCTGTCCGTGAGGATGAAGTGTTCTGCTGACACTATAATTTTAATAATAATTAGCTCCTTTATTAGAAATCTGCTCTTCATTTTCAGTAACATTGTAAAAGGCTGAGTTTTAAACTAAACTAGAAATCAAACGCTTCTTTTATTGAAGATTTTCCATCCTTTGAATACAAGTTTTGAGGAAATCTTCAAAAACACAGACTGCAGAATGCCGAGCCATGCCTAGTTCCAATTAGCACCCGGCACTGAATTTGGAGCTTTCAGCAAGGAGCACCAGCCCGCCCTCGGAACTGCCGCAGTTATGCCTGCGGTTCCCTCTCCAAAACATACACTGCGCTGGTGAATTTGTTGCAGTTTTATGTGCAGTTTCTTAGATATTTCCAAAACTTTCCTATCGGGAGACCTCATTTCCCAGTTGACTCTCCACAGATGCACTCGTGGTCCCATCTCCCACCTTTGTCAAGGATTCAACTGTCTCTGAAACCTATTAACCTACCTCTCTAAAGAAATTGTTCATCAGCTTCCATTTAAGGATACACACTTCAGCCATAATTTCCTAAAGATAGTAAAAAGTGAAATGCCGACACAAACTCCAGAAATCTTACAATACTCACCCCCAGATTTTTCTGTCATACGCCCACGGAACAATTAGTGTCAGTAAGTTCACAGGGGTGTATGGAGTGACAAAATGGGATCTCCTTTATCGCAGATCTATCTCTAAGGGATGGTATCTATTGTTTAATTACAAAACACAACAAGCTTTCTTTAGAAAAATGACTTTTCCAAGAAACTGTGTTATCCTCAGTACTTCAGCAGTAGGGTGAAATAGAATTCAATATTTAGAAGTAATACTTCTTGCATGTGGATGCTTTGACATGATCAGGTCCTTTAAAATAGAGCTTTTAGTGCACAGTCCTTCATGTCTGTGTGTAAACTACCATAGTTATCTGAAGTTTTCACACTTATAATGTATCTGAAGCATCAATTATAAATCAAAGCATTCAACGTTCAGTCAGTTTCGTATTATGAATGCTCTTGATCATATTTCATCTTACAGCCTCTTTGACAAACTATAAGACAAAAGATTTTTTTTAAAGCCTAATCTTTACTAAATAATTGGGTATGTAATTGTTATGTTTTTGCATTTATGAAAAGGAACCATATATTTTCATTCTGAATTCTTTTTAGGCTAAGGGAGCAACAAAACCAAAATGAAAATCTTTTTGAGACCAGGCTGCATCTCCCTCCCATTAGCAAAAGATCCCTCTCACAATATCTGCGGATTCATTAGAGACAAAAGTTAAATGAAATATGTCAACACAGAGACATTATTAAAAAAAAATTACTATTTGGTAGACTTGGCATATATGAAATTTAGTGCAGTCCTATACCAGACGCGTTGCGATGGGAAATTACAGTTTGGCAAGTACCAGTGCCATACGGATTTGATATGCAGCCCCAGCTAGTGTTTTAAGAAGCAATATCAGTTTCTTTTCTGGCCACTAAAAAATTCTTGATTCAAGAGGTGAATATTGACTGTGACTAAGCTGTAGGCCAATATTTATATGAGTGAAAAATAAATCTTGATACGGAGTAAAATAAATGTCAGTATTTGGTGCAAGTCTGTGCATATACACATACCCTTTTGCTTTACATCAGGGTAGATGTTTCCCTGCCTCAGAACTGCTCTGCACCTCCCTGCAGTACTTTTCATCAGTGCAGACCAAGGATGAAGACCCAGGATGAAATACTATCCTCTATTCTGCAACCAGAAGGAATAGAAATGGTGGCACATTCCTGTAACAGAGCACTCCTGTGATTCATTAGCAGCAACAGCATAACAAGCAAGCTGACTTGTTCAGGAAACATGTTCTTCATATGTAGAGCACAGAATGTATTGTTCATGCTGAGGCTGTTCCTCACTTTTATCGACCAACCAGAATTAACTCTGGATTTCTTCATCTCTAAGATAAATAGTAGCTAATCCCTGAGAAACCTCCTCTTCTGGACCACTTTTCTACAATTAATTCATTTTTTGCTACAAAGAACAATGCCTTCACCATGATGTTCCCCGTTTCTCACAGTCTGGGAGAGCTAGCCACAAGAGCTGCTATATTTTTATGCCATTCTCAGCTGTGGAAATCTTGGGCAAGATTCACTGTTTACTGAAATAAGTGGGCAGCTACCATTGATCTCAGCAGATAAAGTATCTGACCTTTTATGTGCAAGTTTTAGTTCCTAAAGGAAATCCAAGAATGACTAGAAAAGAATGACTGGAGGTTATCAAGAGCTAGTGCAGTCAATTTTTTCACTTGTGTCTTCTTTCCCTTCCTCTTATCCTGGTATCTTTCTACATTTGTGGGAAATTCTTGAATTTGAAGAGAGAACCTTCTAGTATTTCTGTAAGAGACAGGCACAAAATCATATCCAGTTTTCAGTACAGAGCTCTCCTGCAGGGTGAATGCAGTGTGGCAGAGATGATAAAGGACACTTGACGGAAAGGTGTCTTTTCAGTAGATGCGCCTTCTTTACCTTGTTTTGTCTCTTCCTCCACTGTTTAAGAACTATAGAAGAGACTTCATCACCATAATTGATAATACCTTTTTTTTTTTTTTTTAATTATTTTACTTTTCCAAACGTTGCTATTTACCCACTGTATTTGATATTCTGGTTTCTCTTTGTTGGTCGTTGGAAAATTCCATAAACACGGTTTTGTAATCACACACTGTAGCAGGCATTTACCTATGTAAAATCCATATCTTCTAGTGGCACACCTTAACTGTTGCACTTCCTAGAAGTACGTACTCAACTTCACAACCCTTTTCAATGGAATGATAAAAGCCTATGCATCTATGAGATTCTATACAGTTTGCCCTCAAAGTGCAAACCACAGCATATAGAAAAAAACAGGTAGTTTGCACATCAGATTTAATTATAGTTCAGACACATAACCTCAAGCATTCTCCAGGTTACCTGTTATATTCTAGTTATAAAATACTTATCACATTTTGTCAGTTTAGCTATGCTTATTTCTTTAGTACATCAAAAACAAGAATGCTAAAGACCTGACAGAATAAGAGTCTGAAAATAAAATTTGGAATAAAGTTCACTGTTCGACTGACTCAGGTACATGTGAACAAACTGCTCAACTCTCTCAGTGCTCCGTTTCCTTTTCTATGTAAATAGGAGTAACAACCTTGAAAGCATCTACAATTTGGTACAGAAGTGTTTCCCTACATTCACAAGTAACCTGAAATAACTTTGAAATGTGAAATGCCTCATTCATTCCAAGACTGATAACTTGTAGTAAATGATGAGCCCACAAGTGCCAACCTAGCTAACTGATCATCAGACGTGTCTGAAGCTTCATATTACTCAGATCTACTCAAACTGCAAAAAAACACTCCCTTTAAAGCAATGGGCAACATTGTAGATAGCCAAGATTGACTTTAAAAGGTAAGGAAAGTTGTGCTTGAAATGGTAATGCCTAAATGCAGAGCAAAGAAGAAATTGAACATCCCACTAGAAGAATACTTAATTTGAGGAAAATGCCACAAATTCACTAAAATTCTTTACTTTCCCCCTTCATTAAATCTTTTAGATTATGATAAACACTTTGGGAAAAGCAAAACAAACAAAAACACAGATAACTGAGATTTGAGAAACAAACAAAAAACAAACAAAAAAATGGACATGTTCCCTTCCCCCTGCTCTCACATGTTTTGCTGCTGTGACCTCCCACAGAAAGCTACCTGTGTTGGCCTTTCAGGGCACTTCAGTGAGAGGGGCACCGTGGCAATCTATTCCTTCAGCAAAACTGAGATAAAACACGTAAACTGTTAATTAAGGAACTGGCACTAATCATACTTTTCAAGCTCAGGGTTGGGGTATATAAATATACCATCTCTTGTATTTATGCGAGAAAGAATAGCACTGTTCATACATAATGGAAATACATATCAAAATTAGTGACCTTTCAGGTCTCAGATGATACTGGCATGTGATATTGTCACACCTTTAATACAAGGAGCTGCGTCTGCCATGCTCTCTAATTCGACAGGTGAGACTGATGCTGAAAGAGTGCAATACTTCTAATTCATCAGCTGATCAGTGAAATAAGAAGTGGTACTAAACATGATGAAGTGCTGAATATCATCATAATGAAAAGGTTTAATTCAGTCAGGTGACCATTTGCGTCGTTCAAAACTGTAAAACACCCACTGTATTTCATTTGCAGGAGGGAGATATTTCATCATTACAAGTTTTGATAGCCATAATATTAGTAACAAAGTTGTAAGTGGTGACAAACAAGTCATCCAAAACAGACATTTTCATTTTCCACAGTTCTGAGATACCCTGTAAGTTCTCCTGTTCTTCTCACATCTAAAGAGTCACAATGTCATTGCAGCTCCCCAGAAGTGAGTACACATGAACCTGGGCGATTAAGATCCATCATCGTGACAACTCAGAGGGAATCAGCACAAGCTGGTACTGGAATAAACTCATCTCTCCACCCCCAAATATACCTTTCATGTATGCACACTGCAAGTTCACTTCACTTAGCCAGTGATATGATCCCCCTAATGTTTTCCCGTGGTATTTTAAATTACATGAAGACTGGGAAAATCATTAGGGAACAGAACGAAACTGGCTGAAAGGTAGAAAAGGTTTGTTTTGTCTTCATGTACATGAATGGCTCTGTGCATTCAGTAATCTCTGCGCACACAATTCAAATGCCCATGACCGCACCTCGTGTTCCAGCACACAGGACCACGCTATTAGTCAAGTTATCAACGCTGTAACACAGACCAGTGAATGGAGCCATCCGCCTGTGGCTGCAGAAAGAAGCAAAACTGAACTATAAAACCATACATCTGTAAAATACTATTGGACAAGTATAGTATGTGCATACATACACAAAACTGTAGTTCTCTTTGAAGATTTGGTTTATTTGTAAATAGGTATGTGGCTGTAGTCATACAGCCGTAAAGTTTTCAAAAGTTGCAATTCCACTAAATACATCTTGATAGAAGTTGTGAAACAAAGCTGGCATTACACTCTGAATTTAGATGCAACTTCAGTGCAGTAATTAAAACCTAAAAGATGTAGGCGTAAATGTGTAGTAAATGATCAAATACCACATATTCAACACTGAAACTAGACCTTCACATATTTGAAGTTGATCTACATAATTAGCTCTCAAATATTTTAATTCAGCAAGGCTAAAGACTATGGGAACAGGCTGAGGGAGAAGGTTTGACTGTTGCTTTTCTTAAGAACCACAGAATTAATTGTTCCATAAACCTAAAATCTAAATCTGGTAATTCATCATCATTTTACAACAGCAGACTTAAACTAAGTTTCTGTAACACTGAATCCACACAACTGAAAAAAATCCAGATTCAAAGCTTACCACAACATAAAGCATGAAAAACCTCCAAATTATTTTTGTATTATAGAGCTGAAGCACCATATGAATTTTGACACCTTTCATTAGGATTTAGCAAACACTGAACTATGTTTTGGATGCTGAACAAGTAATCTGGATTTTTCCTTAATCCCAAGATTTTAGGAAAAAAAAAAATCCCCCTTCACCCTTTCCTTACTCTTGTTGCCTTCAAAGATGACCAAAGTTACTGAATAAGTCAGATTGATGGATTGAAAATAGTAGGCGATAGTATGCTCTTTTTGCCACTTGTGTGTAGAGAAGGCTCAAATTAAAATGCCAAGATCTGAAAATTAGAAATGAAAAGCGTAATCCTCAATAGGAAAACTTTCAAGTTGTTAGAAAAACAGACATAAAACTGAGCAGGCTACTAGACAGTAGATTTATATTTTATTGCCAGTAAAGTTGCACGTTAAACCAGCCGGTGGGGCGGAATCATTTCCCACGGATCATGAATCAGTTGCTTTTCAACAGCATGCAATGTTCAACTCGATCCTACAACCAAGACTAATGCTACGGTACCTTCTAATTGAAGTCAATTTGCATTGTATTTTGGAATTGGACCGACTTCCAGCTCAGTTGTTTTGGGAACTAACCAGATCATCAGGAAAAAAACAGATTACAAAAAATTATCAGAGTGACATTACGTAACGAGTGGGAACTCATTACATAGCACTGAAGGACTGATCTTTCTAATTCCCGTGAGCAATGCTTAATGAAATGCCCATTCCTGCTCACGTGCAGAACAAGAATTCACAAGCGAAGATTATTCACGTAAGTATTTCCAAGATGAAATCTTCTCTTTGATCTTTTAATCACATTATCATATATACTTGGAAGTCACAGTGTTAACAGCCATATTTTATGGCATTATATTTACAGACTCTTAGTATTTTAAAAATTACAAAGGCATATAGCAATAATTATTTTCTTCACTTACCCTGCTAAGACTTTAAATGTCATTTCTGAGAACTTTCACTCCAGCATTAACTCTGGTTTCTATGAATACAAGCTGATCCTAGTAGGATTGCCAGTGTTAGTTAAGGATTAAGTAATGACTGAAAGGTTTTTTGTTGTTATTGCTGAAGTCAAATGAATGAATGCTTGCAGGATGAGACCCTAAATCAAACCGTAATCCTGGCTGCCTAATATAGTTAAAATTAGATTTTTATGTAAGGTCAAAGAGATTGTTATTTATACTGCTTGTTTATTCTTAAATATTTCATTTAGCTCTACTAATATACAATAGCAAATCTTTGTTGATCTAAAACACTATTCTGTAATATACAAGAATTATTTAGTATTTGACAAGCGTGCACTGCATGTTAGGTTTTGCAGAGAGCATGGGATAAACAACATGAACGCTGCATCGTGCAAGTATTATGATTTAACAGATCATGTTTACTTTGTTCAGCTAGGGAGGAAGAGGAGGAGTATCACTTAAGGCAATGGCTTAGGCATTTTGTCCCTTGGAAATAAAACAAAATTGTTGAAAACAATTTTTATTCAAAGGTAACAAGTAAAACCAGGTACCAGGTAACGGTGCCAGCCAACGAGATGATTCGGTCACTGCTACGCTGCTGTGCCTTGCCCCTGTGCAGATGTGCACCCCACGCAGAACCACCACATATCCCAGTGCTGATGTGGGCGGTCTGTAAAACAGATCTTAATACCTCTTTTTCCTTAGTACTCATAACTAAAGCAGTGAAATGGTTAACTTTCTTGCCTATCTTGTGTAGACAAGATTTTTTGTAATTCTGTTTGTAATTTCATTTTAGTTTTCTGTCTACTTAAAGCCTTACAAGCTCTATGGCCCTTCCTGTCCAAGCATGATGCCAGCCCAAGTTTCAGCCCACAGCAGCGAACCATTAGGCTGGGAAACAGAAAGAGCCAGAGATCTGTTTCTGCTTCTAAGCCCTGAACAGCCTTGTTTACCAATGTCATTGATGACAAACTTGGTAATTTCATTTCTTCATAAATATTTGAATGTTACATTTTGCTAGGTGGATATTCTGCTCATTTGATCTAATGGCTGTCCTTTCGAAAATGTCATAGAGAGCCATTAGCATAGCTTCACCAGTGTTAAATGGGTAGACATAAATGGTGATTGCTGAGAACAATATCCTTTGCCCACAGCACAGTGATGCAAGGGTTGGATAATTTTATTACCTTTAATAGCATTTGCAGCTATGCAAGCTAAGCCAATGATATGGGTAATCAAATCTCAGGCTTATAAGATGACCACCTGTGGCTATCAGGAAAGGAATCCCCACTACCTCAGGCCCAGGCACAATGCTGTGTATCCAAGAGCCCATCACCACAGGGAAGGCAAAGAGACGAGGGAGAGGGATGAAAAAATTGCTGCGGATGGCAAACAAATTTAGTTTTCATCAGAACTGATCTGAACCATTGTTCATTCTTAGAGGACCTTAAATGCTAAGTACGGGAAACCTCTAAAATCTCCCTATTGCCCCCGCACCTTCTAGATAGCAAGTCTACTGCTCTGACAGGACTCTGATCTGTGCACAGCAGGGAGGTGCACGGAGCTGCCAAGAAGGGTGAACGTGGCCCCACGAACATCAGGGGTGCTATGCTCTGCGTTGCGCCAGGACTGAAGCAGGTTGGAAGTGAGAAGGTTCCAGCTGGAAGTGGTGGTCCCCGTGCCACCCCTAACTGCCCTCCCTGGAAGGAGCGGCACAGACAAGGTGGAAGGGCTTCAAGGCACGTGTTCTGTTCGCTTGTTAGGGCCATCTCATTTCCTGAATCGTTGACTAATTGTGCAGGCTAATCAGAATTTAACTGGGAATAGAGAGAGCAGCAACCTCAAAACTAGTAAAGTAAAACTGAGGTTGTACGTATTTTCCAACTTACATAGCAGTTCCTTCTTTATTTCTTAGCCTGCTGTGTTTTTGTGGTCTCACCTCTGCAGACTTCGGCTCCTCCCTGAATGCAGCACAGTGCTGCGCTTCTGGAGCATTTCAAATAAGCAGGCAAGTTGCAATTTCAGAGGGACCGTATGCCTCTACATTGAAACTGTGTAAATACACTGCAGATAATACAGCTAATACATGGAAAGATAGAACGTGAAATACTTAGTCTTGATCTACAGCATATTTGAGGTAAGATCTATTCCATGCCAGCTACCATGGCTACTAAACCTTGAACTTTCGACACGGAGATATGCTAAACCAGATAAACAAGAAAATATTTTTCATATAGGTAAATGACAAGGCAGAAGTATCACCTATTTGAAATTAGCAAACACGAAAGTAACTTTTTTTTTGGTGATGTACTCACTTCCAAGAACACCGCATTGCAGAAAGCATTTAGCTTGTCATGTTCTTCTATTATTTTATTTTACACTTCATTCGTTTCTATTACATACCCTTGCACTTTGTTATTAGGGTGTTCTGTTGTTGCAAACTTGCACACTGAATTCTGATTCAGTTATTCCACTGGAAATTTTTTTGTCAGCCTTTAAAGTGAAACAAATGAATGACTGTGATACTCAACAGTTTTAATAATATATGTTGACTCTTGGGTATTCATGGCCTTTAGATGCCTAAAAATAATAATGCTTTTATATAAAAAAAATGAATATTGATTAATGAGCTGTATTTTTTTTCTAAGTAGTCAAGCCAGTAGCTATACTTGTCATGCATTTTGTTATGAATCACCTAATGTATATACCAAGCAAAGAGATACCAAGCAAATTGAATTCTTCCACTGCAAAATGCCTCCCTGTCATAAGCATATGTCCTCTGTTGTCCTTAACATGGAGGACACTACGCAAATACTGACAAACCAACTATCCTCCCTGACATACTTAAATTTATGCATGAGTAATTTCCAGAAAAGTTCCAGCAATGTAGTCACCACCTGTGAAAACAGCAAGCTTCTACTTCAGCTAATATCCTATCCACGTAAGAATTCCTTTATCTGCCACTGCTTTTATTGGAAAATGTTACTTATCTTCGGGAGCTGAAGATATGCTTATTACTACTTATTTGCAAATACATTGTTTTTCAAACAAAATACACACTAAACTATCATTACTGTAATGAAACAACCTAAAGCATTGCTAAGCCAGCAGGACCCTCAGTATCCTCAAATTTGACTGGGCAAGCAACTTCAGATCAAATGGAAAAAATATGTACCAACTGATCCCCTTATGTGATCAAAGAAACAATGAAAGGAAGCTTACATCAATGTGCACGATACCCAGAACAGGAAAATGTGAACCACAACACAGCAGGATATCTAACATGGAGATATTACCTAATACTAGAGGTAAGTCAAGGTATGTTTCTCTAGATTAACTATACCCACATGAACAGCTGAATAAAAAGAAGTGTATTTCCACACTGCCTTATTTTCACATTCACCAAACCAAAGGATTTCTCTGGAATTTGAAATGAGATTCAACAGGCAGTGGGTGGCCGAGCAGGCAGATGCAGATGCAGGTAACCCACTGCTGCTACCAGCCATTCACCTGTGGAGCACCCCCAATACTTCCTTCCCCTGCCACCCCCAGCTTGAACATTTTGATGAGTTTATTTTCCCCACTTGGAGGTACTGCTTTTAAAGTAACGGAACTAGAGATCCTCCTTTATTTATTGTTTTAAAGCATTACTCTTTTATCACTGCATCACCTTTCATTAACTGTAACTTAGGTTTATTGCAGTTACTCCCATAGCATTCAAAACCAAGAAAGATGACAGAATCTGGAGATATCTTGCTTCTGTAATCTCTCCCTCCAAAATGTAACTTGTTTCACCATACTTACAAAATCCAGTAAGAGTGGATGTAATAAATCCGCATGTAATAAGCACTAAGAGTTTTACTTAAAAGTGTCTAGAAAACCCATCATTTCTTTTCATACTGAAACGTAATCACAGGGAAGAAAGCTTATCTTCTCACTGTGTTCCATGTGAAAATTTTCCTCAGTCATACACATCATGATTTGCTACATTTTCTCTCGTAATTCCTTGTGGAACTCTTTTGATTCAGAAGTACTCTAAGTTGCCTATTGCTGGAACAACGACTTCTTTCAATAACATGTAAAAATATGGGCACTTCCATCAGTCTGAGGTATTTTCCCCTAATCTTTCAGATGAAAGAAAATTATGTTATTTTAGAGAAAAAACACACATTTTTATCTGAGAAGCAACAACCCAACGCTGCAGTAATGCAATTTATTTCTGTACTTCTGTACTGACGTAACTGGTTCTTTTCACTCGCCAGATCTACCACAGAAGAGTGGCTTACAATGGAAGTCAACCTAATGCAATGCATACGACATGGCATTCCTTAAATCTAGAAGTAGCACAAACCAATCCTTCCCAATGATTTGGGTGTGAATAAATACTTTTTCCAGTATTCCTGGCAGCACTTAGGACAACAATGTATGGATCCAGAAAGACAGTTTTCCTTTAACATATCTCTACCTTGCAGAAAAGCATTTGCTATTTAGAGTTCATTTTCAGGGAGCCAAAACAGTCATTAAAATAAAAAAGGAAATAGAATTTATAATTATGCAAATTATCCTGATTTATTTACATATATTGACAACCAATATAAAATATGATCTTATTAGAAGGCAGTAATTGGAACCAGTCACCAAAATCCTTTAAAAAAAATGCTATGCTGTTCTTCAGTCTCCATTCTCTCTCTGCTTGTAAACATTCAATTATATTTATTTATAAAAATAAAATCTGTCATATTTAGCTGAAGGAGAATATAGTTTTACAACCCTGGTTCAGATTGTGCCATCCCAGCATTTTCCACGAGTGTATAAATTTAATTACAAATCTTTTCTAGAATACACATGCATACAAGAAAAACAAAATTATTTCCATTGTCGGAATGAACAAGATTTTTAAAAAATTATATTTGGTAACCGAGCCTGTTTGGGAAAAGTTAGGTGGCAAATTTATTTAGTTTCTTCTTGCAGATGAAGAAATCTCCAACAGCTGTGGAAACAATGGACACTTTCCAGCAGAAAAAGAAAAAAAAAAAAAAAAAAAGGAATATTCAGAGATCTCTGAGAAACAAATTACAATACCACTTTGCATGCCCAGTCAATTTTGAAATAACATTTTGCTTTTAACTACCAAGTTTAGGAAGCCTCACAGCACAAAATGCTCAGCATTCCCACCCAAATCAAGAAAACAAGTAGCTCTTATGTAGGATTGTTTTATGATTACAGTATGCGGAAACATACTATATAGATTAGAAATAATGTTCTACAGATACACAACTCACAAGTCCTCAACACTTCTCCTAAATTCAGGTTAATTTTATCATGGATTTCTGTTATAACCTCTAAAACACAGGACTTCTTCCTCCTTATTTGATGTTAACACTCAAAAATAACCTTAGAAGCTCTACAAAGACATAAAATTTCAAATTGCCAACAAACTCTCTCTGGAGGAAAATTACTTTCAAGTCATTTTTCATTTGTCCCAGATGGAATTAAATGCACTACAGAATATAAAGCTGCTGCAATTTTATGTTATAAGAATAGTGAAGAATGTGGAGGTAAGGTTAGAATGACTACGGATTATACACCCCAGGAAAAAGAACCCCTACAGAAACCCCAGAAATACTGTAGTTCATAATGCTAGACCAAATGCTTTTAATGTATATTTAGTTCACCAGTTATTACAAGGCAAGGCATAAATTTTCTTAAGGATTAAACCATTAAGTCAGTGATTTATTTTGTTCGTAATTTTAAAAAAAAAAAAAAATACAAATAAAATGAAGAAAATTTACCTTTTTTCCTACAGAGATTTATTCAGGACTATCAGCAGAGAGACTCGAACACTTCCCTGATCTGGTCAAGTGTCAGTGCTTCCTATTTCTAATTTCACTGGGTCTACACAGATAGTTTTATTATTGCCTACTTCAGTCATGAGATGAATGAGCACATTTAACACCCAGAAACACTAGGAAAAGCCTAATGTAGGATGCCTTCACAGCTAACTCCCTTTGTAATGCCCTTTGCAAAGAGACTTTCTAATGTAGCTATTAAATATGTTATCTCAGCTTCCCAGTCTGATGTTTTGTAAACTTCAAAATTACTTAAGTAAGAACACAGTCAGCTATGTCATTCCCTGAAAAACATTCCTAATATAGGCTAGTGCAAGAGATGTCATTTGCCTTCCGTTAATTTTTTGCTTGGGAACATCAATGTCAATTGGCAACCAATATCTTCATGCTTTTTTTTTTCCCCCTTTTTTTTTTCTTCAAGGGAAGAACTCACTTGGGGATCTGTAATTAGCTTTTTCCCCCAGGTTTCAATATAGATATTAGCACAGGACAAGGACCCTCCAAAATGTCCTGACATCCACATTTTCCTTTTGTGGAATAGGATGCACTCATTACCTGTCTCTCTCCTAGCACGAGGGAACAAGAAGCGCAACCTCTGAAGCTCTTGAAGGAATCAAAGGCAGAGGAGAAAAACAAAACAAAACCAAACCAAACCTGCCCAGATGAAGGTTTAAAAGCAAGGGGAACGTCACCAGCCAGCACAGCCTGCTGAGACTCTAATGCATGCAGTCTCTAAATATGCCTAGTGGTACTGGAATAAGGAAACTGTGTAAGAGGAGCAGATGGGAAAAAGTCTAAAAATACGTACATAGTGCGGAACAGAGAGGTCGCATGTTCTAGTAGGAAGAAGAGAAGCTTGAAGCAAACTGTTGTATAAATAGACTTTAAAGAAAGCAAGCATGACCTCACTAAAATGCTTCCTAATGACGTGGTTTCAACATAGACACAATCTAGTCTCTTTGTGATAAAATGTATTAATCAGCAGAATGACAACAGCCTCTAAAAATAACACACAAAACTGAATAATCCGAAGTCACATTGTCATTAATAATTGAAAATCTAGCCCGTAAAAAAGTTATTCCTGAAACGTTATTAGTGTAATTGAAAAATGGAAACATACCAAAAACTAAATCTCATTTTAGCATAGGAAAAAAAAAGTATTTCCATTCTTATTTTAGAATTGTCACGCGAGCACAACTTACTTTGCCATACAAGAGAGTGAAAACCTGAAGTCCCAGACAAGCATTCATTTCATATTTCTACCTTTCCTTTTTATCCAGGAGAAAATTCTGCTCCTGACTTACTTATATCAGCTAACTGCTACATAGCATTGACACAGAAGCGTTCCCCTTGCTGCTTCCAGCAAGCTCTCTCAGTACAGAAGTGAATCCTAGATGAACAACCCCTTCCTTAGCCCCTCATTCCTTTGAGTAAAAGGACTTCCACAGATGGGATGCAACAAGTCAGAACATCCTGGGATAAAAGCCGACTCTACTCAAGAATCAGAACAAACTGCGAAGAACAAACAAAAGAACAAACTGCGCTCAGCTCCTACATTATGGTCATAATAATCTCACTACCCCCAAGATACTTGGTGGAAAATTTAAAAAGAAAATTATTTATCCTTACAGACCAAATACTTTTCTCATGGACTCCTTGGCCTGTTTGTGTACATGTTAGCATTTTATTGTAACAGGCAACTTCATAGGCAGGAACAACAGCCGATAGCAATGCAGATCCACATTTTAGCTAGTAATAATCCTCAGCTAAACATCGATTTTAAATGTAAGTGCTTAAGACTTTTGCTCAAATCAACTGCTTAAACAGTGATATTTCTGAAATCTGCATAATTTTTGTGTTTGTTTACAAATACATTAAGTGCATCATCATCATTGCTAAGCATATGTGGGACAACAGGAAAAAGAATGGAATAAATTTATATATTTAGCATATAAAGAATATTTAGTAGTTTTTGTATAACAAATGCTTTCTGTAGAAGAAATTAGAACTCTGGAGATAGGTATAGCTCATAAATTACTGAACATACTGACATTTCTCAACATATTTCTGCTAATTTGAAGATTCCTCACAGCATAAACAGGTTGGCTTGTTTTAAAATGCAGAATATAACACATCTATTGTGCTTCCAGTCATACCTTTTAGCAACATTTTTTTTTAATGTCTTCTTGGCATGTAATGTAATCATATTCTATTAAATACTAGCTTAAGACAGTATTCCATTATTTATTTATAGGCCTATGACCACACAAACAAGAATAGCTTGAGGGGGAGGAAGAAAGATGCGCACGATCTGTATTTAATCCTACCTCCTTACCTGTTCTAGTCATTCAGCCTGAATCTCACTGCATGCAACAAAAAAGCAACATCTGCTACACGATTCATTTTCTAGGTTTAGGCCTAAACTAAGCCAAGGCACGCACGTGTAAATACATAACACCGTTATCTTTTTCCTACATCATCACTACAGGAAAGTAAACAACATCCTCCCAGCTCGGGTCCCGACTGCCCTCCACGATGGCGCTGTGCCGGCGTACCACGCACTGCGGGACGCAGACCACAGGAGGACGTGAGGCCGCTTCCAGCAGGGACACGCAGGATGCGTTCCTCCGCTTCCCCGAGAGCTACCGCATACCCCACCCGAGACACCACCACCAGCCGGCCAGCCTGGAAGGCAGCACGCTTTGGGACATTCCCCTTGGCAGACTCTTCCCATGCTGCTCATAAGGCGCGTACAGGCACATCTCTCCCTACGTGAGGGATCGCCAGGTGCACCGTGGTAAGGGGCAAGCTACGGAGGCAGAGAGGGGCATGGGGACAAATGCATATCCCGGCATCTCCTCAGTGAATGGATGCAAAGATCTGTTCAACGAGCCTTTAAAAAATATCCACATCTAAAAAATATAAAATGAGTACGCAGGGCAAAGTTTTGTTTGCACTTTATAGAACATATTTGAAATATGTGCTCCAAAAACATCATTACACAGAAGTAATGTTACATAGAAAAAATATATGTATTTTAACTATTTTCTTTTCATCAGTTGGTAATATGATTAATTACTCAAAGAATTTTTCCTATGTTTTTCATCCATTAGAAAATACTCTCCAGTTATTCAAGTTGTAAAATGTAAAGAAATGTAGTCAACTTATTATGACTATCAGAAGACTGAAAAATGAAAAAAATGCTACAAAGTAATGCTCCAACTGAAGCCAGAGAATAGTAGAGTCTGTATATTAAAGGTTACATGCCTTTAGTACAATTAGGCAGAACAAAAGAAAACTGATGTATTACACTGTATATGTTTGTTCAGTTTTTCCATCGTGATGATATTTCCTTTGATTCTACTTTTCCTTTTGAAGTATTGCCTTAACATTTAGCTTGCAAACTAATGTGCATATTAGCATAAACCTGTGCTTAACATTTATTCTATAGGCCTCTAGACAAAAGCCTGAGTTAGTGTATAAGGTCAGAAAAACAGGCTTTGTAAATGTTACAACAGTAAACCTCAAGTTTCAGCAGAATATTAAATTGTGTAAAATTTGTTAATTTACCTGAATCAAGGCTACTTAATATAAACTCTAACAAAAATTAGAAAAAAAAAATCAATAAGCAATATTTAAACATATGTGAAATGCATACAGAGAGGGAATAGTTTATAAAAAGGAATAAAATGGTTAAAATTAAAACTCCTGTGTTAACAGAGTTAATCAATTTTAGAACCCAAGAAGCGCATTTTCATTTATTCCAGTGTAAATCCAGGCTATATAAGTAGTCTTGATATCCCTGCTGTAACTAGTTTTCTAGTGGTTTAGCTGAGAACACCATTTAAAAGTTATTTTTGATTAGTTCAAGCAGTTTCCCTCTCTAATAATACGGTCATCAGATGAATTCATAAGATTGTTATAGGTGTTCAGGAAGAGCTGCATGGAAGACTCCAGAAAAGCCGTTTCTCACAAATACAGCTGGATAGAATGACAGCAGACACATTACATATTCAAACAGGTCTCTGGCAACCGGAGAGAACTGGATGGTTAAGAAAGTTTCTTATTTTGAAGTTCACTGGCAAGCCATTCTACAGAAGACAAAAGTGGCAGTGAGGCAATTTAAAAAATAAATAAAATAAAATTCTTTTACCATGACCCAAGACAAAATACCCTAAGTCTCTCAAAGCCCCTCTTCATGGAGGCAGGTTCACACCTGAGAATCTCCAGTTGCATTTGCGAAACAGCTCACAGGCATGGAGAATCTGGTTCCTGGTACAAACCTGGCTTGAGTACCTGCACTGAAAACCCATCAGAAGAAAAAGACCTATATAGCTATCCTTATGCATGCCCTATACCTGCCTACTCTCCACATACTACAGGTCTGTTTGATTGCTTCAGTGCTAAGCAATTACACAATGTTTGGGGGGAGCGTTGCGGGGGTTAATCATTCTAAGCTACCAAGAAAGCCACCCACAGATGAGAGAAATAACAAATGTAAATGAAAATAAATTCAACACTTGGAGGCAAATTGGTTATTGTTCATGTATTCTGAATTATCCTTGAGGACAAGAAAAAAAGGTAATAGCCTTGGGAAATCTTTCTTTCAGTATCTTCTGAGATAGGGTTAAGGCTAGAGAATTAGAGCAAGATTTGTATTTAGCATACAGGGATAAAGTCACAGATGACATTAGGCACTGAACTATCATTTAAATGACAGGGCACTCATGATTTTGTAGTTTATTTTTCAGCTGATGCCTAGACCTAACACTCTGCAGTACCTTCCACAAGGTACTGATGCACTTCCATGCTGATACCAGGGAGTTGCTCGGTCATAACCAGCATGGTTCAGGCTCCCTGGGAATCAATTTCATCTGGATCTGAGATGCTTGGTACTGTCAGGTCCAAGGGTTCAAACTCAGAAGATGAGGTCCCTACCTTAACCAGCCAATTTCAGCTTCTGCTCCATGTTGTCCCAAAGGTTCCACTGCATATGCAGTTAGCGGGGGAATTACGGCACTTATGGAGCAAGATATCAGCAGAGAATCAAAAAGACCAAAGCCTTGCCTACTGCTGAAGACTAGGCCTTATTTTCCTTTAAATAGTGGACTTGAGCACCAGCTTCCCGTCAGTTGTAACTCTGAAAGCTCCGACGATTAAGTAGGGAAATGGTCATTATTGCATTTGTTCTTCAGGAAGCCCAAATTTTAAAACAGACTTAAAATATATGAATGGAGAAGCCCTCATATGTCAGAGCACAGGTATAGTTACCCTGTTATCCAACACCCAAAGGCTATTCATAGGTGTTTAATCCGCAGGTGTTTAAGGAAACACGGTACAGGACACACGGTAATGTCAAGAGAAAGATCCTTCCAGGCAACACCACACGAGCACCTGACAGCCACTGCTTTAGGGAAGATGATTAAGAGTCACCAATGGACACTTGATTCTCCGGAATTTTTTCTGATTCTCTTGGCCTCCCCAGCCCTGGAAGCAGTAAGCTTAAATCACTAACTTTTTCTTTCAAAGGGGGAAGAGGAATATTATTTTCTACTTTAGAGCTGCTGCTTGAATAATGTCACTGGGTGCCTCTTAGAACTGGTATTGTCAGAAATAGTGAGCAATCACTCCCTATTCACTTCTTCTATACTACCATGATTTATAAAAGTCTCCATCATATTTCACCTCTCCTGTAATTTTTTTCCTCCCAATTTGAAGAGTCAGTTTCTTTCATTGTTCTTTTAAGACTCTCCTCTTCCACACCTCCGGTCTTCCCTACTCTGGGCCTTTAATGTAATTCCACACTTTCTTTCGTAAGTGCTGAGAATTTCTTTCCTAAGTGCTGAGAACTAAATTAGAGCCCAACATTGCATATATGTTGATGCAGCTGTTTTATCTTGTCCTTAAGTGCATTACTTTGCATTTATGAATACTGTAGTTCTGCACGCCTTTCAGTCACATCATATGAGCATTCTTCAGAAAGTCAAATATAAAGCTGACTGAACAGCTGTGTACTTAACTGTCGTGTTATTATTTACCCCTTTTATCCCAGATTATATACAAAGGTTTTCCAGCATATGTTCTGTGAGATTTCAACAGGAACCTTACCCTACCGCACAGCATCAGAACAAAAAACAGTATAGCAGCTACTGCCTTTTATTTCTTCGATATCACAGGTGATTTAGTGAAAAGTCATGCTACACCATCACTTGCTCAGCCACTTCTTTTCTTAATTTCCTGAGGACTCTTAGGTAATGCTCTGCTCACCACAGGCCTGTTACAGTACGTTTCCTTATTTTAGTTTAGAAGTCCTACTACTGATGCTGCAGTTTGAGGCTGCTCGTCAGGCTTCTCCCCCGAGAAGCTTCAGAACCCAGCTTCAGCGCTGAGCTGAACTCCTCCGGAGCAAACACCGCAGCTCAGTGCTAGCTTCGCCCGTGTGCTACAGCCGCACGTTCTCAGAGCTCCTTCAGTCACCTCAATTCCCTGCTCCTCAATATGTTAGCCAGCCCCACAATTTACCAGTATGCTTGACCGTCTCATCATTTAATAAAGGTTTGTGATCTACCTCACACAGACTGAAATCCAAATCCACCAGGATCTCTCCTAATGATGTTACAGAGCTTAAAAGGAAACCAGATGTACCTGAACGGGAAAGGAAACGGCTTCACAAAACTCATATCCTTTCTTTCAAGATCAAGAGCAGAATTATTCATCATCTGGTTTCTCAAGGCAAGTAAACCACCCTTAGTACAGTTGACTGTAATTGACTTCCTTCAGCTTTCAGTGATCTGGATAATGACTTCAGAGAAGTATGTTCAACATCACTAGCGTGGCAGATCAAGCCCCTAGCTGTTGTTTTGATATATTCTATTCCCACAAGTGAAGGACTTAAGATTCTAATCAGGGGACAAAGGGCTCTATTTTAAAATTTTCGTGTGACTAATATGAAGTGACAGGAACTATTGTTAAGAAGAAAAATTGAGTGGTTTTATTTTTCCTAAACTGAAAATAGGTTGCATGTGGTTCATCTGCGGTTCAAGTTCACTCTACTTGTTCTGTGGGACAGTAATAACCGCGTTTAAAGAAGTACCTGAGGACCTGCAAGCTCTCAGTCCTGTCAGTTGTAGCTGACATCTAATACTGAACAGGATTTCTGAAGTTCATACAGCAACAGGTATTCCCTCTGAATTCACAGGAAACATACCGTGAATTCGAGTGAAGCTAATGGGACCACTGCTGGAGCAAGGCACTCGTCAGCTGTCACCATCTAGCTTTTGCAAAATCCTTTGCCAAAACAGTTTAGTTGCTACTGCATAACAGCTGCTGCTGTGATATCACAAAATAAATTTTACAGATGTTATTTTTAGCTGAAGCTATTTATTTTTTTAATTAAATACCCATCTCTTATATTGATTGCAGGGCACCTGTTCACTTGTAAGATTATGACTCATTATGACTTCAGCTCTCTGCTTCCCTTCGTATCCTATTTGTTCGCTTACCCATCCTACCATTACAGCAAAGTTTTTCTGATATGTTCTATGTTCTTCCTCCTTCTGCTGGAGACCATTCATCTTAATGGAGGTGTTTTAAGGTTATAAAGTACGAATTGATAATTCTTTCAAGTCAGCATAAAGTTATGTCTGTGTAAATATCTATAAATATCCAAATAGCGTAGGACAATAGCACTGTAATAATTTGTGTGAGTGCTACAATGTGTTGGGCAATTAAAAACTTATAAAGGAGATTAGCAAGAGCTTCTGAAGACCGAAAACTTAAATTGTATTCAGCTGATGTAAGCAAGCAGTTCTGATGACCTCACTGGAATTACTAAAATTTCTGTCTCATAATACCGTTAAAAAAAAGCCACAACTAAACTTCCAGACATCTTTCTCTAAAGAAACACAAACGTTCAAAAGAAAGGCTGCTCATCTGTCCAAGGCAGGTGCAGGTAAGTGCTGCCATCTGTCTTATGATGTAATATCACTACAATTGCCTTACATTTCTGTATGTAATTCAGTCCACCTCTCAGAACACTGAGCTGCCCAGAGATGAAGTGCAGGTATTTAGCAGCTGTTCTTTATAATCCTGAATCTAACCCCCCCACACACAATAGATTAGGACAGAAAAGTCTATTATTTTTTGTTCAACTAATCAACTGCCAAAATCTATTAAGGAAAGATGTAATCAAAATATACATATTCCATCTTCTTCTATATTCACAATATCTTTAAAATTAATAACGGCACAGTATTTAACAGATATTAACTATATGAGTTACCTGGGAGTTAAGCAAAAGGCTGTTTTGCTTTTAAAGAATATATAAATATATTTTTTAAGTTGGCTTACAGCTAGTGGACAAAATTATCTATTTCACAATTCCTGGTGGTAAAGGCGTTTCTTAATTAATAACCACTTGTAATTATAGAAGTTAATGTCAAAATACCACTTGAGAAATCACATGTGGTGCCAAAGAATCCATATTGTTTAGTTTTTCCCTTTGTCATCTTGCATACAAGATGAGAATAAGGGCAGCAAATAGCATCTGAACATCAGCTGTATTCCTGTATTATCAAACCATAACTGTAATATATACATTTCTATTATATGGCGAAATAAATAGATTTTAGAACCTCCACCAGGGAACTTAATATCAGGGCTTGGTTTGGGTTTTTGTTGTTGTTGTAGTATGTTTTTGAAAGGAAATAGTCCAAATTTATTAAAAACAAGCCAAAACAAACAAACAAGCACTAATCAATTGATATTGATGGATCTCTGTTTCAGTAGCATAGAAAGAAAATAAAATCAAACCCCCAAGAACATAGGGAGTCCACAAGTAATGCTCAGGATCCCAAGTCACAAATTTTTCTTACTTCTGTATTTATCTGCTTTGCATAATCAACATTTCTTTTTTCTACCTTTATTTCTATTGTCACTTACTTCATCTTCTGATTTTTAACTGGAAATCTGTGTTCTCTCATCACCGACTTTCCTTCAAAGCAGGGTCTGCAGCTTGGTTCCACATAAGATTTTCATGAAAAAGCTATCAAAACTATTTATGCAGTCTGCCATGTTTTCAGGGATGAAAAAGAATACCAAACAGCTTTGTACTTATTGTAAACGTGTGACCCTCCTCCCAGACTGCCAAAATGCAAATACATAGCTGCATTCAGTTTTGATGAAATTCTCACAGCACAGTAATGCATCTTGAGCTTTGTGGTTCAGAAAGAAAAGCACCAGAAATTGAGTGCAGATGTAAATAAACTGTGAAAATAGTATTGTTCTTGCAACACGAACCTTCTGACAGCACTGAAGGAAAACATACATTTTTAACTGCTTTGCATCAACCATATTTTATTCCTTTCATTTTCCATTTTCATTACGTATGCAAATAGAAAGCATTCAGGATTTTAAACAACAACAAAAAAATCACTCTTGACCTTTTTGGTAAGGGGAAGTACAATGAGACGTCACTTATATTCAAAACACTACTAAATCATATTACCTGCCCCTGATGTTTCACATTATCAGCTTCTTTATTACTTATGAATTTCTTTATGATCTTTTAAGATAATTAAATGTATTGCATAATTTTGCAGATCATGTAGCCATAAGATGAAGATAAAAATGTAAAACAAGTTACCTACCTCCTTTTCCAAAAGCTTAGTCCTCTTACTCAGTTTTCAGCAAAGGACCATTTCCGACAATATTGCACTAGAGAATAATAATAAAAAGAAGCTTGTCATTAAGAAACAAAAAATATGGATTGCAATATATCAAGGTTTTGTCCCATGTGAAGTATGAAAGCATGCATAATTTTAAGTTATGCAATTTAGAATATTTAAAATATGTTCCACTTAATCATTTACATCTTGCAGCACTATTTTATTAAATAGTGAAATATTTATAGCCTCTAAGGCTCTAATTAAAATGTTTTCTCAAAATTATCTTGCTTATTTCATATGAAGACTTAACATATGAAAACAGACAACCCAGTAAATATTCGAAAGGAAATGATCCATGAATATTCACTCATGAATGGCAGTGATAAAGAACAGGCACACAAAAGCTGCTCTAAACATAATCTTCTCCAAACCAGCAAAGCAAAACCAGATCTAAAGCGTGTGGCTAAAACAACTTCTATTTTCTGTCCCTTGAAAACGCTTCGATTAGGAATATAGGACTGGAAGTTCTCCAGCAAAGCCATTTTGGACTGTCACGACAGTACCACATAGGCCATTTTTGTCTCCATCACTGCACGAGCACCGTAATGGCACTACCGTAATGCCACTGAGCTTTCCCACTGGCACCCCACACCTTTCCACAGGTGTGGAAAACTTAACTTTACCTCTATCAATAAAAACTGCCCAAAGTCCTTCCGTTGGTACAGGGAAGGACTTCCACCATTACTATTTCAGCCAAAGAGCAGGGTGCACCACCGGCAGCAGGCCCGCCTTCACCTGGCTGCTTTCCCAACTTGCTCTCCCAACACCGCACGGACAAGCACATGCAAATGGAGGCCCTCAGGCCGCCTGGGCGCGGGGTATCCATCCACATCCACACCAGGCCCGCTCCCACCCAGCCACCACCACCTGAGGGCCTCCCCCGCGCTGCCTGGGAGCAGGCAGCCACGTTTGGCTCTCCTGCAAGCCGGGCCACAGCGTGGAACCAGAAGCGCTGGGCAAGCAACCGAAGCGCAGGCGGGAGACAGAAAGGAGCAAGATGCCATCCTCGCGGCCGCATGGCCGCCCTTCTGCATGTAACAGTGGCTGGGAGGGCTCCCCGGCCTTGCGCTTGGACCTGCCTTCCACGAGGGGCCCAGAGCAGAAGTTAATGACTTCTCCAACTTCCCTCCAAACCCCAATCCACACGGATGACTGGTAGCGCCTACATAACTAAGGGGTCCCTGCTTTGCTCCATTTAGAGGCGGATTTATGACAAGATGCCTGAATAACTACATACCGCTCATCAGCTGCACCAGCAATTTTCTGACTTTAGCTGTCCAGCTGATTTCAACTGAAGTCAGCTTGGGTTTCTATAAGCACAGGGCCTAAATACTTACCAAATGTAAATTCTTCTAAAGAAAATTATTACATTGCCAACCCAGGCAATGCAATACAAATTATTACTCTTTAATATTTTATTATAATTATTATTGCTGTTTAAAAATAACTGGTGAAAAATCCTGATTTCAAATAAGTTGACATTTTAAAGCCACATTTAAAATGCTGGAAGCATCTTATTTGTCATTTGTAAAAAAAACACCCTTTTCATTTCCCTCTGAAATGGAAATGGCATATGGTTGACATCGTTCTTGTTAACTTCCTCTACATTTTCAGCAGTAGGTTGTTTTTCATTTGTTTGTTTTTAAAATCAAGGTATAGATGGGCTCACACACAGCTGCAATTCCCTGACTTTAGCCCTTTCCATTCCCTAGCCCCTCTTAATAATAATCTTGTATATTTTTTTCTGTGCCACTTCTCTTCCAATAAGAGCAGATGAAAAATTTCAGACAGAAAGAGAGGAGAGGTACAGCACAAAAGAAAGACACCCTCCAGATTTCCACCCCCCTTGTTCGGTTGAGTGTGTTCTTACTATTAAAAGAAGTCTCTAATAAAAAGTGTATTTAATCCCCCAGTAACACACAATGAAACACTTAAATTCCAGCATTAAATTTTAAATTCTGTACAATACATGCTTTAAGTATATACCCAAATCAGTACAACATTAGTTTTAATTCTTCTGGTGTTATTTTGTGAATGTGTAAATAAGTACAAGCACCTCCAGTGTGACCAAACCCTTGACACTACAGAACACACGGAGAAAGATGTGCACTGCTTTGCTGTTTGAGGCATTCAACAAGAAGCTTGAAATATGCAGTACTAAAGATAAGTATTTTAACCCCTACTTTCTTAAACTTAGGGCTTAATTTCTTCTATGACTTTTTTTTTTTAAATCACAATGACAGATGACTTGAACTATCTCAAATAACAGGGCATTAGTCAACAATATATTTTAAGCTTTGAAATATTAGACTGAAGTGATAACTGATTAGCATTCACATTTCCAGACCACGACAATATATAGGCAAACACCGTTAGAGATACAGAAGGAAAGGAGCTTGAAGCTAAGCAAACAATTCAAATGAGTTAAGATACAAATCACAAAGGGTCATTTTCATTCCACATAAAAATCGTAAAAGTCAGAAGGTCAGCACTTTAAAATGGGTGCACTCCCCCCCC